>JAHXMQ010000066.1:18047507-18067702 GCA_020466415.1 Ammodramus savannarum pratensis
AGGGATCCCTCAGCAAACACAGCTCTGTCCTGGTGCTGAGGGCCCGGCTGGGCACTGACCCGGAGCTGCTCTGCTGTATGGGTGAGCGGGGATGGTTTCATTGCAGGCCAGGGCTGTTGGGTGGGTTTGTGACTGTCACCCCTCCCAGGCAGTGACTCCTGAGGTGGAGCTGCCCCATGGCCTTGGCAGGGAGCAGGCAGCTCTCTCCATGCTGCAGCACAGCCTAGGGTGGGTGGAGTGGCTCACCTGGCTCCCAATGGGTTACCAGAGGGGTGGTGGGACAGGGAGATGTTCTGAGCTGGTGTTTGAGCAGTGAAACTCACTGGGCAGTTCTGTGAGTGCCAAGGCTTGGCTGGAGGCATCAGCTGGGTTCTCCTGGTGTTGTGGGTGTGCCCCAAGTCCACTCCAGTGGAAGTCCTGAATTAGTAATTCTCATATTGGACCTGAGTCCTTGCAGGCTTTGGTGTGTGGGTTGTGTTTATTTGATAGGATCCTCTTAATTTAGCAATAATGGGGTTTAAGTCTGTGCCCTGGACTGGGGAGGAGCAGCCAGTTGCTGCTGGTGGGTCCTAGAGGCTGCTGCTCCCCCTGTGAGCAGATATTCATCATCTCAGTCCTTGACTTCATTGCTGCTATGACTGAGAAATGCTTTTCAGCAGCCAGAATGGAAAATAAATGATTGCTAAATTCATCTACTCTCAGCTCTTCTTTTAAAGAGAGGGTGAGAGCCCTTTGTGGCACAGGTGTGGCCACAGTTTTATGGGAGCTGCCAGTCTTTGGGCCATAATCCTCCTTCTCAGGGCTTTATCTCCACAGTGGAAGCGCTTCTTCAATATATAATTCAGAGCTGGAATTCAAATTCAGGGCTCTGTGTGGGCTACCAAGGCAGAGCACAAAAATCCCTGTTGGTGTAGAGAAGAGAGCTGAGGTTTGGTTTGGGGTGTGATGCTGCTTGGCTTCATGGGTTGTGAGTGGTGGAAGGTCTCCAGCTCTTTGGGATGTGTTTAATGCTTCCAGCAGAGCTGCTCACACACCAGCCTGTGCTTCCCAAAGCCCGGGGTGCTGCAGGTTGGGGCTCTGCCTGCTCTGGGGTGGGACTGAGCTGGAGGAGAAGCTTTAACAGTGCCCAGGGTGGTGCTGGCTCAGAGGATGGAGCTGCTGGTGCCTCTCAGGGCTGTGGGATGAGCCTCAGGAGCCAGAGGGGGGGTTGTGGGGTTTTCCACGACAAAATAATCAAATGTCTGTCTCATCCATCCCAATGCCTTGTGGAGAGAGCTGGTGAGGGCACAGGGCTGTGGGGAACTGCTGCTGGTGCAGGGCATGGCTGGGGGTTTGGGGAGGTGAATCTGCTGCTCCCTGGCTGGTTTAAGCTCAGCTTTGGAGGAAATGGGAGCTGCAGAGCTGTGCTGGGGAGGGGAGAGCCTGTGCCTCCCCCCAGTGTGTCCTGAGCTGTGTGGGAGCAGGAACTGCCTGGTGGGAGATGAGGATCAGGATCTGCTCTTAGTGTCCAGCAGGGACCACGACCTTCCTAGAAAGCACCAATAAGGATTCACCTCCATGTCCCCTCACCTGGAGGCTCTGCAAGGTGCCCATGGCATCATCACTGGCTGCTGGGTGACACCTGGGGCTGCTCCAGCACCCCAAATGTGCATCCAGGAGCCTGGCTGAGCGCAGAGCATCCCCAGCTATTTCCTGTGAATAACTCCTGCTCCCCTCAAAGGCCTTATTTTCTGTCTGGGGCGTGATGAAGCATTACTTGCTGCTTTGTGGATAATCCTTCCTATATTCCTGATTTATGGATGTGCTGGTGTGATGCACAAAGTGGCATCTGTGCTCTGCACACTGTGGGAACAACCCAAAATTGCTCTGAAACTCAACTGGCTTACAATTATATTGGATTCTATTAAATTAAAACACATAGCACATATATTACACAATAAACCACAGCTATTTCATGGATCAAATTAAGTTTTATTTGGGCAAATTACAACCTTTCTTACAGTTGGGCCTTTGTGAAACCATTCCTTTTTAATAAAAACAGGCATTTTTGGCAAATGCTCTTAAAGTGTGCATTCCCAATAATTGCATATACTGTTGCTATTCTTTCTGGGATATATGTGGCTAATTATCTTCTGCTTAGGATAGGTTTAAATGAGTGGGATCTTCCCTTTGCTCCTCCCCCACACCTCCCTTCTGCTGGAATTTCTTAGTGCTTTCCATTTTTATTAGCTTGGCTATGGAAGAGAGCAGAGGGGAAAAAAAATCTCTTCTCATTAAAAGCAGGAGTGCTTTTCCCGGAATTTCTTGGGGAAATGTGACTCTCCCAGCCTTCCTCCAGCCCTGCCACGGGGCTGAGGGGGACAAAGCTGCAAATGGGGCTCTGGGAGGGTGGTGGGATGTGCACCCCACTTTGGGGGCTGGGGGAGAGGCAGAGCTTTGGAGAAAATAAAGAGTTTGTTGAGGAGGGGGGCTCCAGCTGCTGTGGAATTGCATCTGGGGGTTGGATTTTCCTGCTGGCCTGAGAGGATGCAGCTCTGGTTGTGGTTTGGAGGCTGGGACATCTCTGGTGGCTCCTCATTGAAGCAGGGTTTGGTGCTGCTTCCCTGCAGGGACAGGAGGGGCTGTGGGGTGGCATTCAGACCCCAAGGAATGGCTTTGGCACGGGCTCATCCCCACACAGTTTTGGTTAAAAGCAAGTCAGTGGTTCAGGGATTGTGGGGATGGGCTGGCAGGGTGGCTCATTCCTGTGTTTCCTTGGGAAACTTGGCTGAAAATGATCCCCCCCTCCCCAGCTCCCCTCTGGCTTTGGGAAGTGCTGCTCCTCTGCTTTTCCTGCCTCTCAGTTCTGCTCACTGCCACGCTTGGAGATCCCAAATTTCTCCCTGGGAATAATTTTTCCCACAGTATTTTCAGCCTGGACAGGGAAGCAGAGGAAGTGTCCCAAGTGCTGCTTTCCTTGGGTGATGCCAGAGTGGTTTCCAGACCCCAGGGTGGGGATGAAGGCTGGGACAGCCTCCAGGCTCCCCAGTTCCTCAATCCAGCCACTGTCAGGCTCGTGTTTCCTGCCCCAGCAGCACCTGGGATGTGGGAAGGGTGCTCAGCCCGGTGGGATGGGGACATGGAGCAGTTGCTGTGGATGTCCAAAGCACATCACATAAAACTTCAAAGCGTTCTGTCAGCTTTCCAAGTCCTTCTGGGCACCATTGTCAGGAGATCAAGAAGGTTTATGGAGCCTCCCAAAGCACATCTGGATGCTGTTTATGGGATTGTGCTTGCTATGATCACATCTGTGGGAGGGGTTGGCACTGGGAGCTGCTCTGGGAGTGCCAGGGCCATGGGCTGGTGGCATCTCCTGTGCTGTGGTCAGGAGGAACCCCAGAGCTCAGGGTTTCCCTGCTGCTCTCACAGTGCTGCCAGCAGTTTCCTCACAGGCTGGTGCTTCCCAGCTCCTTCCCTGGCACTGCTGGGAGCCCCAGCCTGGGTGACAAGCTGGTGGCCTTGTGCCAGGGGTGGTGGCACTGTCTGGGGACTCCACTGTGCTGACAGAGAGTGGACACTAACCTGTGCCACAGGGAAGAGGAAAGGAGATTGTTCTTTCCTGTGAAACACTCACAGAAGCTTCTTTATTGATTAATTTTAATTTTTTTTTTAATAATAAAGCATCTCTCTTCCCAGAATGGGTTTTCCATTGCCATGGAATGTGCGATAGTGAGGCAGGAGATGGTGGCTCTTGCTGGGTCCCCCAGTGTCTCTGCACCCCAAGGTGGGGCAGGAACCAAATGAAGTGGCCACAAAACATTTTTGATGACCTGCCTGTGTGATTCAGTCACAGTGGCAGCAGGTCACAGCCTGGCTGTGTCCCCAGGGTGTGCCCTCCAGCCTGGCATCCCAGGGACAAGCATGGGCAGTGGGGGAGAACAGGGATGGGAGCAAAGGGAAGGGTCCCCAGGGCTTCCCTGGCAGGTTTTGCAGGGAGAAGATTCTGCTGGTCCCTGCTGGTCTTGTCCATCCCCCATGCTCTGTCCTTGTCCATCTCTGATGGTCCCAGCACTGGGCGAGTTGGGTCGTGGGTGGCATTTGGGACATGAGGCTCTCCAGGCTGGTGGCACCAACCCCTCCAGGAAGGGAACTGAGTCAGCACCACCCCTGAGGGCTGTGTGAGGAGCAGGGCTGGGCCTCCTCCCCTGGCAGCAGGGATCTGTGTTCTCTTTGGGATGCAGGATGGAAACCACAGCCACTGCTGGGGAAGCTCCGTGGTGGGCGTGAAGCGCCTTCTCCTGAAGGATGCCGGGGGGAAGGGTGAGAAGAGAACCCCCACACGTCTCTGGAAATTGCTTTCCTTCCTCTCCTCCTTCCAAAACAGTGTAATTAACAGAAATAAACTCCTCGGTGCTGTTAATTTGGAAGGCCTGTGTGCCAAGCTGGAGCTGTGCTGGGAACAGTTAATTATTACCCAAACGGGGTCTGAGCGGGGCTGAGAGCGTTGAGGAATTATGAAACTGGAATGAGGGAGGCCCATTCTTGGCAAACACTTCCGTGATTCAAATGCTGGGGAATTCAGCATGTTTTTCTCTTTCTTCTGAGGACTCTGAGCCAGCCCTTGGTGCAGCTCTCATGGTGGGGATGGATGGGGCCATCAGCCCAGGGAAGCTGGTGCTGGAGCAGCTTCTGCAGCTCTGCTGTCACAGCAGCAGTTTAAAATAGCTTTGGCAAGTCCATAATTAACCCATTATTGCTTCTTGGACCTGCCCAAGGTGTGGATTTCTGGGTGTGAGGTTTGCTGCTGGATCTGAAGGTGCAGGTACATGAGGATGGTCACAGAGGCCGTTCTGCTTTTCTGAGCCTCCCACAGGAAAGTCCCTGCTGAGTTGTGTTTCTGCTGCATGAGATCCCCTCTGCTTGTGGGCAAATCCTCCCCTCCTCCAGCTGGTTGTGTTGGCAGAGAAGTCCCTGGTAGGATCCAAGCTCTGCTCTCCAGAAAGGCTGGAGGGAACATCTGACATCGCCCTGCATCTGTGGCAATGTGATGGCAGAACTTTCTTCCTCTCCCCTTCCCAGATTTATCAATCCCTGCAATTGGAGCCATGGCCCAGCTGGGGCTAAATGAGCAGGAGTTTTGCTGCTGTTGGGATCAGTGACCTGTGGGATTGCAGTGCAGCTGTAGGAACTCGGGCAGGAGCCTCCCAGCACCTGAGGTGGCTTCATGTGAGGTGGGATGGGAGCTGAGCTCAGCTTTGCTTTTCCTTTAGAGAAAACCCTTGATGGCCTTGAATTCCTGCTTAGGAAACCTCTCACAGAAATGTGCACGTGAGCTGGGATCCAGCAAGATGAAAGAGGGTTTGTGGTGATTTTTGGAGTTGACCAACGTGGTTGGAGTTTTCAGCCTGAAATTAGACAAGCTGAGATGAGATTTCCAGAAGGCTTTTGATAGCAGCTTAATGGTCATAAACTTTGGTTTATTAAATGTAAAAGAAATTTTTAATGTGATGTTGTGAAATGATTCCTCCAAGATAAGTAAGTGGTGGTGTGTGGAGGGAGGGTGGGAGGTCAGAGCTGCTCCTTGAGTAAGCCTTGGGCAATCCTTCCTCCCTCACCAACCTACAGCCCCCCTCAGAGACCCCTCCTGTGCTTTTGGCTGCTCTGGTGCCTCACACCTGAGGAGGGGACACCAAGGCAAGGCTCGTGAGCCCCTGGGCATCACCTCTTGGAGCAGCAGCCCCTGAGTCAGGGGAAAACCAGAAAACTGCCCTGAATCCTCCATGTGGGCAGGAAAATGCAGCAGCAGATGGGCTTGGGAAGCTCAGCCTACTTCTTATGTGGTCATGAATGAGCTTCAGCAGCAACACTGGACATGTTCTTTATTTATTTCACAAACACCTCTGGGGCTGTTGTTTGGAGAAGGTCTGGGAAATGCTCTGTGCACCCCCAGGATGGGGTGGCTTGGAAGGGACCTTGAAGGTTCTATAGTTTCCATCCCTCCTTTAGATCTGCTTTTGGTATCAGGAGAGGGAAGGATTTGGGGGCTTGGCTTTGTTTAGGGCTCTGAGGCTTTGTGTGTGCACAGGTTCAGTGCAACACCAGCCCCGGGGTGGGATGTGTGTTTGGGCTGAGCTTTGGGGTGTTACTGACCCTCCTCACCTTGCTCAGTCCTGCCTGGGTGATGTCCCCAGGCACGGTGGGGGTGACACGGCCGCACTGAGAGCACCCTGAGCTGGCCATGGGGCTGTGGCACCACTGTCCCTGTGCGGCACCACCCTGGGCTCGCCATGGGGCTGTGGCACCACTGTCCCAGTGTGGCACCACCCTGGCCCCACAGGGGACGTTCCCGAGCTCTGGGAAAGCTGCTGGGGCTGAGCCCCCTCCTTGCCTGGCCCCTATCACCTCCCCCTGGCTGGGCAGGGCAGGTCCAAGGTCAGCATCCCCCCCCCAGGGCTCTCCCACTCCTCAGAGGTCACTCGTGCCGAAGCACAAAAACAGTGCAGCAAAGCAGAATTGCTGCTTGAGTTGCTTTTTTTCATTAAAAAAAGGAGGCAGGGAGAAACATCAAAATCAACCCCCTGCCCCCGCAAATCCTTCCCTTGTCTCGGAGTATTAAAAACATCCTGGAGCTGGGGCCATGCCTGTGTTCCTCAGCGCTGGACGAGGATTTCTGCCAAGACACTGACCCCTTGTGGATTTTGCAAATGTCTTTGGATCTCTTTTCCTCTTCGAAAGGCTAGGGAAAAAAAAAAAAAAAGACAAAAAACCCCAAACCCTTTCAAACCTTTGCTTGGTCCTTTGCAAGGCAGAGCCATCAGAAGATTTATTCTTAAACGGAGGCTGCGGGGTGATTTATGGAATTACAGCTGAGCCGCATTGTGTGCTGGTTACAAATTGCACAGATATTCCATGGGACGTGAGCTCCAACGAGCACGGGATATATTACACTGCAGGGAAAAGGGGAGCTCAGAACCAGCTGGCCGACTGTAACAACTACAGCCACTTCTCTTTGAAGAGGAGATGATCTCCATCTGGCTTTAATACAAACCATGATGGACTGACACCGGCTCTCGGAATATCTTATACAAACGGGATCATTGCTGCTTGCTTTTTTCCAGAGCTGTCACACCGCTTCATTCTGGGTTTTATTCCTTTTTCCTCCCCCTGCTCTGTTGTTTCTTCATGTTGGCCACTCCTTGTGGAGCTTTCGGAGCTGCTGGGGGTTGTTTCTCAGCAGAGGAAGGGTTTTCTCTGCGTGGGGAGGGCGATGCTGCGGTGCCATGTGTGGAACCACGGAGCTAAATTGGCTACCTAGAAACACAGCCCAGATGTGAACAGGGAAAAGGAAGCTGGAACACATTATCAGGAAGGATGTGTCTCCTTTGGAGTAAATCCCTCCCAAGGAGCCCCTCCTTGGCTGCTGGTGGCTCCAGGAGCAGCCAGCTGTGAGCCCTGCTGTGCTGGGTGTGCTGTGGGGACACCCCTGGAACCTTCCAGGCAGCACCAAGCCCTGGTGAGCCAGGCCCTGTGGGGCTCTGAAGCTCAGGCTCCAACATCTGCTGTAAAATCTTCATCTCTCCACAAAGGAATGTCCTGGCCAGGTTTGGTAGCTCGTGAGTGGGAGGAATTGGTGAATGGATGAGATTCCTTTTAAGCACTTGTTGTCCTCCAGGATCAAAGGTTTCTGTGTGAGCAGTCTCATATTTTGGCTTGTTAGGAAGTCACGGTGGTTTTATTTAACTCCCTTGGCTGGATAATGGATCATTCAGCACTGATTGTGTTCCCTGGCCTGGTTGTGCTCTTGGGCCTGACTTCTGTTGTGGATATCTAATGGCAAGTTTGGGATTTTTGGTGTGAATTGGCAGTTATGAATGAATATTCCTGACACACCCAGTGCCAGGAAACAGCCCTTAAAATGCATCTTCAGCCTTCCCTGAGCTTTCCAGGCAGTGTCCACATTTCCCTGCCTCAGAGCTCCTGGGAAGCACCCATAAATACCCACTGGGGTGAGAATCCTGAGTTTTGGTGGTTGCTAGTTGATATTTGCATCCCCTGAGAGAGCTGCTGGCCCTGGGGTTTGGGATGGAGAGAGGGTTCTATCCTTCCCACTCCATCTCAGTCTCCTGCCCTTAAAGGAGCTCTGCCTGGGGTGATGCAACTTCCAAAGCTGAGCTCCTCAAACTTGAGATTAAATGGATAAAATGTGGGGGAATTGTCCCCACTGAGAGCTGCAGGCTGCAGTTACATTTTAATGGGGCAGTCTTTGCATGGTGAGGTCCTTATCCCTCCTGCCTGGTCCAACCCAGCATGTTCCCAGTGCTGGCTGCAGGCCAGGGAGCTCCAGCCTCCAGACATTCCAATTTTGGTCACCCTTTGAGGATGTTTTGGGCCAGAGAGGGCTGTGATGTCTGGCAGTTTGGTCCCTGGCACACCCCATGGTCTGGCCTGGGAAAAGTGCTGGGAGGACAGAGCAAAATCTCTGAATTTCTGCAACCCCAGGCAGTCCTGGCTGAGTCTCCCAGCTCTGGTGGGGTTACACAACTCCAACATGGCTTTCTCTGAGATACTAATTAGGGATGGACAAACCAGAGGGAAGAAAATAAGAAATCCCTTTGCACTCGTTGTGGGGTTAAACAAAGTTCAGCTGACTTTCTTCCTCCCCCCCGTGTTATTTTTCCCTTCAGTGCAGGCTCTGCTCCTCCAGGTTCCAGCAGGATTGGGATGCAGGGGCTGCCTGAGTGCTGCAGGATTTCCAGACAAGTCTAAATCCCTAAATCTGGGAGTCTGTGGCACTTAGAGCAATCCTGATGTGCTCCAAACAGGATAAATTGGTGTGCTGTGTATCCTGCAAAGGCCTGGGTGTTGCTCTGGGTAGCAGATTTTTATCCCTTCTTTGTCAGGTGGGGCTGGAGGCAGCAGCCCTTGAGACCCCATCCCAGCTCGGCTGGCTCCTGCAGCCAGGCTGCTTTTGGTGCTGTTTGTTAATGGTTGGACTTGACCTCAGGGGCCTTTTCCAGCCTAAAGGATTCCATAATTCCATAAATCCTCCACTCAGAAACGCTCTCCGTGCTGCTGCTGGGCTCTCTCTGAATTCATCTCGGTGAACACGAACCCCTGAGCTTTCTAAACAAACCACGAGGAGCAGGGAGTGAATTTACACGGCCCAGTGGCCCTGGCTGGGCTCTGCTCCTCTCCTTGCATCGGGAGCCTCTTCCCGCAGACCTCCCTGCCACCACGGCACCACAATGGGCCCGTCTCTGGCTAATGAAGCTCTGCATCCCACTGCAGCATTCCTCTGATGCATTAGGAAATAGTAATCATTCTTCTCTGGCACTGGCTTTGATAAGCAATTGCCTTTGGCCAAAAGCCGTGCCAAGATTTTGCTGCTTGTTATGGAGCTAAAGATGTGACATTGCAGCACTCGTAATTGGGATCATTTAACACCCCGTTAGCAGGGAGCTGCAGTGGCCCTGTCTCTTACCTGGGTTTGGGGCAATCTTTTAGGAATCCAGCCACCATTTGGGAGAATCATTTTTTTAAATGGAAATATGGATGCATTATTCATTACATTAATTCATTTTCAAGCATGGAGGAGAAGCTTTTTGGCAGCACAGAATGGGGGGAGCTGCTGTGATAGGAAATCTGGAGTGAGCCATGCCCCAGTTTGGTAAACTGGGAAACAATGGACTATGGTGCAGATCCTAAATCTGGTTTCAGGCAAGTCCCTTCCTTTTAAGGAGCTGTAAAATGAAGGCGATATTTAGAATTTCAGGGTCCTTGCAGGGTGGTGCCATTAGTGATCATTCCTCTGATTAATCATCACTCTTTGGGCTTGATGAGCAAGGAAGAAGTTGGGAGTTCTGTTTTTAGGGCCTCCTGCAGTGCCCACAGCCCTGCCTTGCCCTGGTGTGGTGGATCCCAGGATGTGGCTCCTGGAGCATCCCACCCTTGGGAGGGTCCTGGGTCCTCCTCCCGTGGGTTCTGTCCCAGCCTGGGGCCTGTCAGAGAGCTCCTGTCCCCCTGGGCCAGCTGTGCCCTTGCCATCAGCAGCTCTGGAAGGAGCTGAGCTCATCCAGTGCAGCTCCAGCTCCTTCTGTCCTCCTCAGGAGCATCCCACCATGCCAGGAGCATCCCACCATGCCAGGAGCCCTCTGCAGCTCCTTTGAGCTTCAGGGCTGCTTGGCCTCCTCAGCTCCTCCCTGCTCCTCTGCTCTCCTGATCCACAGCCCAGCCAAGGTTTCCTCTCCCTGCTGTGGAAAACCTTTCCAGCAGCTCCCGAGGTCTCTGAGGGCTTCTCCTCTCCTCCAGGCTGCATTGCCTGTTGGTTTTGGAGGCTGTGTTCCCCTGGCAGCCTTCCAGGTGTATATTTAGACAGGGAGATCATACCTTCCATCTCAGGAATAACCAATGATGACTTAATTTAGAGCATGAAAATTAAAAACTCCCTCTCAGACTGAGGAGCATTCAGGCCCTGCAGCCTCCTCTTTTTCAGCTCTGATTTACCCACTTGGCTGGGGGTTCCTCTTGCTCAGCTCTGGCCATCCTGGGCTTATCTGGGAGCAGAAATGTGTGGAAGGAGCCATGGGCACCAGAGTCTCCTCTGCTGGTGTCCAGCTGTGTCACTGGGCATCACTGCTGGAGCTGAATTCCATGGGAGACTCTGCCATTTTTAGCAGACAAATGGTTCTAAAAAAACCCCAAACTTTTAAAATCTCTTTGGATCATTAATACAACCTTACACTTCCTGGAGGCTTTTCTGGGGCACATTGTGTGGGTACATTGCAAACAAATGGGCTGGAAAGTTGGGTGTAACCTCCATCCTGTCAGGGAAAAGCCATTTCTGGTATCTGGAGTTTGGTGCCTTGCTCTCACAAAGGGTTGTGGCTCCTTTGGCAGTTTCTGCTCCTGTGGATTAGGAGAACTCTGGGCTGTGCTGGGGACAGGATCCCTGATTCCCCCTCTCCTCAGTGCCAGCTGAGAGCCCAGGCTGGCCAGGAGCAGTGGGAGCTGTCCCTGCCATGGAGCTGATTGCTGAGGTGCTGTCCCCCCAAAGCAGGCTGTGATTCTGGGACTGGGCAAGCCCAGCACAGCTGCTCAGCTCCTGTACACCCAGTTTTATTGGTAAATCTGGGGTTAGCACCAACACTGGGTTCTGAATCCCTTTCCTGCAGCTTGGGGCTCATCTCTTGTATTTAATAACAGCGTGGAGGGGTTGGGAATTGGTTAGAGATTGATAAAGCCCTGGAGATCTGCAGGACAAAAAATTGTGTGCTGTCACAGAAAGGCTTTCATTCTGCTCCTGGAAGCTCAGCTTTCCCCACTGCTGCTGATCAGATCACTTTTTTCACCTCCTCTATCAGCTGTGTTATCTGAAGGGTGCTCTGAGGGAGTGCAGCGTTGAAAGGCCCCAGAGTTAATTGGCATTGAGGATGGTGTAGTATTATTAGGTGTGCCTTAATGTAACAATCTCCATTTTGGTCTATTTACTCTGTACTACTGAGTAAATGTGGAGATAAAAGAAGGTGGAATTAGCACTTCTCTTGCTTGCACTAAAGCCAAGCTGCATTATTTTCTTTTCAGTGGGTTTAGGCCTAAAAGTAGCTCAGGTATGTGCAAGTTTAAACAAGAAGAACCAGGGCCCCATTAAAAATCACTCTCTCCTGGATAATATTCAACACAGGATTAATAGTAAAGAGGCTGATGTCATCCCAGAGCTCCCGTGACCCTTTGCACTTCTTAGCACACTGCTGAAAGAGAACGTTCCTGCCACACTGGGCTGGTCCTGCTGGAAAATCTGATGCTGCCTTTTTCCCAAGAGCAGAGGGAGAGGTGTTCTGAGCAGTGCAAGAAAAATGAATTGGGAGTGAGGAACTCCACCTGAGCAACCACCTTCCCCTCAAAATCACCTGGCTGCTGTGTCCATCCCAGGGTGTCCATCCCATGTTCCCAGAGCATGGAGAAGGTTGGGAGCCCACCTGTGATGCTCCTGTGCAGGATCCTGCTCACGGCTCTCTCCCCTTGGCAGCTCCAGCAGATGCCAGGCAGGGATGGGCTCTGTCCCTGCTGGGACCCTCTGGAGCTGCTCCAGGCTCTGCTGGAACAGCTGGGGCTGGAGCTGGGCAGGTTCTGCCAGGGCAGACACCACAATGGAGTTGCTGCCAGTCCCACCAGGCTGGGGACAAAAGGGCTGTGCAGGAGTTTGGTGGCTTTAGATGGGATCAGTGGTCCCAGTGTTCTTCATGGAGAGCATACATTGCATTTTGAATTTGGTTTTACCTTCCTGCCTAGGCTGGGCTCTAAAAGCTCAATTTGTTCTTCAAGGGCTTGGCTTGAAGAATAAATGTTCTGCACTGCACCAGGCTGGGCACTCCCAAACTGGGCTGGATGGAAGCAGAGCAGCGTTCTGGGCTCTGGGGTTATGAGCAGGTCCCTTGATAAGGAACTGGGTGTGCTGTGAAATAATTAGGGACTCTCATCTCAGACTCATCACAAACATTAATTAGCAGATTTCATAAGATCAGTCACCTCCTTTTCCCCGTGCCTGTAGGGACAGGTAAATGTTCCAGCTCTGTCCTGGTGTGCAGCCTGTGGCACTGGAGGGGCAAAGTGCCCTTTTTTAGAACCATCCCTGCCAGGATGGAGGCTACACCCAAATTTCCAGCCCATTTGTTTGCAGTGTACCCACAGAGCTCTCTGGAGGTGCCCCAGAAAAGCCTCCAGGAAGGGTAAAGTTGTATTAATGATCCAAAGAGATTTAAAAAAATTTTTTTTTTTTTAAGAACCATTTGTCTGCTAAAAATGGCAAAGAGTCTCCCATGGAATTCAGCTCCAGCACTGATGGAGCTTTACCATGAGAATTAATCCACTGAGATGCTCTTGCTGCTCCAGGGATGCTGAAGGTCCCCTTTGGAGCCAAGGTTTGTACTTGGAGGCCAGGAATGTCCTTGGTAACAATATCAATACAAACAAGACAAAATAATAACAAAATAATACCAAAAACGACATTTCCCAGCATTTGATAATATCAATTTACATTATCAATTGCCAAATTGATAATATCGATTTGACAATATATTGTTATTGATGCTATATATATAACTATATATGTCACAATATATAACAATATATAACAAATATATTGTTGTTGATAACAATACTATTTCCCAGCAATTGATAACATCAATGCAAACAAAAAAAAAGACATTTCCCATGATTTTTCTGCAGAAATCACCATGAGAACCCATGTGCAAAATCCCTCCTAGAGCAAACAGCCTTGTGCTGCAAGGTGCATTATCTCAGCCAAACTTTGCTGCACCTGAGGGGGTCCTGCAGGGAGTTTAATCTGTTTAAATTTTCCCAAAAAAGCTCCTTTTGCACTTGTGATGCTTCACTACTTAAAGCACCACAAAGGCTCTTAGAGCAGCTGCTTGGGTGTGAATGGTTTTTTTAATAATGCTGAGGGAACTGCTAATGATTAATCAGCACCAAAGCCTCTGTCTTAACCTCATCAGGTGTGTGAGCAGCAAATGTGTTAACCCTTGAGTAGCAGGAGTGCCTGAAGGTGTTTGATTGCAGGGTATGGAATAAACGGGCAGGAGATTGATGTGGTTCAGGGCAGGGTTGGTGAAAAGCCTCGTGGTTATTGCCCATCACCCATCAGCTCTGCTTTGATGGAGCTCTTGGGTGTGGGCAGATCACACCTCCTGAGCTGTGGCAGTGCTGGGATTGAAATCCTGATTTTTAATTTTTTTTTTTCTTTACAAACCTGTTTAGCTCAGTAGGTGAGCAGGGACAGCTTGGAAACTGGAAACTTTGTTATTTCTCACTGAAATCAGCCAGAATAAATCTGGGGAGTTCTTGCCCTGTTTCACTCGTGGTCAGCATTGAAAAGCCTTTTGGAAATGACCTTGAGGAAGCCCTGCTGCCTTTGGGGAGGCTCGGATAAAGGCATGGAGTGCATGGAGGGACTGTGGCACAAGGACAGTGCTCCTGTGCTGGGGCAGAGACATCCTGTGCTGAGGGACTGGGGGATGATGGAAGTGGCATTTGGGATGTGTCTGATGTGGCTTCCCTGACAGAACGGGCTCAGCTCCCCCAGGTTCTGGGTGCTGAACGTTTCCTCCTGCTGAGCAGCCCCAGCCAGCAGCTTCAAAGGCTGCTCAGCCCAAAGCAGAAACCTCAAGAAAGGATTCAGCCACGGGAAAAGCCAGAGGCCACGTGCCGTGCATATGTCTGATAAACCACTCCCAAATTCGTTCCTATCAAGCTTCAAAAAAAGGCATCTCATGGTTTGCATTTCCCTTTTCCTGTCAGAAAGCCAAAAATGCCATTTTCAGGCCACGCCTCCCTGTGCAAGTTGCAATCATTTATTTAAATCAGTTTGGACTGATGTCATCAGTTGTCCTTTAGGGCCTGGAGGGATTTGAGGCTGGGATTGGATTTTGGGGATATCAGAAGGCAAAGCAGTGAGTGCCTGATGCTTCCAAACACCTCCCTGTGGATGGGCAGAGCAAAGCCTGCCTGGGGATGTGCAGAGGAGGGGCTGAGCTGCCTTTTTGGTGGGAAAAGCTTTTCTGTGCAGTGACAGGCAGTGCGGGAAGCTCTGGTGATGGATCCAACACTCACATTGAGACCAGAAGCCTCTGAGATAAAACAGGAACGTGTTCTGCCAGTAGCCATTAGCACTCAGCCAGTGACTGTGCAGATGTTTGAATTCTTCCTGATCAGATGGGGAGGGTGAGAGGGGAGCCCTGGCTGGAGCTGTGCTGCAGAGCCTGGAGCTGCTGGGATTCCTGACAGATGTTGGTCACCAGCCTTTGGGGATGCTGGGGGGAAAAATAATCTCCATTTCAAGAAGCTGGTGCTTTTCCCTTTGGGAGAGGGGCATTCCTGGGCTCTGGGATCAGGAGCTTTGCTGGGGCTCTGCCCATCACCAGGAGAAGCCTGGCTGATGAAGGTCATGGAAGTTACTTGCAGCTCTGGAAGTGGGGATGGATGCAGCAGGAAAAGGTTCCCTGTGCTGCCCTCAGGGTGGGAGAGCCCTGGGAATGGGGCAGCAGCTCGTGCTGGCCTCACATGCACCCCAGGGATGGAGAATGGGAATGGAGGGATCTGCAGGAGCTGTTTCCAGGGATATCCTGTCCTGTTTGCTCCCAAACCTCTGCCAGCTGTGCATTTCCATGAGCAATTGTCACTTGAGCTGCAGGGCTGCTCTGAGGCAGATTTACTGGGCAGGGTTTTACTGCATCTGTCAGAATCCTGGGGGAGCAGGGGAGACCTTTGTCCTGTGGAAGGGTGAGAGATGTGGGTGAAGCACAGGGCATGTCTGCAGCTGGGATTTTGGGTTTGATCTGGCACCCTGAGCAGGGGAGAGGCTCTGGAGGCACCCCAGCAGTGTGGGGAGCTCTGGGTGAGCCTCGGGGTCACAGGGTGGTTTTGGGGTGGTTGCACAGAGCAGCTTCTTCCAAAGATGGGCAAAGGAGGAGGGAAATTCTGGCACTGAGTTTGGCAGGTGGGAGGAGTGTCAAATGTGGGCATGTGAGCGGATTCCTGGAGGCATTTTGGGGTTTGTAGGGTGATGCTGAGGCTTGTGGTGGGAGAGCTGCCTGTGTGGCCAGTGCTGAGGATGGGAAGGGCCCGACTGGGCCACCTACTTCTGTCAGGCTGGGAGAGGCTTCTTGTCCTGTTTGTACAGCACTGGAGTCTCCCTAGGGCAGGCTAATGGATTTAAATCTCAGAACTGTCAGGTCCTGGTTACCCCCTGTATTTCCTGCAGGATTTGTCCCATGGAATCTCCACAGCTCAGTGAGGTGCTGTGGTAAATGGGCAGGTGGCTGGAGCTTTACCTTTACTTTTTTTGTTTAAAAAATACAGCCCCAAAAGGATGCTCTGTCTGCCCCTTCCATGCCCTCCAGGGAAGGTGCCTGACCCTGTGGGGTTTTGGCTCCTAAAAGAGCAAAGATTTGACTCCAAGAGCACCCTCTCAAAAATATTATTGCCTGATCTTCAGGCAACTTCTTATCTCGTACTTTGCCTTGATCTAGGAGGGAAATCCTTTGTCTGTGTGTCACTGAGCACAATCAGTTCCAGTGTTCTGAGCACCAGACACGCTCTGGTTCCAGCCTTTGGCCCTGAGACCTGAGATTTGCCTGTGTTTACAAGCCCAGTAATTGCTGTCCTGAACCTGTTATCAACAGAGATACATGCAAGGGAAATTGCAAGGTTATGGTTGAAGCTTGCAGGGTTTTAGACTAACAAATATTTTAGCCTGAAGATATATTCACCTTGATTTTGCTTTTAAGTGGCTCTGGGTAACATGAGAAGTTGCCTGTCAAATTTGATGGGGTCAGTAAAATTCAAGCATGTTGGACTGTAATTAACATTTGAAAAGAATTTGCTTAGGAATTAGCTGTTGGCAGTGCAGAGCAGCTCCTGGTGGGGAAGCAGAGCTGCCCATCAGGGCCCACCCTGTCCTGGGCAGTGCAGGGAGGGAAATCCAGCCAGTTACTGCAGGGTTCCTCATGGGATGCTGCCTGCATCAACCACCAGTGATTCCATTCAGGAATGTCACCATCATCCCAGCACTGGCTGAGGGGGAAAGGCCTTTCTGCCCTGGTGGGGTGGCAGAAATTTATAACTGAGAGCGTTCAAAAAGACTGAATTGTTCCATTTATCAAAGCTTTGGCAGTTTGGCTCAATTTGCCAAATCCTTCCCTAATAAATAACTCAACAGGCTTTGTCAGGGAACAGTGGTGTTACTTGACAGTGCTCTGTAATTAAGGCTGAAATTTATTGATAGACACCTAGAGGATATTTCTGGTCGGTGTGGATTAGAGCTGCAGGGATGGGAGCTGCTTTGGGGAGCAGAGATGACTTCTGAGAGCTCAAAGTGTCACCCCTAAAATGTTAAACCAAGCTGTGCCTCAGAGCTACGTTTCTACTTGAATAAGTCACTCTGTGCTTGGTGTATGGGGTTAGGAGGAGGTTTTAAATACGCTCTAAAATCCAAACATCAATGAGGACTTGAAATGTAGAGCTGAGTAGTGGTGGATGGGCAGCATTTCTGTTAATGAGACTCATTAATGTGCCAGCAGCTGTTAATGCTGGGGACAGATGATGATATTGGAGAGCATCTGTTTCGTTTTCTTCTTTATAATTTGTGGGAGTTGGTGGGGTGTGGAACAACCTGGGCTTATGGAAGGTGTCCCTGCCCCTGGCAGGGCCTGGAATGAGAAGAGTTTGAAGGTCCCTTCCAACCCAATTGATTCTGCCCTTCTGAATATTTTCAAAAAATTCAGTGTAGAAAAAAAAAAAAAACCAAACAAACTGTATGGAGTGTTTTCCATTTAAATAGGGATTTATGGGGTTTTCCTCCAAATTCCCTTTCTTGTTTTTGGAAAGAGTGTTGTGCCCTCCCTCTGTGCTTGCCTGCAGGGTCCTGGCCCTCTGAGCAGAGCTGCCCTGGCACATTTGCTGTGCTCACAAGCAGAGCAGCTGGTGCAGCCCCAAAGCAGTGTTTGGGCTCCTCTTAGCTCTGCCAGACATCAGCCTGGATAGGGAAAACCCTTGTGGGATTTATTCCCCAACCAGGGCTCTGTGGGGCCAGAACAGATCTGAAATGCTTGTGTGGTTCCTGTGTCACCAGTGCTGTCAGAGCTTCACAGACACAACGTTGTTCATTGCACCTGTGCCAGGTGGGCACTGCACTCCTCTGCCAGCACCAGCTGTGGGCAGTGTGCTGCTCTTTATTAACCAGAATCCCAAAATTCCTCTTCCCTGAGGGTCTGTGCCTCACCTCCTGCCCTTTCTGGTGGCACTGGCTGTGTGTGGGTGCCAAGTCTTTTGTGAAGGACTCTTCCAGCTCCTGGAGGACAAGATATACCAAATATATCTGTCCTGTTTTATCTGATGAAGGAACTTTATCTCTTGTTCCTTGTCTGCTGAGGCCACCCCGTGTGTGTGAACGTGCTCTGGGTGGGGATGAGGATGAGCAGAGCGTGGTGGGATGAGCTGGCCCTGAGCAGGCTCTGGGCAGGAATTTGGGTTGTGCTGCTGTGCAGAGGCTGCTGAGCCCTGCTCTGACTCTCTGGTGCAGTGTGCCTGCCCTGCAGAGCTGATTTCCACTGCTGACACTCAGCCCCACATGGCTGAGGCCATCTTTAGGATGTCCTTGGAACATTTTCTTGGGCAAACAGGCTTTGCTTCTTCACCAGCTCGGAGCTATTTGGGCTTTCTGATGTTATCTCCGAGTTAGTTTACCTTCCTTATCGCCTCGGGGGTTTGGCAGGGGGGATTTCTGTGTCTGGCTGCTGATGTTGGGAAAGCCCACCTTGGATTTACAGCTTTGCTCTCCCATGGTAAAATGGCAAGAGGTCTCCATCCCCACAAGGACTTGGGTTGGATTTATCAGAGTGGCACTGACCAAGCAAACAGAGGCTTTGGCTGGAGAGGACATGGGAGAAGGCCTGGGAGTGAAAGGTCCTTCAGGGTGGCAGGTCAAGGATAAACCAGGCTGGACATGTGGGAGTTGTGCACAATAGACACCCATTTGGAAACTTAATCCTTTAATTTCCCCTCATCAAGCAAGTCAAAATAATGTAATAAAGGCTTTCTCATGGAGATGCAAGCTGTAATTCAGGGCAGCCTTTTTACATTTTGCATTTCCCCCTGTCTCCTGTTCCAGAAGCAGCAGCAGCGCTTGAGAGCAGAAATGAGAGGCCCTGGCAGGACTACAAAGGGCTCCGGAGGAGCAGGTACGCCGGGGATGAGGTAAGTGCTGTCGTTTGGGTGAAATAGGTGTGGAAAGTGCACTCTGCACACGTTAGGCTTCAAAGCCAGCAATAATTACTGCGTTTGAGACTGTATCAGCACCCGGGGCTGCCGTTCAAGTCGGGCAGGAATTCTTTGTGCAGGGCTTTTGTTCTGCAGACATCCAAGCTCCCCGTGGTTCACCCCAGGAACCCAGGGAGGTGTCGTGGCTTTGAGCTGGGCTTGTGTGGAGCCCCGGCTTTGATGAATTCATCGGGTGCTCTGTGAATATGACTGGGATGTAATTGCTTTTAATGGCAAAACCATGAAAGGAGAAAATAAGTGCTGGGGTGGGTGGCAGCAAGATGGATCTTGCAGGCTCCTGGCAGGGCTCTGCTCTCTGGACTTGCTGCTCTTGGTCTCATCTCGTGTCCTTCTGCCTCTGTGGGCCCTGCAAGGGCTTGGAGTTGAACTGGTGGTGTGGGGCTGGTGTCTCCCAGATGATGTGTGCTCTATTCCATCAGTGTGTGTTAAATACAGGGTCATTTGGGGAGTAGAGCCAAAAAATATCTCCCAAGAGGGTTTATGATGGATCTCCATGGAGGACATCAGTGATGTCCTTGTTTTACAGAAGGAATGGTTGAAATTTAAGTTTATCACTGGCTTGTTAATGACCCATGACAAGGACAAAGGTTGACATGCTGAGTAGGAGCTACCCAGCTCCACCACCCCTGTGACTGCTCCAGAGTAACTAAATTGATGTTCCTGAGCAATCCCCTCTGGAATCACCATCCCCATGGGCAGCAGGGTAGGCTGCAGCATTCTCCCAGCAGCTCCTGTCCCCTCTCCCGGGAGGGATCCCAGATGGTTCAGATGTCACCACTGCTGTCACCCTTGCTCTGACTGACCCACGACTGCTCGGTGCCGCCCCAGAGCCGCAGCCTGGCTGTCACTCATGGGGAGAATGTCCCTTTTTGCAAACTGTGGGCTCGTTTTCCCTGCTGTGGGGGCCGGAGCACACAAAGGCGGCGCCAGGGGCAGTTTTATCTCAGAGCAGAGCAGGGAACAGATCTAATCTCTCCGCAGAGGCCTCCCCGGAGCTCCTCTCCCCAAAGAGCCCTTGTGCTGGAACAATAAACGCCAGGGACACGCTGCCAGCCCGCGGCTAGGATTCCATTCAGACCCGTGGGCATTTCTTTCCCAAGCACGACGGGGTCTCGGCTCCCCCATGGCCGCTGCCCACGCGGGGCCTGGCGGGGCCGTGCCATGGCGGCGACAACCAGGCTGCTGGCACGGGCTGTGGGCTGTGGGCACGGCCAGGCTGTGGGCACGGCCTGCTCGGGCCCGCCGCGGTGTCCGGCCCGTGACAAAGCGCCACTATGGCCGGGGACGGGCGGAATGCGGCCCCGGGGCGGCCTGGCACCAGGGGCTCCTGGAAAGGCCGGGCAGAGCCCACACAGCGCGGCTTG
>JAHXMQ010000066.1:18107196-18134035 GCA_020466415.1 Ammodramus savannarum pratensis
TGCCCTCTCTGTTGCTGCATTTGGAGCAGTTAAACCATCAAAGGTTACGTTGGAGGGAGCCTAAAGCCCATCTAGTGCTACCCCCTGCCATGGCCAGGACATCTTCCACCATCCCAGGGTGCTCCAAGCCCCAATGTCCAGCCTGGCCTTGGCACTGCCAGGGATCCAGGGGCAGCCCCAGCTGCTCTGGGAATTCCAGCCCAGCCTCTGCCCGCTCTCCCCGTCAGGAAATCCTTCCCAATATCCATCTAAATCCCTCCCAGTGGGAACCTATTCCCTGTGTGCTGGGGAGGGATCCCTTTGCGACAAGGCATTCTCTCCATCCCTTGTCCTAAATCCCTCTCCAGCTCTCCTGGAGCCCCTTTAGGCACTGGAAGTGGCTCTAAAAGTTCCCTTGAAACTTCTCCGTTGGCTCCTCTCTTCCTGCTCTCAGTTCCTGGTACCAAACGTAAGTTATTGAAACCTGGGCCACTTGTACAAACAAAACAAATTAATTTATAAGAAGCCAGAGCATTAATGGGTACATCTGTCTTTTAAAACTCATGGAAGTTCACTGATCTGCTTCAGCTCAGAGCACACATGTGGACATACTGTGGTATCTTTTGAGCTGGAAGGAAATTTGATACCAAAGTTAAATAATCCTGCCTGAGCTTCTGGGACAGGGATTATTCTCACAGGCTGGCAGCAGAGCATGGCAGACCCTGCCATGATTCCAGCTATTATGGGACAAAACCATGGATTTGTTGTCCCATTAACACAAAGCCAAGATGAGTTAGCAGAGGTAGAAGGTGAAAGGTTTGTCTGCAGGCTCGCCTGGAGTCAGAGGGGTCTCAGCTCATTTTGTATGAAGTGCAGCCAACCATAGCCTCAGCATCAAGGCTCAGGGCCATTGAGTTTATGTACATTGATTTCACACCTTCACTCATTTGCCTTTCCTCTCCCCAGTCCTTTCCTGCAGATAAATTTAAGGCCCAGCAGAGAAGGAACATCCTTAGCTGGAAAAATCAACTGTGGCAAATTCGCGATAAAAGTCAATCTTCCGTGCACCTTTGTTTTGCTGGGTGTTGTAAGAGATTAGACATGTATTTTATCCAGCTGGATTTTCACCCTGGGCATGCTGAGTTTTCCACAAGATGGATCAAACAGGAGGGAGGTTGCTGTGCTTTGCTCTCCTGCAGCCCAGTCCCAGCAGCAGCACTCCAGATCCCTGGAAATACTGACCCTTAGACGAGGATGCTGGGCAGGGATTTCTGTGTTTCTTTTTTAGGCTGGAATTGGAACAATTTTAGTTTTAGGAAAACAATTGGCTGTGCAGGCACATTTATCTGAAGTGAGGGATATTGGTCCAATGTTGCAGCAATGAGGGGAGCACCTCATTCCCCATTTCTGGTGCCCCTTTTTCTTTCTGGGGTTCTCCACAGCAAACATCAGCTTGCAGCTCTTTTACTCTTTCTTGCTGCAACCTGAAACAAGTAATTGCCTTTAGCCCAGGAAAAAATAGAATCTGTATTGTTTCCTGCATCCTCTCCAGTCCCCATTCTCTTTCCCCATTCCAGCACAGTTATTCAGTTTATAAATTTGACAAATACGTGTCAGGGCACTTCAGACATCAACCCTGAGCTGGTTTTATTGGCAGCAGTGAGATCCTGGGCACGTGTGCAAGAAGCATCTCTGAGCTGTGGGTCCAGAAGTGGGAAGTGCTGGTATGAGCTGGGCTCATCCTTAGGGAGAGCCTTCCCCATCCCCTGAGGGAGCCAGTTCTGCAGGAGAGCCACAGCCCTGGCTTTGCCAAGTGTTTATCCCACTGGAGGAGGCATGAGCTGGATCAGGCATCTCCTTCCAGGCTTTGTTTGGATGAAGCAGTGCTGCTCCCAGCTGCAGTGTTTGATCTTTTCCAGAGCTGAGGAGATAAGAGCAGGGTCCTCAGGGAGCTGGGAAATCCTCCCTGCTCTGCAGAGTGAGGCGAAGCTCTGAGCAGCACTGGGACCCTCAGGGGAGGGAATGCTTTTCTTACAGTGCCATAAATCCCAGCTCTGTCAGAAGGGAGAAGCAGGGAAGGGGCAGTGGAGCAGTGTTTAACCCTGGATCACCTGGAGGGCTGGGATGTGCCCTGGTGTGGCAGAGTTGCCCTGAGTGTGCCAGTGTGGGAGCTGTGCTACTCTGCCCCACTCCTTCATTTGGAATTGGCAATTACGAGCAGAGCAGGTCAAGGAAAATGTCTACAAAGTCATCACACATTCCCCTAGAATAAATCTTCTCTCTTTTTAAGTAGAATGGGAGAAGAAAGAGGAGGAGGAGGTGACTTAGGGAAGAAGGGATATTCTGGAGTAAGGAATGCCCAGGGTGGCACCACTGTGAGCCCCTCTGAGAATTGTGGTGGAGCATCCTCCTCATTCACAACCATCAGCATTGGGGGTGACCGTAGGGAAACAGTGACCAAAACTCCTCATGGCCTTTGCTATGTGTATCCCACAAAAATGTGCTTTCATCCCAGAATAACGGGGGAGAAAGTCTGTGGTTTCATCCCTGGCGTCTACAAAAGGGATAAACCCCCCCTTATCTCTCATAGCCATAAATGGCTGCTTTTCTGAGGGATTTGGGAGCAGGGTGACCTGGCATGGGGTGATTCATGCAGCCAGGGCAGCAGGAATTCCTCCTGAAAGGTGTCCTTCCCTCAATCTGCTTTTTGCCGTGTGAGTAACAGGGAACCTCAGCTCTCTGTTATTAATATGCCACCAGACCATATGTTCTCAGCCTCAGCCCATATGTATTTTTGAAAAGAACCACCTGTGAGTAATTCTGCCTCCTCAGAGGAGTGAGTAAAATCTGCTTCGGTGTGTGTGTGCTGTGTAGGGAAGGAGGAGTCCAGGTTTTTAGGGAATTTGTGGGAATTCCACTGTTTTGGGCCCGCCCTGCTGTGGCTCGGGGGTTACCTGGTCCCCGTGCCATCAGCTGTGCCACCTCCCCGCGCACAAAGCAGCCCTGGGGAGAGGCTGTTGTTGTTTGCAGGGCACGGACGGCGGTTCTGCTGTCTCAGGTTATTTGAGCAGCTGCCCCGAGCGGTGCAGGCGGAGCCGGGATCGCAGTGCACGGTGACTCACCTCCGCTGCCAGGGACAAAGCACAGAGCCAGCGGGGATGCCAAGGCTGAGAGGCTGCCCTGCTCCTGCTCGGGGGCTGCCAGGGCTCGGTTACCCCAGACAGGCAGAGCTGTGTGCCTGACCCTGGCCACAGGCTCCTTTCTGTTTTTAAAGGATTTCAGATGGACCGAGGCCCTTTGCAGAGCTTAGAGCCTCTCACCCACTGCAGCCCTAAAGCACACCCCAAAGACAGTTGTGACTCTCCCATTTTCTGAGGATTAAATCCCTGTCTGAGCTGCTGGGGATGGCTGCACTCCCAGCTGAGAGGCAGAAGGACAGATCCAGCTGCCCTTTGGAAAGAAACTTCACCTTTTTGGTTTCAGGGAAGCCAAGGCACTATTGCAGCAGCAACCACGGGCCAGTGAAAGTCTGAAAGTAGCTATTGTTTGCAGATGCAGGAGAAAATGTTTGCTAAACACGTAATGAATCAGTGTTTTAAGGGATTGAAACCCCATGCCTGTGTGGCTGATGTGTGGATTTCTTCATGGTAAAATGTTAATGAAAAACTCTTGGGCAAGCCAGTTCCAGTAAGCCATATAGCCCAAGCCTGAGTGATGCTGGGAATGCAGGAGAGAGGAGCAGAATTTTTTAAAAAATGCCGTGAATACAACAGAGGAGTTGTTTCCCATCCCTTTGATGCCCTGCCCGTGCTCTCCTCTCCCCTGGCACACAGGTGGCACAGCCTGGGATAACTCCTGTCCCTTGCAGGGCACTGCAGGAGGGCAGAGTGCGCATGTGTCCCAGCACCTCGGATCACTCCCCTCTGTCTGAGCAGGCTGGCTGGAGCTCACAGAGGCTTTTTTCCCTTGCAGACGGAAAATATTCCTCAGTGGAGCCCCAGTATTTGAGTGACACAACAACAATATTCCCTGCAAGTGTGTGGGGCAGCCAGGTGAGAGAGGCTGTGCTGGCACTGCCGGGGATGCGCTGACGCCGCCTCCTGGCCCCGGCTGGAGGCTTCGAAGCACACGATGCTTCCCAGTGGGATTGCACCTGCAGATCTGCACCTTCTCCAGCCTGGAAGGAGCAGTGCCTTGCTGAGGCTGTGCTGCAGCCAGTGCCCAGGTATTTTCCACTACAGTTTGGTTTTGAGGGGTTAAAATTGCCCAAGAGTTACGCCCCAGATTTTATCAGGGCTTCAGATTTGGGTTTAGGAGGAAATCCAAGCTTTTGGGCAAGTTGTTGGATTTGGATGCTCACTGCATCCAGTCAGTGGAGCCATTCAGAAACATCAGCTCCCTGTGGCTTGGCAGAGAACAGATCTGTCCCAGTTCAAAGGGACAGGGAGGTCACTGGTGCTGCAGGGACAGCAGCATCACCAGCAGGCACCAAGCTCCCAGCCACCCACCAAATGCCACTTTGGGCAGGAGTAATGCAAATTGCTGCTTCCCTGTGCCATCCAGGACACTCAGCAAAATCATAGAATGGTTAAAGTTTGGAAAAGACCTCCAAGATAGTGAAGTCCAACCAAGTCTACTCAAGATTCAGTTAAGCACAATTGCTCATTTTAGTGCCTCAGTGTGGCTGAGGCACCAGGTACAGTTGCTGTTTGTGCCATCCCTTTTAGCCTGCTTTCCTCTCTATAATTTGGGCAGCAAATGCTTGCTCAACCCCACTCTGCTCCAGCTGCAAAGCTTCACTCCTGCTTTTTAGAGAAATTAGGAAGTTGTATGTTGTGCAAACAAAGTGTGCCATGTGTGGCCTGAAAGTTTCATTCATTCACTTGTTTAGGAGAAAGAAAGGGAAAAGCAAAAGGGCCCAGTGCAACTAAGAAAACAGAAATTGGGAAATAGAATTTGAGTGACGATCATTGCAGGCCCACTGGGGTTATGCATCATGTGTCAGGGTCTGGAAGGGAAATGGGTTTATCAGATCCTTTGCCTTTTGTACAGATAAAGAAAATATTTCCTTACAGAAGTACACCATAAAATTTGGCACCAAAAGTCTGTCTTGGCTTGGTGGCAGGAGTACAGTGTGGGGGTTTGGTCCATAAATGTGGTGAAAATCCATATTCCCAAGCAGAGAAGCTGTGCAAGGCAAAGTTTCCAGAGCAGACCTGACCTTTGTTTATGAATCACTTAAATCATACATTTAATGTAATGCACAAGGATTAAGCCACTACAGATTTTTGAAAGGAAGCTTTAGAAAGATCACTCTCATACATTGTGGGGTTTTTTAGAGCAATGCCTCAATTTAATCTATGTGGAAGCTATTGTTTAAGCTGTTAAATTCCATAGGATTTCTCATGGGATTGAGGATGAGTGAGAGGTAGACAGACAGCTGATGACCAACACTGACTATTCCAGCTGCTGTTTTCTCTCCAAGGCCTCTCTTTAGCAGGGGCAATCTTAAATGTCACACCTCAACCAAGGAACAGAGATACCTCCAGGTGCCCTTTCCTGGTGATCTCATGTCTGCACCAGGGAGACCTTAATTACAAATGCTGGGAACAGCAAGGGGGTGCATCCCACCACCCTGCAGCCCTCCTGCAGCAGGGCCTGCTCTGCTCCCTCCCAGCCTGTTTACTGCAGCTCCAGCACCAGCGGTCGGAGCGAAGGGAGGAGCGGGGTTTTGGCTTTAGGGCTCAGCACCAAAAATAAAACTCTGCTGAGAGCCAGGCAGAGCTGGGAACCTTGAGAGAGGCTCCCGCCCAAGCAGCCAGACGGGCTTTGGGTGGAAAATTGGAGATGGGCACTGAGCAGGCGTGGGCGGAGGGCGCTGCTGGAGGACTCACAGAAACCAAGGCTGCCCTGACACAGACACAGCTCCAGGAACCAGTGCCCCACTCTGGGGTCAGCACCAGGGGCTGGGGGGCTGGCCAAGCCCTGGGGGAGCCCTGGAGGCAGCAGGGAGAGCCATGTGGGTGCTAATGGAGCTGAGTGCTGCTGGGCAGGCCCTGGTACAGGTGCCCAGAGCAGCTGGGGCTGCCCCTGCATCCCTGGCAGTGCCCAAGACCAGGCTGGATGGGGCTTGGAGCAGCCTGGGATAGTGGAAGGTGTCTCTGCCATGACACGGAATGGAAAAGAATGGGCTTTAAGGTCCCTCCAGCCCAACTATTCTGGGGTGATCTCCCACAGCCTCAGGCAGTGCAGTATGTAGCCTACCTAGGGCCAACCTCTCTCCTTCAAATACACTACTGATATTCACCCACATTGTTTTGATTTTGGCATCTGGCCTTTGCCACCTCTGCTTGGAAATGGTGCCACAGGACCATTTTGTGTGACACCAGGTGTGTGTCTCTGCTCCAATGTGTCCCCAGGACTCTGCCCCTCCATCTGTCTCTTCTGATGGACCAAGAAATAGACCCAGCTTTTGTAAGCCCACAGAGTGACTCTCCAAATTCATATTTGCAGAAAGACATTAATGTTCACATGTGGTGTCAGAACAAGATAAGTGTCTGTGCAATTAAGAAACAGCTGTTGCTGGCAGCTTGCCCCAACCAGTCTCAACAAGGAGCAAGACAGGTAGCCTGCTTTTATCAGACTCTGGGATCCCTTTCCAACCACTCCTGTGTGTTCTCAGCAAGACAATGTATCAGCCTGTAGGAATGGCCCCTTGGTTTGGGGCCAAAGCACAAGATGAAGTTGTTCTGTGCGCTGTGGCGAGGACAGCGCGTTTCCCCAAACAACACCTGGCAGCAGGGATTCAAAACAATGCTGAAATCAGGCCAATCTAAAGATTTGCTGGAGCTGCTAGTGATGCAAAACGAGGACAGGTGTGACCATATTTCCAAAATTGCCCACGGCCAGTGTTTCAGGAGCTTGGCAGCACCTGGCTGGGACAGATTTTCTAAGGAGGTCAGCACCCAAGATGTGAATCCAGCATGAAAACCCATCCCAGAATATCCAGCAGAGAAATGCATACCTTGAGGGTGGCACAAATGCTTCCCCACTGCACCAGGAGCAAGGAGACCTCAGACCCTTCTGCAGCCCCTGGACACAGCCTGGCAGTGCTAACAACCTCTCCTATCCCCATCCAGAGGTGAGTGAGAAATCTCTTTGAGTTATCCTTGACTCAGCTTGTGGTTTGACAGCAATTCCTGTCATTTCTTGAAAAATACCTGTGCAACTCCTTTTCTTTTTCTCTCCTTACCTTTTCTCTTTTCTTTCACTCTTTATTTTTTTTTCTGCAGTTGGCTTTAATTTCCAAAGGGTTATTTGTGTTGTGGTGTGGAGCATTCCCAGATGATGCTGGAAGGTGCACAGACACCTCTGTCTGTCCTGCTGTCCCTACCCAGGGCTCGGGCAGGGTGGCAGCTCCTCTGAGCCAGAGCAGGATGCCCTGAATGAAGAGATGCCTCCAAAGCACCTCTGCCCAGCCTTGGGAGAGGTGGGAGCTGGATCCCAGCTCTTGCCATGGTTCAAATTGGACTCAACCAAACCCAGACACCCATAAATTCTGGGAAAGTCTGGTTCTGAACTCTGTGGCTTGGACTCTTCTTTAATTACAGGTCACTGCTAAAGCTGGTTGGAAAATGTTAAATATGTTCTCTGCAAAAATGGTTGTGCCGTTAAAATTTTTTCACAGATTTTTGTTCTTGATTCTTGTAACTTTTTATTGAGGGCTCACATACATTTGGCTGTCAGTTTTTCCACTGAGCTTCCGTTTTTCCAACAGAGGAACAGATTAAGTGACAGAAAATCAAAACCCTCCTCATGTGCATTTTTGTCCAAAAACTTGGAAAATTCCAACCAAAACAAAGAAGAACTTTAGCCAAGAGCCATTTTTGTCAACGGAGTGCTCTGTGAGGAGCCAAATTGAAACCAGCCCTGGGCACAAAGCTAAACTGGCTGCATGCACAAAGTGCTGTGGGAAGGAGTTATCCCAGCACTCGCTGCTCCCTCAGCCTGTGCCCAGGGTGCAGCTGCAGGGGCTGCAGGAGCCCCAGGAGGGATTGAACCCCGTGGCTGTGGCACCTGGGGACATGGCTCAGTGTCCTTGGGGGAACTCCATGGGCTTGGAGGCTTTTCCCAGCTCAGGGATCCTGTGATTCTGCTGTGCTCCCTGCCAGCTCCTCCCAGCCTGTGCCCCTGGCTGCCATCTCCACTCCTTCCCTGTCTTTAGGGCTGGGGAAAGTGCTGCCCTGGGCAGGACAGGGATCCAAAGGGACAGGGATGGATGTTCCTGGGAAGTGAAGGGTGTGGAAGGAGAATTTCTGCAGTGCTTCAGTGGAAAAAAAAAAAAAAAAAGAATTAAAAAAAGAAAGCCAAGTGTCTTAAGCAATGGTGCTTCCTGCAGAGCCAAACAACAGTGAGGACAACCACCTTTGGGAATTGGTGATGTAGAAGAGCTCTTCTACCAGAGGAGGAAGCGAGGAAGTGGGAGGAAGCAAGTCAGCAAGACAGGCCAGTGCTGCTGAGCAGCCTGGCCCATTGAAGTCTGCATTTTATTATTAGAATCATTATTATTTGTATTGTGGCAGCATCAAGTGGCCCCAACTGGAAGAGAGGCTCATTGTACAAGGCACTAAACAAACATGGAATAACAGACACTCCCTTCCCCGTGGGATTTGCTGGCACAGAAGACACACAGAGGACCACAGTGGACAGGAAATTGTCATTTTATGGCATTTCTTGTGAGTGTAACAGCACCTCTGTGCTAAGGACACTCTCCCACTACCCATATTCCCATGGAGGGCCTGATCCAAACCGTGGTGGAGTCAGTGGAAGCGTGGACACAACTCAAACCAACATTTATTTGTGCTCCCTTCCTGCCTGTCTGTCCCCACAGCTCCTTGATATGCAACAGTTCTGGTTTCCAGGCAGCCCTGGCTGGATGCAGATGTGGCCTTGAGACAGGAGGGACATGTTCACACTCCTCCTGGAGCTGGCAAATCTAATTTTAGCTTTGTCAGCCTTGGTTAAGTCCTTTCAAAGGCTGACCCAGGAGGGCAAAGCCAACTGTGCAGCTGTGCAGAGGCCACGCACAAGGACCACGAGTCTCTGATTTCCCTGGCCTTCAGCTTTATGAACTGGGGATTACTGCAGCAGCCTTGGAAGGGAAACTTGAGATACATCCAAGGTTGACAGATCTCCCTGGATTAAGGTCACTTGCTTTAAAAATCCATTTTTTTCCACATATGTAAGTGGCTGGGACTCACTATGTGCATCTCCAAGGAAAGTGGCACAGGGAAGCATATTCTGCAGGGACTCCAATTCTGAAAGACAGTCCTTGTGCTGCCAGATGTGTGATAAAGAATAGCTCACATTTACTCCATTTTTCATGCTTTTATTTTAGTCAGCTGACTGGGACCAGAAGTGCAGGCCTGGCAGATGATGAGCACTGTGAAATCCATTTGAAACAATGGGGGCTGCAGAGGGAGCAGCTCCACACCAGTGGGTGCTGCTTAAGGGAGGCATCATTCCCTGCTTCCAAAGCCTTCCAGTGGGTCACAGCAGCAGATTCCTTGCCTGCTCATAATCTGGCTGCTCTTGGACTCACACAGATGATTGGATATCCCCAATGCTCCTGCTGAGCCTGACAAAACATCTCTGCACAACCCAGCTGAAAAATGTCAGATCTAGTGCTCCAGCACAGCTCCCTGTGCAATGAGTGGGAGTTTTGCCATTTGCCACGGGCAGGATCAAGGCTCTTGTTGATGGAGGTGGAACAGAGCTGCTCAGATCTCAAGGAGGAGAAATGAAATGTGCTGTGTGAACTCCAGCCTGTGTCACTGCTGAGCGAGGAGCCGTGTGTGGAACATGGCCAGGGGTCCATTGCCCACCGGTGTCCCCAGAGGGGTGACACGAGAGCAGGCAAACACAGCAGCTTGTGCCCAGGTTTGTGGCAGCTCTGAGAACAGGAAACTCTCTAGACAATTGTTCAGAGAGGTGTAGGCAGGGCACCATTTGCAGGCAGAGACTGAAAAGCAAGAAATCTTTTCCAGCCCAAAGTGACCCCAACCCTTTTTGTTGTGTGTCTCTGATCTCAACAATGCTTCTTTTTCAGAGAAAGGCTTCTTTTGGCACTTAAGCATCAAAATCAAGCACTCAGCAGCCAAGTTCTCAAAAGTGGAAGTGCTACTGAGAAGGAAGGATGCTCCCTGAGCCCAAGCCTTCCCATGCCCCTGTGTTATGGTGTTTTTCTCTGCTCTGGCTCTGCAGAGTTTTCCTCCTGGGCTCCTGTCTCTTTCCATGTACCAACTTGCTCAGTGAACCATTATTCACCCTCTTGCTGTTCCTGGTTGTGCAATGTGAGCCCCTGTGCCTCACTCACTGCTCACTGTTCAAATCCTGCTCTGAACACAGAATTGTTCATTTCCTTGGGAGCGCTGTTCTGGCACTGATGACAGGCAGCAGCAAATTTTATTCTTCACATTCCCCTGTGAGGTGTGGGGGGTGGCATTTACTTGGGTTCCAGATGTTGAAGGGCACTCACCAGCTCTGGGTTTGGACACAGTGTGAGCAGTCATGGTCCCTTGCAATGCTGCAGCTTCTTACAGCCCCACTGTCTTCAGATCCCCCCAGGAACCTGGTGAATGCAGAATGCACTTTAGTGATGATCTGGGAATCTTTTATCCAAGTGACTTGCCTAACTCTGCTCAAAAATTCTGTGGCAGAGGCAAGGATTTGACAGACACTTTTTCCAGGTTGGTTTCAGCTGCATTAACTGGTTCTGTTTCTGATTTCCTCCTTAATTCCCTACATGTTCCCATCTCCTGCAGCAAATGGAGCAGGAGCTATCAGGTTATAGCTGCCATCACCTTGCAGCCTTTATTCACCCCTTAATAAGGTCTTGCCTGCATGCTGATAGAAAGTGAGGAGGCAAGGACATGGCAATAAAATTGGTGATAAATGTTTTTGTGGGGGCCACAGTAAATTGACAGACAGTTCATCAGGTCTGTGTCTTCTCTGGTTCCTTCCAGAATGGTTTCACTTGAATTGATCTAAATCAAAAGAGTAAATAAAACCTCAAGGCAAACCAGACTATGGCGGCCTTTGACATGAAATTTTCTGCTCAAGTGATGAAAGTTTGGCAAAGATTTCAGCAAGTCTTGGCATCAGGGCAGAGCTGCAGCACCAACCCTGAGAGCCACGTTTGACTGCTGCAGTGACCTCATAGCGTTTTGCAACCAAAGAAAGTGAGATGAGACAGTGATATTAAAGGTATTAAATCATTAAAGATTGCAGGAGTGGTAATCTGTGGTTCAAAGGCTGGTGGAGATGCTGGAGATAGGGCTGAGCACTGCATCCATCAGCTGGGACACTGCTGTGCCTGGGGCTCTTGGCCTCTACAGCACAAGATTCCCCAAGAGAAAGCTGGGCTGAGGCTCTGCAGCTCTCATTTCTTATGATGGATTTCTGGGTGTGGAAGTAGTTTAGAACTAAAATGGAAACCCTCCCATGCAGCTTTTAAAAATAACCAGGCCTTAAAGGGAAAGCTGTGCTTGGGCAGAAGTGGGGCTGGCCTGACTCAGGGACTCGTGGTGGGATCACTGAAGTGAGGGGTAGGAGAGGAAAGTGCAACAAGTTCTGCCTTGAGAAAGGCAATGGGAGTCAGGGAAGAGGGTGTGTTTGACATGGGGATGGAGCCATGGCAAGGGGAACATTCCAGTGAAGAAGGAAACACTGCTCAAGAGATGCTGGTGATGTGCCTTGGCTGTGTGCTCCTGCACAAACCAGAGAAAAGTTAGAACCAAAACTGGGATGTGATCAGCAGGCAAAGGTTCTCCAGCTTCAGGATTTCAACTCATTACCAAGCCTAAAGCAATGGCTCTCTTTCTAGTGAAAAGTACTAATCACAGGAATCCTTGATCCTGCAGATCCAAAAAAATGGAATAACCCCTTCAAGGCTCCTCTGTGCTCCCCTCTGGATGGGAAAACACTGCTTGGTTCAGCTTTGCATCAGCACAACTCTTCCCCCAGCACATCCTTTGGGACAGGTAGGAATAATATCCATCACTTTCTTTTAATTGTTGGGCAATAGGGAAATTTTCACCACTGGATATATATTGCTCTTAAACTTTTCCTCTAAAAAGTCTCCTGTTTAGAGAACAGAGTAACAGCCATCCCTTAATATAATATATTTAAACATCATGATAAAAGTCCTCTCTGGGGAATTTGACAATACACTATTCCACCAACATTTTAATGGATGGTTTTCTTCTTTTAAATGCCTTGCCATTAAAGTTTAATGAGCAATACTTACTTTCATTCTAAACTTATTTTTCTCCTTGACAGATTGGATACTTAGTTTGGATTTGTTAACATTGCTGGTCATAAAAATGTCTGCTTCAAATAAACTTATAGATACTGTCCTTAGGAAATTGGGCTTTGATGCCTTATTTGATTTCCATGGCAAAGTAAGTTCAGATTTCTTTTGGGAAAAGTGAGGTATTCTACAGAGAAAGCTGAGAACCTCATGCCCCTTTTTATTTGCCTGAAATTTCAGTTTACATCAATTTCAGTTTTTATCAATTTTTTCTATTTATATCAAATTTCAGTTTACACTATTTCTGTAGCTCAGAAAAGTTCTAACTCACACTGGACTTTTTAACAATGAGGGGGCATTTGTGGAATTTTCAATGGAGCTTTGACTTTCTTCTAATCCTTTAAGAATATGTACCAAGAATAACCAGAAATGAAATTGCAACAAAAGCTGGTGTCTTTACATCAGGGTTATTTACATCTTAACCAACAGTCTGGTGAATGTCCTTCACTGTGTTTCCCATCCTCATGGTTTTACTTTCAATCTCACAATATTACTATTTCTCCTTATTCTGCACTTTCCTTCCAAAAATTTATCCTTGCCATAGATTTGGAAAGGGAAGGCTCACCTTATGAATTCTCATGCTTCAAGACAAGTAGACATTTATTTTGAACCTTAAACCAAAAGAAGCTGCAAAGAAAGAGGGATGAGCCTGACATGAGGTTTTTTACATTCCATTTGTCCTTCCTCTGACATATTCAGAGTCTCTGTGATCTTGACAAGCCTTGTGCTTCAGGAGCAAACAGGGAGGAAAAGCTCCTTGACCCCCTCAGTGCCTGATGGCTGACAGTGTTGTTAAGAGTTACAGCAGAGAAACAAAGCCAGTGATTCAAAGGCTTGCAAGAAATATTCACAGGGGGGCAAAAATGCTGAGCAAGGACGTTCAGAATTTCTTTACCATCATTTCCTTCCACCAGCTGCTGGTGTTACCCTCTGCTCCAGAGCTGAGCTGCAGCACCCAGCAAGGAGCCTTTTCCCAGCTCAGACAAGGGCAACAGGCAATTGGGATTTGGAGACACTGGCAAAGAAAGAAGCAGCCCACAAATAGCCGGTAGAAAGCCCTACAACAGCGCAGCAAACATTTCCTAATTTACTGCAATGCCAGAAGATGAGTCACCCCAGTGTTCCTGTTGCATAATCTTCCCCAAAGCTCAGGAGAGTGAAACCAGAGAAGCAAAGGTCTCGCTGGGCTTTCAGTGACATTTATGTTTAGACTGAACTTTCAGTTAGGAAAGTGTGAGTTTTTCTCTGATGACAAAGGAGGGGGAACCGATAGAGTAAGGTGTTCTTTCGGAAATGATAAACTCCTGAGTGTACAGATTGTCATCTCCCTGAGCCCCCAGCCAGAGCTCGGGCTCCTCTGCCCTTCCTGGCTCCCAGACAGGTCTCCCCATGACCTGCTCAGCCTTGCCTGGTCCCTGGGAGCACAGCTGGGCCCTGAGAGCTGTAAAACCCCTCCAGACAAAGCACGGCCATCCCTCAAGGCTGGCTCAGCTCAGGGAAGGATTGTGGGGCTCCCCCGACCTTTCAGTGGCTGCAGCAGGGCTGGAAACTCCTGACACGTGTTTGCTGTGCCTCAGCATCGTGCCGTGGTAGATCCAGCCCTTCCAAAGCTGCAGGATCTCCTGGCATGCAGGGAGCCCTGGGCACACAGCTGTGCTGCCTGTGCAGTCACCGGGGAATCCCAGCTGGGAGAGGGGAGCCAGGGCAGGCAGCAAGGTCACTGCTTCACAGCCCTGAGAGGTGTTACTGATATACTGCTGTGTATTTAGGGGCTAATCCACTTTTGTTCTTTAAAATCAACTCAGGTGAATTAGAGAATGCTGCTCATCTTCAGAGGAATGTCAGGCTGAGGGCTGCATTCCTGCTGGGCTGTGTTATCCTGGGTTAGTGCCTGGTGCCAGGCGTTTTTCTGTGCTGATTTGGTGAATGTTGTTTCAGAGGAGCCCGAGTGAGCAGCACAGGACTCCTCCACACCTCAGCAACTTTCTGCTCTCTGTTCCACCAGAGTGAACCAGGTTAGTTCCTCCTTCTGGGCACCATTACTACAGGCAATGTAATTTCTTCCCCTCTCTGATGAGAGTAGAAGAATTTCCTTTATTCAGCGAGACAAAAAAAAAAAAAAACCAAGCGCCAAGTATTCTGAGGGTAGTTTTGTTTTTCTCAGCATTTCTGCGGGATTTCCAGGGCTGTGTTTCATGTCCCCCTCCCTCCATCTGATGACCTAAATGAGCTGCCGATGGCCAAAAGCATTTGTGGAGTACTTGTGTGGAAGAAATGCCCTTTTGGGAAGAGATGGGAGCCCCTGAGCACAGCCTGGGCTCTGCAGGCCTGGTTCAGGCCCTGGTTCATCTCCTCCCTCTGCAGGGGATTTCTCCTGCTGGCTGCTGCCTCCTGCCCCGTGCTCTGCCCTCTCACAGGTCTGGATGCACCCTCTGCATCCAAGCATGGATCAAATGGATCAAACAATCCACGGGCCTGGCCTCGAGGAGGAGAGAGGGAGATCCCCAGGTGCTCAACACCAGCTGCTGGAGAGAGGCACGGGTAATCCCAAAACTGAAGAGGCTTTAGGGTTTGAGAACAAAAGGACACAGCGAGGGCAAGCTCAGTGCCACGGGGAGCACTGAGAGCCTTGGGTTGAGCTCACTGACATGAAGGTTCCTCACGTTTTTCAGCAGAGACCACAAAGCCAAGAGGCAGCTGCCTGTGGCTGAGAGAGGCTGCCTGACTCACCAGCGTGCCACCATGGCATGGGAAGTGCAGGGAAGCACAGCCCCATCCCTCCCAGCCAGGAGCAGGAGCCCTGCCAGAAAGGGGAACAAAAACTCATCAACTCAACCACAGCTGTGGTAGAGAAAGGAAGATGGGGTTTCACAGCCTCTCTGCTCGCACATGAGGCTGCACAGCACAGGGAGGGAGGGTAACCCCACACTGCTCCAGCCTCACACCATTCCCCAGTGGAGCTGAAGGCTTGTGGGTTTGGGTAAGGATGGAGATGGAGCAGGCATTGAGGCATGGCTGCCTCCTGCATCCCTAAAGCCATTATACTAAATGGAGTCATCCATGAGCAGAAAGCACAAACTGGGTGAATTGTGGAGGTACAGGTTCAGCTGACAGCCTGAACAGAAACAGCAAGGGGCTGTGGTGGTGCAGATGATGCTGAGATCACTCTGATTGCTCTGTCAGCAGCACAATACACCAAAAGGGAAATAATGAGTATACATGGATTTAGAATCTACCTGAGAGGCCAGAATTCCTGCCATAAATGATTCCTGTCATGCTCTGCACTGAGGGTTCCATCTAAGGAGAGCAGCTCTCCAAAAGCAGGATTGTGCACAGCTCCCTCAGAGGTACAAAGAGGTTTGGAAATGATGGGGTACCAACCCAAAAGGAAACTTTCTCAGTCCTAGATATTCTGCATGAAAATACTTGTGGAATTCTGGGAGGGGAGGACAGAAATGTCTTCAGAGTTGCTGAAGGACTGATCACTCTCAGTGCTAAGCTTGAAGCAGGTGTTTGTGGCCAAGTTATTAAATGGTTTCTGATGATGGTGGCACCACCTTAACTGCAGCAACAATGGCAGGGGCTGCTGAGGCTCTGTGCTCAAAGCAGCTGGGGCTGCAGAAATGGGAAACAGCCTCTTGTTTGTTCCTCATTCTGAAGCAGGGAGGGCATATGTGCCTCCTGTGGCACAGCCCCTTCCTCTTGTATCCTCTAATCTGTGATCTTCAATATCCTGTTTTAACTGGAAGTTAAGGGTTTAGCTTCATAAGGCTGCCTACAAACTGGGAGGATGAAACTGAAGCAGGGCATGGATGCACGTCAACTTCAAAGTCCTGCAAAACAAACACATGTTCAAGTATTCACTCAAATCCATTCTGTATCAAGAAAAAAACTATAAAGATGATTCAGTGTTTTGATCAGCAAAGGCAGATTTAAGCATACACTTAATTAATTCAGAAATTTGGTGCCCAAGGGCTGCTCCAAAAGTGTTACAAGATGTTCCTTTTTACAGAAGATCTTTTAGAGAATTCTCTTTGCAGAGTCTCATGTTATTCTATCTTAATTCATTACAGGCTAGACTTTGCCACTTCCATTAATGCAAAACCATCCCTTCATGTCCAACTGAAAATAGCTAAAAGCACAAATCTACTTTAACCCTTAAAGCAAGCAGAGTGCTGAAGGTGCTGTTCCCAGAGAGGAGGCTGTGCCTGTGCTCTGTTTGATCTGTGCTAACTGGGGCTGTTCAGGCCTGGGACATGCCTTGTTCACTGCAAATCAAATTGCACCCTGTCATAACAGTCTATTAACAGCCCTGAATTTCTGCAGAGCTTCACCTCTTTGCTAGAAGATAACATTTCTCTTTCCTCCCAAGGATAAAATTGCTTCCTTTCTTGCAGCCCTGCATATAATGGTGCTATTGCTTGACAGGGATGTCAACTTCCCTTGACTATTAAGGAGAGGGGAAATGTCTTTGTTACACATTTCTGTTCTCCTTTCATCCTCTTCAGAGAGGCCCCCAGCTCAATCTAAACAAAATAAAACCAGGGTATCAGTTAAAAACAAAACCATTTTGAAAACTCTTTGATCTCCCTGGCTTCCTGTTAAATATACAATCGACTGTTTCTCCACATCCTTGACCACTACAGATCTGATTTTCTCTGCACTTTATATTGACTTTGGCACCACACAAAATTACCATATCATTGGCTATAAAATCTCTTAAAGGCAAAGAAATCCAACCCCTCCTCAGCTTCACCTTTGCCTCTCTGTGTTCTCTGCTTTTCAATCCTGCCACCCACCCTTCTGTCTGTGCACAGGGAGCCTGGGGTTGGAGCCTGTCTGTTGTCAGATTCCTGTTTGTGACTCCTGTCTGTCCATCAGCCCTGTCCCCAGGCCAGCACACACTGGTAGCTCTGGAAAACACCAGCATCTCTTTTGCTCTCAATCTGCACATCATTTTTCCCCTCAGAAGTTCCTCCTGCCCTGCTCCACCAGCACTGTACCAGGAACTCTTGGCTTTGGTGTCTTTTTCCACTCCTGCCCTTGCCTTGCTCCATCCTGTGATGGGGAGGAGCTCTGGGTACCCTCCCCACATCCCACCAGCCTCCCTGCCAGGCTGGACCTGGCTGCCCCCATCCTTCCCTTCCTCCTCACCCCTTCACTTGCTGTGCTGCTGGGTTAACACTCACACTCCATGATCCTGGAGGTCTTGTCTTAATGGTTCTGTGATCCTGCATCTCAGCCCTGCCCTTCTCCCTTTGCAGAATTTCAGCTTTTCCACTCTATTCATAAGGAATTTCTTCTCTCTCAAAGGGCTTTATGCCTTCATCCTCATCCCATTGTCATTTGAACAATCCACTGCCTTTTTTCTTTTTTTTTTTCCCTTTGGGAGGGTGACAATGGCTGGATGGGAATGGGACAGTTTGCTGTCAGTTTTCTGCTCCTTGAATGTATCTCAGCTGTCCAGTGTTCATCAATTTTGGTGCATTAATGACTCAGACAACATTTACTAATGATTTAGGCTGAGGAGGGAGCTCTATCTGATAGAGATGAACAGATTGTAAGGTATTTAGGTCTCACTGTACATGTGCAAAGCACTGCACATAATCTATGGAGTTCTACAAGTAGCAACAGGAAGTTTAATCCTCTGTACTGGCAAACTGGTGACTTGTTCTCTTCCAGCATTAACTACACTGAAGAAATACAAAACGTTGGAGCTTTCAGGACTAACTGCTCCATTAAGTGTAGCATTTTGAGCAAGAGAAATGTTTGCACACAATGGAAAAACACATAATGCTGCTCCATGCACAGATCAGATAAATTGTTCTGTAGCTTTAGTGACAGCAGAGACAAAAGGCTCTGTCTCCCTCATCGTAGCACCAACATCTGGGTGACTGCCTCCACATTTCTGCCCTGACTTGAGGCCTCTCCAGTCCCAAATGCAGGGAAGGAACATTGTTTCTCATTCCTCAGGTAGCCCCAAAACGGGCCAGGGCTGAAGGGGCTGGGATGGATCTGATGGGATGGAGATCTGGAGGCTTCAAACTCAGGAGATCCTCAGGTCACAGCTCAGCAGTCTTTGAGGAAAACTCCCAATTCTCAGAACTGCCAGAAGACCTAAAAACAAGCTGACTCATTTCAGCCATGCCTCAATCTCCACCTCAGCAAGCCTGGTTAAGTTCTTAGGAAACAACCCAGAAAGCAATGCAAACCCCAAACCAGAACCCAGAGTTGCAGACAACCATCTTTAGTTTCTAACCTGGCTTCCTTCCTTTCTTTCAGGAATGGAGCAGCTCTTTGGGAAGCTCTGAGAACCCCTTGGTTTGTCATGGCTGCTCCTGGGCAGTGATGGCACAGGAGTGAGGGAATCACTTCTGAGGCAGCTTCCCTGAAAGAAAGGTCAGCCTTGAGATCACTCCCCATGGACCAGAGCTCAGGTGTGGACCTGTCCATTAACCTTTACCTAGCAGCACATTCCACATCCTAGAGTGGGCAGCACAGTGAAATTTCTGCCTAAAGTAATCGTTATTAATATTTTCTGTATTCACTTGTTATAAAAATATCCTTACTTTCAGGCATTTGCCTACAAAGTTCTGGGCTTACACCACACAATTATGCAATATTTCAAGGGATACTGAAATATATACATATTTTGAAATATGAATGTGTATGAGAAAGCAAGGAATTGATGGACATTTAATAACTGGGATACAGCATTCTGGTTTTTCCAACCCAAGGACCTTCCAACTCTCCACCAGCCAGGGAAGCTGTGGCTGCCCCAGCCCTGGAAGTGTCCAAGGCTGGGTTGGAAAGGGCTTGGAGCAACCTGGGATAGTGGGATGGGATGAGCTTTAAGGTCCCATTCTGGGATTCTTTACAAACCCTGATTTCCTGCCTGTGATGGGTTCTGTATCAGGTCCCCCAGAATAAAGAAGCCAGATCTCTTTTCCCAGCTCCCTCATTGCACTGGAGGCACAAATTCCATTTTGCTTTCTGCAAGTTGGGGAGCTGCAAACAGCTCTGGTGCCTTTGGGGTAGGCGGGGAAAGAAGTGAGGCTGATTCTAAATAAAAGTTACTGTCAGATCAACCTTGATAGCAGATAATGGCAGTGATCACATGGGAATAAAGACTCAGGCTCTGGTTTAATCATCACTCCCTATCAGCTGCACTGATGCAGTTCTGCATGACTAAGTCAAATAAATGTTAGGTAACTGAAATTATCTCCTTGCTTTGTACTCCCCCCTGCAGTACCCACAGTTTGTTTCGGGGACTTTGAAATAGGGAAATCTGTAAAGGACATCTGTGAGTGCTGATAACAAACAGGACAGGCTTTTTGTGAAGAGGTAGCTGAAGTTAAGCTATGAAAGAGATTTCCAGAGGCAAGAAATAGTCCTAAGGTCATAAAAATCACGTGTGCCTTTGAAAATTTCTATCAAGGCTGTACCCAGCTGCCTAAATTGGCTTCCATTCACTTCACAGGGTCTCTCTAAGTGCTGGAGCATGTGATCTTCAATTCTACTCCCAAAAACTTGGGAGGGGAAAGACCACCAATATTGAAAAAATGAGTTTGACACATTACAGAAAGCCCTGTAACTAATGGTGTGATGTTTTCATTTTAAAAGATCCCCAAAATCTCATATTGAAACCAATAGGAAGCCTTGTGCAGGCAGCCCTGAGGTTTGGTTTGAAATCTTGATCCAGATCCAAGTTATGCTGGTTAGTTTGTACTAAAAGAAAGAATAAATGTGTAGGATCCCAATGTGTTCCAATAAAGCAGCATCCTTAATTTGTTCAGTATCTCAGGTAAATTAAAAATTAATAATAATTGGACTTTCTCCACAGCTCTGGTTTCTTTTGCAATGCCCCTACCCCTCAGGAGCTGACTGCAAGCTCACACAGGTGATGTTCCTTAAATCCTTAACTCCCAGAAGGACAGAATTGCATCAGAGCCTCCACTTTCAGCTCACCTCAGCTCACCTCAGCTCACCTCATTTCATCTCTTACCTGGGCCAAGGCAAGGTAGGAAACATGACCCCTTTGACACCCAGCAAAAGCTGAACAACACTGTTGTTGTTGTTGTTGTTGTTGTTATTATTATTATTATTGTTGTTGTTGTATAACAATAACAATAATAATAATAATAATAATAATAATAATAAGAAGAAGAAGAAGAAGAAGAAGAAGAAGAAGAAGAAGAAGCTAAATTTCAGACCCATTTGAACAGGTTTCACTCAGGAGTTTTCAGTGTTTGAGTTGGTACTTCTGCCTTTAGCCCCCATAGCAAGCACCACTGTGTGTATTTAAACTGAATTTGATTTAAGTTTAGTTTTAATTTAGGGCAGCCTGCCCAGATTTCTTTCCCCTCTGCTGACAAACTTGGCAATGCTTTTACAGGGCCCAGAGAGCATTCCAGCCTCTCTTGCAAAGAGCCTTCACACAAAGCACTTTATTTCCCCCAGAACAAATAAACAAGGAGTAAACATCCCTCCTCTTACACACACAGAACATTTCCTTGTCATTCTCTTCCCATTTGTGCCATTTCTACTGCCCAAGTGGGACTTGAGCTTTATGAAAATGTTATGAAAAGGCAAAGCTGCATTTTTGCAATAGTAAGGACTCAAAAGAAAAAAATAAACCCAAGGTTTTTTGTATGTTTGCATGCACAGCTTGTGGACTCTCTCCAGTTCAGCTGTGTTTGAGGATCCCAACAGTAAAGGGACTGTGCTCTGCTCAAAATGCAATGAGAGCAGGCAGATTGGGGTGCTTTGATTTCCCCCTTTTTTATCTTGAAGAATGCACTTCCTTGGGTTACACATTAAACTGTCAGGAAGCAAAATCAACACTTGGGATTCTACAGGGAGCTGGAAACATTGCTCCACACAGCATGGCCATGCAGAGCTTCTCCCACAGATCTTCAAGTTGTTTCCCTTATCTAACCAAGCTATGTATAAATATTAATATTATTCATGGGCAAATAATTCCATGCCACTCCTTGCTGCTGCCTTAAAGAGTATTCTTGGTTGAAATGAAAATTACAGTCCCTTTGTGAGGCCTTCAATGCATTTTAGGTTAAAAGAATTGAAGAAAAAAAGAAGAGAGAAAGGGTAACTTAATTAAGTAAACCTCAAAAATGAAGAAGTGGCCTTTAACTGTTGGTTTTAATGTAGGGGAGCCACCACCACATAAAAACTACTGACTAAACTCTATAGTAATAGTAATTAGTCAACTCCCACTTGACTTGGGTGAGGTAGGGCTGGGATCCAAAGGATTTACTCCCTGCTGTGTGCATGGATGGATGTTGTGAGCAGCCCCAAGCTCAGCCCAGGTTCTGCACAAGTCTTGGCACAAACAAAGTCAGGCCCAGAGTTTGAACCTGATCAGGATCTCCCTGCAGTGCTGGGCTGTCAGTTTGGCCAGGCTGTTTCTGTTTTCCAACACTGGTGGGACTGACCCCTTCATTACAGGTGAATTTTTTCATTAAAATGTTCCTTGAGAATATCCCTTGTGCACAAGGAAAAGTGTGTTCCTCCAGAAGAGGATTCTTCTTGCAGAGGGCCAGACATGCCAGCAGTTGTGGACAAGAAGCCACTGCAAGTGGAACATTGAAAACAGGAGCTTATTCATAAAAATAATGTATTTATATTTACTTCTTTAAAGCCTTTGCTCAGGAGCTTTTTTAAAGTTCAGCTGGATAGAAAATGCCCATTTCAAAAGCAAAGCAAAGACTTTAACAGATGTGCCCTGGCAAAGAAAAAGGGTGCAGACACAGCAAGGAATTGAGAAAGGACAGACAGTCATATATGGACACGGGAAAGGAATCTCAAGTAAATGTTTGTGGCTGGAGCTGGGGTTTTTGTGTTACCTGTAATGAGCCTCTGGTTTTGGGGCCTGGCCTATTCCTCTCTTTTTTCCTGACTGCAGCTTTTGGTGCTTTTTGTGCTACAGCAGACATGGGAATCTCAGCAGCACCTCGCTCCCTCCAGCAACCAGGGAGGGACACATCTCATGAGGAGCACTGCCCCTAAAACTGAGAATTTGGATTTTATTTCTTAGCCATATTAAACCCCATGAAATCCCAGGTTGCCAGAGTGGGACAGGGCCATGTTTGTCACACTGAGAGCAGCCTGACAGCAGCTCCTTGTCTGCAAAGTCTGGGCAGGGCTGAGCTTGCAGGTGCTGCCTCCTCACACCCGGGTGCTGAAAATCCTCCACTGCATCCCTCAGGATATCAGCACATCCCACTGGGTGGCCACTCTAGTGACAGTTTTATCTCCAGCCTAATTAAAAGCATATTAATTTCAGGCTGTTAGCACATTTGGAAAGATTAGATCAGGCCTTATCCCAGTGATTGTGGTTCAGGAGAAGGCTCAGCCTCAGGAGGATTTTGTGTCCCTGTGTGTCCCTTTCTGTGCTCTGACAGCCATGCAGGAAAGAAGCTGGAGTGTCCTCATCAAGATGTTTTATTTTCTCTCATGACACTCTAAAACCAAACAAAGAACTGTCCTCCAGACTATCACCTTCTGTCTCCCTTCACACACTGGACACTTGTAAACCATGCCAGGAGTCCCCATGTAAGGGCCTATTAAGATTTCAAAGCTAAGCCTCTGAAAAGAGGAGGGAAAAGCAGAGCTGGGATTCCCTATGAAGGTGTTTGTGAGGAGGGGCCCTGCCTGGAGGGGTGTGCCATGAGGGGCTTGTGAGGAGAGCTGAGGGGCCCTGCCCAGCAGCATGTGCTGAGTTAGTGAAGCACAGCTGGGATTCCCTCTGAAGGTGTTTGTGGGGAGGGCTGAGGGGCCCTGCAGGATGTCCCTTAAGGGTTTGTGGGGAGGGCTGAGGGGCCCTGCCCAGCAGGATGTGCCATGGCAGTGACTGTCAGATTTCAAAGCCAAGCTAAAAAAAAACGGAGGGAAAAGCAGAGCTAGGATTCCCTCTGAAGGTGTTTGTGAGGGGGCTGAGGCCCTGCAGGATGTCCCTTAAGGGTTTGTGAGGGGGGCTGAGGCCCTGCAGCCTGTCCCACAAGGGTTTGTGAGGGGGCTGAGCCCTGCCCAGCATGTGCCATGGCAGTGAAACAGAGCTGGGATTCTCTCTGGATGTGTTGTGAGGGGAGCTGAGGCCCTGCAGCCTGTCCCATAAGAGTTTGTGAGGGGGGCTGAGGCCCTGCAGCCTGTCCCACAAGGGTTTGTGAGGGGGCTGAGGCCCTGCAGGATGTCCCATAAGGGTTTGTGAGGGGGCTGAAGGGCCCTGCCCAGCAGCACGTGCCATGGCAGTGAAGCAGAGCTCGGCTGCTTCCCGTGCAGCTGCGAGTGCCCCGAGCAGCCCCGACCCCAGGGGAGCAGCCAGGGCCCCCCAGCTCACCACAAACACCCCCCGAGGCCCAGGCTGCCTCACATCTCACTGAGACATGGGGGAAAACTCACATTTCCTAGGAGATCACTCACCTGCCCCAGCCTCAACACTGCCCTTTCCCTCTCTGCCGAGACCTGTACAGTTCATAAAGGAAATCACCAGGGAATCGTTATTTGCAGTGGATAATTTCAGTTCTTCTTTGAAGCATCTCTGTCATGTGCCCCAGATGGGCCATGGAAAGGCTACTCAGAGGTGTAAATGAGAAGCAGAGAGGTTTAGGAGTGCAGGAATGGCCTGTCCATGGCTCTCCAGCGAGGTCAGCTCCAGTTCAGGAGCGCCTACACAAACAACTGCCAGGAACTGGGAGAGTGTTTCAGAGGGATCACTCTGGACGTGCTGCTGCCTTGTATTTTTTCCTTAGGCAAGAGGTGCTGCCGTGGTAACAGAAAGGATTCTGGCTTAACTAGAAGTGGTTGTGTGCTCTTTGCACCACTGAGCCTCTTGGAACATGCAGGTGAATTGGCTTGTGTGTATGAAGCAATAGGAATTTCCAACAAAACAACTTTTTATTGTGTGTGCGTGTTTTCTCGCCTGCAGAGAAGAATAGCTGTGGTACCCTGCAAGGATTTGACTGAGCTGTGTATTTCACAGAGCTGACATTACTGCTGAAGACATTAACTTAGAAAGGCCTCGCTTTTTTCATGACTCACGCCAGAAACTATTTTCCCGTAGGTTTGTTCTGAGTGATTAAGATAGGTTTGCTTGCATATAAATGCTGTTCTACACATATAGATATATATATTACCTTCATCAGGGAAAGCTCCCACACTTTCCCTTGTTTATGCACATTATACATAACACAGGTTCCAAGTTAAATGTCACAGCCCTTATTTACAGGGTAAGCAATGAAGATAACCCAATTTCAAACTCCTCATTTTCAGTGCTGCCCATCTCACCCTTCATGGAGAACACTGGACAAGAGGAGTTGAGGCCACCACCCTGTCTGCTGTGAGCTTCCCAGCTTGTCCACCTGGGAATTGTAAAATTCCACCTACAGGTAGGAAATTACATTTAATATTTCAGCCAGTGAGGTAGAAATGGGGGCAGCACCTCAGAAGCTGCTTCTCAAGCACTCCCTGATTTTCAGCCCAGCCACAGTGGCACGTTGGGAGCTGTTGGAGCAGGCAGCAGGCTCCCTCAGAGCCCCAGCCCAGGCAGGGAACAGCGTGCTCTGGCCACGCTGCCTCCATCCTGCCTGTCCCAGCTCGCCCTGAACACCTTCCTGTCTGCCCCAAAAATCCCTTCTTGCTACTCAAAGGATGCAAAGGGAACATGGAGCAAAGCACACAACAATTCTTCAGTCTCCGAAGCTGTTAAAAATATTTTGGATAAAGGTACATATATGCACAGCTGAGCTCCAGTGAACACCTTCTTGTTTCTCATGCTAATTTTATATTGTTCCTAAAGCAGAGCCTGATTTTTCTCTTTGTGAAAGGAGAATTTTAATCCTGGTCCTATTCATTAATCATATCAAAACCCAAGGTATGCAGATATTATTTTTCTGTAATTTTCAGGTGCTAGTGTATTAGTAAAATGTTAAGAAATGCAAAAGAGCTGTAAAGGGTTTGGGTTTTTTTCTTGAAGTGTTTGGTTTCCTCACATTATTGCAGACTACATATATCTTTATTTCTCAGTAAGAGCAGACTGTGGCCCTGAACCTCTACAATTCCAAATACAAGCAAAGATAATGACTTTTTAAAAGTAAAGAACAAATTGTTCCACAGAAAATGAGCACAATCACAAAAAGAAGCATAAACTTCTCCTGCCTAGTGGTGGCTTCCAAGACGTCAGACATTTTGTAAAGCAGCAGTCAGATCCAGACCACGCAGAATTGGGACGGTCCTGCTTTTCCTGTTAATTTTTCCACTATGAGAGTGTCCAAAACTCTCAGAAATAAAGGATTACTGTCTAGGGGTTCAGAAAGTCATATTTTCATAGACCAGTTCTTTCTGACAGGTAACCCCAGCAAGCACACAAGCTGTTCCATTAAATATCATGGCCTGAAGTTTAGAAATGTATCCCATATCCCAAGCCCAATGGTTTGTTTGTTTTCAGGAGTGTTTTCAGTGCTGCTGTGGCCCAGAGTTTAGATCAGTGGTTTAGCTGCCTACACCTCATTTAGAGGTTGTAAGCAACAGACCCAGTTTGGTTTAGTGTTTAGCAAATTGTCTTCACCCTTTTGCCACTAAATCACTGTACAAGCACGAGCAAACCACTCAGCTCTTCCTCTCCTTCCCCTTATTCAAATGTACCCAGACCATGACTTGTGATATGACTGTGAGGAGTGAAGATCAGCCCATGAACGTGGACAGAAGATTCTAGAAGCTCTGCTGAACCAAGGTCACAGCATGAATTGTGAGTATAGAGATGAGATTTGAGTATTACCAAAATCTTTCTGGATGAAAGAAGCATGGAATGGTGCCTGTGGTTTTCTATCCAAAACAGCCAGAAAGAAATGCTGTTCCCCAGAACAGAAATCTGCTCTGAGATCACTCTAAAGTAATATGGACTTAGTAGGTCTGAGGCAGTTCCTTCAGCCTCTGGGCTTGCAAAATGTGCTGGGCCAAGAATTGGGAAAATAGAAAAAGATTATTTAACTTCACCCCATTTCAAAATGTATTAAGAATGTATTTCTGCATTTAAAAATTTTATTTGACTTCCCCATCTGTATTTCACTTGGTTCACACATTCAAGCCATTTTCTGGAGTTGTGAACAACAACTTTTAAATCAGAGTTCAGACCCTTAAATAATCATAAACTATCAGAAACTTGGCCTTTTCAGAAAAACACAAATATACAGCAAGTCAAGAGCACCAGCAAGTCAGTAACTGAGGCATCCTGCTTTTAGTGTAAATAGTATCAGTAATTTTATTTGCAGTGCTTTAATGGTATTGAGGAGATATTTCCTCAAACAATATTGGGATCATCATCTACAGGGGTTCCACATCTTTGTACTTCAGGCATCTCAACCAAAGCAGCCAAAAACTGGGTCAGGGCAACAGTCCAAAATTTTAGTGGTGAGCCTCCAAAATTCAAGACACTCAGGGAATGCATGTTGGGGAATAATATGAGAATGCTGCAGG
>JAHXMQ010000066.1:18362907-18377114 GCA_020466415.1 Ammodramus savannarum pratensis
GCACACACACAGAGCCCCTTCGGGCAGGGAACAGGAGCGGCCAATCCCGTCTCCAGGATGCTCCAGGGCTGCTCAGCTTCTCGGACACATCCCCGTGCTCTTCATCCCGCCCCCGTTGGGATGTGACAAACACAGGGACACCCCAGGGGAGCCGTCCTTGCCCAGTGCCACGGGCCGGCCCGTCAGGGCACAAACACAGCCCAGGTGCCCCCAGTTACCCGAGAGGCTCAGAGGATCCGGCTGTGCCCCCCGGGCAGGGTATTTACGGTGCCTCTGCCCAGGGAGCCAGGTAAGGAGCATCCCGAGCCCCAAATGCTGCGGCTGGGTGGCAGCGATGTCCCAGTGGGGACAGCCAGGCCTGGGGTGCACAGGGGCTCTCGGGGAGGAGCTGGAGCCACTGAAGGATGGTGAGGTCCTGAGCTGTAACCGGGGTTTTAGGGTAACTCATCTGCAGCATTCCCGGGGGGCCCCACAGACACCACAATTTTGGGGTGTGATCTAAACTTTCAGGCTTCCTCCTGCTCCCCCAGCTCACCAACCTGGACTGGGAAAACCTAACGGGGAAAAAAAGGAATTTAAACATCTCCTATCGCAGTATTTGGTCACACCGAATAAAAAAAAAAAAGGTTGTGCAAGCTGCTCTGGAGGAAGGTGTCCCTGCCCATGGAGGTGGGGTTGCAACGAGAGGAGCTTTAAGGTCTCTCCTAACTCAAAGCAGCCACAGCGAGCCTGTGATCCTGCGCCTTTCCCGTCGGGAAGCGGCAGCCGGAGCTGCGTTACCTTCGGCAGAGGCTCTGTCCATAAAGCACCGGGGACAGGATTTATGGATTGAGCCTTCCCGGCTGCGGCTGCTCCGGCGCGGGGCCCGCGGCGCAAGTTCAAGGTTGGTGAGAGCCGGAGCGCCCGGAGGTGTTTAATGGCAAATGGATGTCTGGGCTTTTATGGGCAGCAGCAGCAGCAGGAGGAAAACTTCCCTCGGCCAGGCCCGCGCAGGTGAGTGCGGCTCCATCCCGCAGCGGGCACGGCTCGGCACGGCCCGGCCTGAAGCGCTGCCCCGGCCTCGTCCCGCTCCATCCCTGCCCAGCGCTCGGCTCCACCGATCAATAAATCGGCGCCCATCGATCCCGCGCCCATCGATCAATAAATCGGCGCCCATCGATCCCGCGCCCATCGATCAATAAATCGGCGCCCATCGATCCCGCGCTCCCGCAGCCGCCCCGGCCCAGGAAAACCGGGAGGTTCCGAGGGGCAGGGAGGGTTCGGGGACCACGGAGATGCGGGGTGGGGGACAAGGGGACAGAGCTGCGGGTTGGGCCTGGGGACACTGGGGACAGCCGGGGATGTGTTGTGGGGATGGAGGTGGCACGGGGGCCATAGAAAAGGGGGTACACAGACTGGGAGAGCCGGGATGCACGGAGGGGATGGGGATCAGCTGTGCCCAGCCCTGGGGAGGGATCCGGGGGCGCACCCAGAGGGAGCCCCGGGCTCCCCGGAGCCCGCACGGCTCCCCCCGGCCCGCGGGGGCTCAGCAGCCGGGTCAGGCCGAGTGTGCCCGGCCTGCAGAGAGCCGCCGCCCGCTCCCTTTGTCAATGTCCAGTAATTAAAATGTCACCGTTTAATTTTCAGGCCTCTCGGAGCAATCTTTTCCTAATAAAGAGTCTAATCGAAACGCTCCTTCCCCCGCCTCGGCGGGAAGGGCCGCGGAAGAGGCTGCGGAGGTGCAGAGCCGCCGCGGATCGATGGAGAGAAGCCCGGATTGATCGGCCTCTAAAATTAAATTTATTGGGGTCATGGTTTTATATGGTGCTGATACAACTGTTAAATGGGGAACATTCATTTCCAATAGGAGGCGTTTATTAAACTTCCACTGAATTAGACCGCCGTGATTTATGTGGCAATCTCGGCTCAGCCCTCCAGGAGCGCGGGGCCTTCCGCGCCCGCCACGCGTGATTATTTATTTATACACCCGTGACACGGCTCCCTAAGTTTTAACCTAAATTATCCGCCGGCTTCGGCTGCCGGCGGCACCGGCCCGGGCGGCGGGGAAGGACGGGGGGTCCCGTCGGGGCTGCGCCCTCCCCGCCGGCCCCTCCGCGCCCCCCGGCCCCGGGGGTGTCCCGGGGGGGGTCCCCGGTTTGGGGGGCGGCGGAGCCCGCAAACGTCCCGGCTCCCGCGTGCGGCGATCGTTGAGCGTTAATTAGAAATTCATTACAATTAAAAGCCGCGCGCACACGCCTTAATTACATCTGATTTTTAATTCCGAATCCGTGTTTACACAGTAAGCGAGACGTACCTCCTGATTATCCCCAATACTCTTTATACTGTACTAATTATGTAAATTAAACCTAATTAACTGACAAAAACTGCAGTCAATTCAACTGTTAAAAGATCCGGCGGTTGCGAGGAGCGGGGAGCGCGGCCGGGGCGGCGGGGCCGGGGTCGGGCCCGGGGCCGCTCCCCTGCCCGGGGCTCCGCGCCGCCGTCGGGGCGAGCCGGGGCCGCCTCCGCCGCTCCGGGCGCGCTCCGCGGGCACCGGGCAGGGGCACGGCCCGGGCAAGGGAACAGGGGCAGAGCCGCGTCCTCCCGGAGCGCCCCCCGCTCCCGATCCCGGCGGTACCGGCTCGGTCCGCGCCGCCGCCCGCTCCCGGTGCCTCGCAGCCCGGCGCGGCTCCCGAGCGCGCCGGGATCGCCCCAAACACGGGGCCGAGCGGGGCTCGACCGCCGCGGGAGCGTCTCACCGCGCTCCTGCCTCCGTATGGCTGCAGGAAGGGGGGGACTGGTGAGGATAAATAATTAAAAGGCGAGGAATAATTACCGGCTCGGGTTGCGATCATTGCGGGAAGGCCGCGCCGCAAGGCCCGGCCGGCAGCGCCCGGTCCGCGTTCCCCCCACGACGGGGCGTCCCGGGGGGAGCCGCGGCCGCTGTCCCGCGTGGGAGCGCGGCCGGAGCTCGGCTCTCCGCGCAGGGGAAGGGCGGCTCCGCACCCGCGTCCGCTCCGCGCCGGCTCCGCCGCATCCTCCCGGTGCCGCCGGTGATGGCGGGGAAGGAAGGCGCGGGGGCACACACAAAAGTGATAGCTGGGGGCGATCCGCGCCGTTATTAACTTCTGTTTGATCGCTGTAATTGCGCCGATCGCGGCCGGACGCGATGATTAATTACAGTTTAATTAACGTGGCCGTGACGAGCGCCGCATGCGGGAACCCAACCCGGGCAGGGATGCGGCGAGAGGCCCCCGCCACACCGGCACGGCCGGCGGACACCGGAGCGCCGCGTCCCCTAAGCCGCTCCGCCGGTGCTGTCGGCCGGTCCTGCCGGCGTGGCGTGAGACCCCGTGGGGAACGAAAAACCCGAGCTCGCCCCTCTCTGCCCCCTCCTCCCGGCGATTTCGTTGCCGCCCGATGTCCCCCCCTCGTCCCCGGTACCGCTCCCGCACTCGCACCCCGCACCGGAGCGCGCATCCCGGCTGCGAGAGGGATGCGCGGCAGCAGCGCATCCCCGATTTCGATGGGGTCCCTCCGCCGCTCTCCCCGGGCTCCTCTTTTCGTTACCGCCCGCTCCCCGCGCAAACTTTCAACGAGCATCGCTGCCCCCGGGCCGGCGGCTCGGCGGGAGGGGGACACGGGGGGGACACGGGGGCGCGGAGCCCACGCAGGTGCGGCGCGGGGCCGATCCCCGCTCTTACCTCGGGCTGCCCGGGCGGGTCCCCGCTCGGTGGCGGCCCCCCACGCCCGCCCCCCCCTCCCGCTCCCTCCCCGTTCCGCCGTGCCTTAAAGCCGCGCCGTGATTGACTGGAGCGCATCGGTGATTGACGGCGGCGGGGTCCCGGAGGCCGTTAATGTAAATATGCTGGTGCTAAGTGGGTGTGTCTTCCCGTTATTTTAGCTGTCACCGGATCAATGTGCAGCGTCTCCAAGTACGGATCCGGATCCTCCCTCGGTGGCGCGGCTGGTCACTCGCTCTTGTTGCATCTCGCCCGGGCGGACGCGGCGGCGGCGGGGCGGGCGGCGGCCCCGAGGCGTCGGTGAAGGGCGCGCCCGCTGCCCGCCCGCCCCGCAGCTCCGGCTGCCCCGGGAACGGGCGCGCTGCGGACGGGCCCCCCCGGCCGATGGCGGCCCCGGCTCCGGGCTGCGGCCCCTAGTCCCGAGCAGAGCCTGCACGTCCAGCCGGGCTCCGCGGCGCGGTGAGTGCGGGCGGGCGGGGATGGAGCGGTGGGCGCGGGGATGGGGGGGGGCGCAAAGCGGGGCGCGTTTTCGGGACTCGCTCCCCGTTATTTTGTGTAATTACCACGGAAGCGGCTTAAGCAGCGGGAGCCCTCCCCGCTAAGCCAATTTGCCCGGCTCGCTGCTGCCCTTCTGCTACGTGCGGCGGGCGCTGCCCGCCCCGGCCCCTAATCCGCCCGCGCCTAATCGCCTGCCGGGGACACCACAAAGGGGCTCCGGGCCACCGCGCCCGCCGCCCCGCTCCGCCCGCGGGCACCGAGCGCCAAGTTTGGGCCCGCCCGCTCCGGCCGGGGCTCGGGCCCCCGGGACGCGCCGGCCGCATCCTGCGGCGCCTTTCGTTGGAGCCCGCCCGGAGCCCGCCGCACACCGGCACGGCACGGCACGGCCCGGCGAGCCGGCACAAAGGGAAGGGACGCGGCACCTCCCGGGGACTCGGCGCGGGAGGAGGCGGAGGTGGTGACCCCCCCGGGGTGCCCTTGCCCCGGGCTCCCGGGGCCGCTCAGCCGCGGGGCCGCGCCCGGATGCGGCGGCGCTCGGTAGCGGCGGCCGCGGGCGGGGGATGCGCTCCGGCCTCGCCGGACCCCGCCGGCCCGGGAGGGTCCTGCGGCAGCGCCCGAGGGGCTCCGGGTCGGGGCCGGCAGCGCAGAGCGAACAGCGGCCGGGCCGCGCGGCGGGGATCGGGCGGGCCGCGGAGCGCGGGGCCCCGGGAGCGGCGGGCCGGGAGCGGCGGCGGGGCCCCGGGAGCGCCTCTAACCCGCGCCTTTCCCCGATTTCGTTTTGCAGGGGCGTTTTGGGGGGGAATGGAGGCGATCGCCAGTCAGATGGGAAATGGGAGAGATGCAAGCTCCTCCCCAAATTCAAAGCAAGAGCTGCAGCCGTACCAGGGCTCCAATACCCTCAAGCCCAACCAAGTGGGTGAGACCTCCCTGTACGGCGTGCCCATCGTGTCCCTGGTCATCGACGGGCAGGAGCGGCTGTGCCTGGCGCAGATCTCCAACACGCTGCTCAAGAACTACAGCTACAATGAGATCCACAACCGGCGCGTGGCCCTGGGCATCACCTGCGTGCAGTGCACGCCGGTGCAGCTGGAGATCCTGCGGCGGGCCGGGGCCATGCCCATCTCCTCCCGCCGCTGCGGCATGATCACCAAGCGGGAGGCGGAGCGGCTCTGCAAGTCCTTCCTGGGCGAGCACAAGCCGCCCAAGCTGCCCGAGAACTTCGCCTTCGACGTGGTGCACGAGTGCGCCTGGGGCTCCCGGGGCAGCTTCATCCCGGCGCGCTACAACAGCTCCCGCGCCAAGTGCATCAAGTGCAGCTACTGCAGCATGTACTTCTCGCCCAACAAGTTCATCTTCCACTCCCACCGCACCCCGGACTCCAAGTACACCCAGCCCGACGCCGCCAACTTCAACTCCTGGCGCCGCCACCTCAAGCTCAGCGACAAGACGGCCACGGAGGAGTTGTCGCACGCCTGGGAGGATGTCAAGGCCATGTTCAACGGCGGCACCCGCAAGCGGACCTTCTCCCTGCAAGGGGCGGCCGCCGGCGGGCCCGGGGCCGGCTCCCCCGCCGCCAAGGCCGCCCTGCACCCGCCGCCGCCCGCCGGCCCCGAGCTGGCCCCGGCGCACAAGAGCCTCCGGTGCAGCGGGCAGGAGGCGGCGGGCGAGCGCGGCGCGCTGGGGCTGGCGGCGGCGGCGGCGCACGGCGGGGCCGCGGGCGCGCACGGCGGGGCGGGCGCGGTGCGCAGCTACCCGGTGATCCCGGTGCCCAGCAAGGGCTTCGGGATGCTGCAGAAGCTGCCGCCGCCGCTCTTCCCGCACCCCTACGGCTTCCCCGCCGCCGCGTTCGGACTGTGCCCCAAGAAGCAGGAGGAGGCGCTGGGCGGCGCGGGGGGCGGCGAGGCGGGCAAGGGCGGCGCGCTGCCCCCCGGCATGTTCTGGGGACCCCCGCACCCCCACCCGCACCAGCCGGCCCAGCCGCCGCACCAGCCCGGCGCCGCCAAGGACGCCGGCGTGTACCCCTCGTTCCCCGTGTTCTGGCCGGCCGCCGGCAGCCTGCCCGTGCCGCCCTACCCCGCGCAGAGCCCGGCCAAGGCGGCCGCCACGGCCGTGGTGGTGGCGGCGGCGGCAGCGGCGGCGGCGGCGGCGGCCGAGCCGGCGGGGCTGGCGGGGCGGCACGGGGAGCTGGAGGGCTCGGAGCCCTCGGGCAGCGGCCGGAGCAGCGCCACCCCGCAGGAGGGCGCGGGCGCCGAGGGCGAGCGCTGCCCCAGCGCCCTGTCGCGGGCGGCGGGCGAGGAGGAGCGCTCCGGGGACGAGGCGCTGCTGGCGCCGCTGCCGCTGCCCAGGAAGGGCAGCTACCTGTCCGCCTTCCGCCCGGTGGTGAAGGACGCCGAGAGCATCGCCAAGCTCTACGGCACCCGCGAGGCGTTCGGCGGCGCGGGGCCCCGCGGCCCCGGCTACCTCTCGCCGGACTTCCTCAGCGAGGGCAGCTCCAGCTACCGCTCGCTGTCCCCCGGCGGCGACACGGCCGAGGAGCCCGAGGTGGACGTGGAGTCCAACCGCTTCCCGGAGGACGAGGAGGAGGAAGCCGCCGCCGCGCCCGCCGTGGGCCCCGCCGAGGGCCGGGAGCCGCCGCCGCCGCGGCTGCTGGCCGGGCCCGAGGAGCCGCCGCCGCCCGAGGGGCCCGAGGAGAAGGCGGGCGAGGCGGGCGCGCAGGAGGGCGGCCCGGGCCCCGACGGCAGCCCCGAGCGCAGCGGCAGCAGCGGCGCCTACGAGGTGCGGGGCCGGGGACGGGATCGGCCCTCGGGGGTGCCCGGGGCCGGGCCCGCTCCTCACTCGCTCTCTTGCAGGTGTTCGCGGCCGAGAGGGGGGAGCTCCTGCAGCCGCTGAAGCCCGCAGCGTCCCTGGGAGCCCCCGCCGCCTTCCTGTGCGCCCCCGAGGCCAAGGGTAACGCGGGCCCGGCCCCGGGGGGAGCGCCGAGGGGCCGCTTTCGTTTGGGGCTTTGGGGGGAAAAGCGAAACAAACGGGATCCGGGCGGGGAGCGGGGCCGGTGCGGCGGGGATGGGCCGGCGGGGCCAAGCTCCTGCCCGCAAGCTACTTTCGAACGGCAAAGCGATTAGGATGTCCGCTAAGAAGGTTTTAACGAGGGCTTTGTCCGTAATTATGTAATTAAGGATATATCAGGACCATACTTTCATTGCTTACGGTTGAAAATCGGTTTATTAACTTTAAGAGCAAGATAAAGAAGACAATCACTCCACGGCGGAGGATTTGGAGGGCAGAAAATCCTATCAGGACCAAAGGAATGTCTCTCATGCCAGCCCTGTAAATACCGACAGAGGTAAGCACCGCTCCGCGGGGCGATGCGCGGCCCCTCCGCGGGTCCCGGCCGCGCTGACGCCGCTGTGGCCCCGCAGGCGAGGAGGGGCTCGCCATGGATGTCACCGGGACGCAGCTGCTGGAGAAGGACATCGAGAACCTGGCCCGAGGTGAGGAGCGGGGCGGGGGTCGCGGCGCCCCCCGGCCTCTGCCCGCGGCTCGGGGTATTTGTGTTTAGTGCAGGAGTGATTAACTCCTGTGATTAATGTAACGTAATGCGATTAGCGCCGCGCTGAGCCGCCTCCAGATGGAAAAGTGCGGGCTCCCCTCAAACCCCGCCGCGTATTTTTAAACAGATGAGTTACAAAAACTGGTCCTGGAGCAAATGGAGCTGAGGAAAAAGCTGGAGAGGGACTTCCAGAGCCTGAAAGGTACCGGAGCCCCCTCCCCTGCCCACGGCCCGCCCCGGCCGGGCGGGGGGCGCGGCGCTGACCCCCGGCCCCACAGATAACTTCCAGGACCAGATGAAGCGGGAGCTGGCGTACCGGGAGGAGATGGTGCAGCAGCTGCAGATCGTGCGAGGTACGGCCGAGCCCGTTAGCACTTTTATTTTTGTTTTATTCATTTTATTTCCCTTTAAAAAAAAATTATTTTATATATTTCTGCTTTTTTTTTTTTTTTTTTGGGTGAGGAGTTTTTAGTTTTTGTTTTGGGGTTTTCAGTTTATGTTTTGGGTTTTTCAGTTTATGTTTTAGAGATTTTTTGGTTGGTTGTTTTCTGTTTGTTTGGAGTTTTTTTGGTTTTGTTTGTTTTTTTTTTTTTTTCTCTCCTGTTTTTTGTTGATTTTGTTTGGGGTTTTTTTGTTTTGTTTTGTTTTTCCTTTCTTTCGTTCTGTACCTTTTCTTGCCCTCCAACTCCTCTGGCCATTCCGAGCTGCGCGGAATCGTTCGCACGGCAGCGAACGAACCTTCCCTCCCGCAATCGCTAAATCAAAAATCCGGGCTAAATCAAAAACCCGAGCCGTGAAACGCCTCACCCGGCGGGCCGGGAGAGCCGTGCCCGGCCCTGCGCCCCCGTGCCCCGTCCCCCTGCCCTGGGTGCCCCGGGCCGGGCTCAGCCCCCCGGGACCCTCATCCAGCGCCGCTCCCACCGCAGACACGCTGTGCAACGAGCTGGACCAGGAGCGGAAGGCGCGCTACGCCATCCAGCAGAAGCTGAAAGGTACCGGGGGGGTCCCGGGGGTCTCGGGGGTCCCTCCCCGCCCGTGGGGGGCTCCGGGGGTGACGGCTCGCTGCCTTGCAGAGGCTCACGACGCGCTGCACCACTTCTCGTGCAAGATGCTGACCCCGCGGCACTGCAGCGGGAACTGCTCCTTCAAGCCGCCGCTGCTGCCCCAGTGAGCCCCAGGCCGAAGCCATCGGGCAGAGCCCACCCAAGCCATGCCCACGAGGAGCCTCCTGTACATAGCGGGCTCGGAGCCGCGCCAGGGCGGGGGCGGCCCCGCTCCGCCCGCCCCTCCCTCCCCGTGTGTCCGCTCCTTCCACCCTCGTCCAGACTGGAAACAAAAGTGGCGATGTGCAATGGATATAAATGTACTGTGATTCTCTTGGTACAGTATTTGTCGGATTTTTATTTATTTATGATGTATATTTATCTCCCCCCACCCGCCCTCCATTCTTTCCCCCCATCCCTGTAAATTCTGGATGTAACGGCACTTTAACGGGCGGCCCGCGACTCCCGAGGCACAACAACGCTCGCCCGCTCTGGGGACAGCCCCCTCTGTACGTGACTTTGGTTCTTTAATAAAAACACACTTGGAGAAGCCGCCTGGTGCGTGGGGCTGGCCCGGGGCCGGGCCGGGGGTGCCCCGGGCTCCCCGCGCAGCCGGAGCTCATTAATGCCCATTTATATGCTCGCTTCACACATGAAGGTGTCGCATTAATGAGCTCGGAGCGCGGGCGCGGAGGTGTGCGCACAACTACGGGCCCGAAATAGCCGGGATTTAGCCCAGAAATAACGGGGCAGCGCTGGGATGGGCAGCGGGGCGGGAGAGGCGGAACCGGGGGAGCTCCAAGGGGACGCACCGAGCACCGGGACCGGCACCGGGAAGGGATGGAAGGGATGCGGGCCCGGAGCATCGCGGGGAGCGGGGTCGGGGGAGGCATCGGAGGGGCCGGCGCTGCCATGGCGGGGTCCGGGAGCCCGGCGGAGAAGGAGCCGCTGTTAATTAGCGCGGGGCTCAATTAGCGCTGCGCTCATTAGGCCGTTCCGCGGCCTGGGGCGCCACCGCGTGGGCGCGGCCGGAACTGCAGCTCCTCAATTCCGCCCCTGGTTCCGAGCTCGGGATCGGCTCAGCGGAGGCAGCATCGCCCACCCTGAGGGGAGGAGGAGGAGCTTCATCGGGTGGGATGAAGGCTAAAAACCCCTGTGGTGGAGGCCTAAATGGGGGTTTTGCGTTTTTGTCTGTCTGGGTCTCAGAGAACGTTCTCAAGGCTCCTCTGCCCCATCCCTGGGGTGCCCAGGGCCGGGTTGGACGGGGCTTGGAGCAGCCTGGGACAGAGGGAGGGTCCCTGCTCATGGCAGGGGCTGCAACGGGATGAGCTTTGAGGTCTCTTCCCAGCCATTCTGGGATTGTTGGATTCTTCCTTTGGTCACAGCCACCCTGCACAAGACACCCCGAGTGTGACCCTGAGCAGAGCAGCGGGGCTGGTGGCACCCCCGGGCCGGTGGGTGCAGGGGGAATCACCGGAGGGGACCCAGGTGTGACCCAGGGAGGTGAATTTGGGGTCTGAGTTGAGCTGAGAGGCCCTCATTGAGGGAATGAAACATTTGGACATTTTGGAGTTTGTAGAGGGGCAGCAGAACCTTTCCCTCTCGTTTTGTGCCTCTGTGGGTCGTTGGTGCCACCTGGCAGGAGTGGCACGGGGTGACCCCACAGAGGAGGTGCCCTGGGTGTCCCTCCAGCCCATAATTTCACCCAGGCCCCGCTGAGCCCACCTGCCCCAGCGGTGCCTCCCAACGCAGGCACAGAAATGAGCCATTAGGTTGTATTAATATTGCCCTACTACTTAGTGCTCATTAAAATGTGCTTTGCAGAATTTAATATGCGGCTTGAAATGACACAACGTATTAAGTGCTTAATATACTAGAAATTATGAAACTATTACAGTCTAAGTAATATGAAATAATTAGAGTGAATTAAACTTCACTGGCAGAATGAGGGAAAGGCTTCAAATTTTTTATAGTTGGTGGGTTTTTTTCTTCTTGTTGTTTAGTCTCAAAATAGTTGAATGCGATAACAGCTCCCGAAAATAAACAGCCAGAGTCGGGATTTTTAAATAATTAAAGCAGGAGGGAGCCTGGTGTGGGGAATGGGGAAGCAGAAGGTTCTGCGGCCGCAGCGGATGGAGCCGCTCTTTCGGCTCAGCCCGGCCCGGCCCGGCCCCATCTGCCGCTGCCCCGTCCCTGTCCCTGCCGGGGGCTCCCGGGGACAGATCGGGGACAGTTCGCGGGGTTGGCCCTGCCCTGTGCGGGGCAGCCCCACCTGGGGGTGCGGACACCGGAGACCCCCAGGAAAACCCCGGCAGGAAGGGGGAAATCCCTTGGGAAGCGCTCGGAGGCACCAAGCGGGTGCTGGGGTTGAATTCCGGAGCTTTTCCCGCTGGGTGCCCTCAGGAGGGTCTCCAGCAGCGATGCCAAGTGCCGGCTTTAAACAGAGGGTGGGAATGGATGGGAGTGGACGGGAATGTGCCGCTGGGCACAGAGCGTGTCCCAAACCGCTGCTGCTCCCCGTGCGGATGAGTTTTAGATGGGATTTTGGGGTGGAATTCCCTGTGAGGGTGAGGAGGGCTGGGATGGAATTCCCAGATTTGCTGTGGCAGTGCCCAAGGCCACCTGCAGCACCCTGGGATGGTGGCAGGTGTCCCCGCCATGGCACGGGTGGCACCGGAGGGGCTCTGAGCTCCTGCCCAGCCCAATCCCCGATTCAGGAAGGCGCCAGGAGGTGGCGGCTCAGCCCAGCGCTCCCCTCCGGAGCCGGGACCGAGCGCAGCCTTTGTGCCCCTGGGCAGGCACAGGCTGGGGCCAGCCCGGCCAGGACGCGACATCCGCCCCCCCTCGGTCCCTGTCCCCCTGTCTGGGGGTGTCCCCGCACTGCTCCCCGCTCGCTGTGTCCCCACCAGGGTGGCAGATAAGGGACAGCATCGATCCCGAGGGACGGCGCTGCCCCCGGTGCCAGCGGGACTCTGTGCCCCGGAGCATCCCAGCCCGGCCGGTTCCGCTGCTCGTTCCCTCATCCCGTCCCCAAATCAGCCTCGAGGATGCCGCGGACGCTGCACCAAAGCCAAGGTAAATGAACCCCGCTGTCCCTCCCTCCATCCCCAGCGCCCCAGGAACGATCCGTGCCCGGAGGCTGCACCGGCTGCTCCAGCCCCAGCGCTGCCCTGGGGATGGATCCCAGCGGGATCTGCTCCATCACCTGCCCCAGGTGTCCCTCCCTCCTCCCCTCCCAGCCCAAAGCTGGAGCCCCAGCCCTGCTGGGACCCTTTGGGGGTGATCCCTGGTCCCACAGAGGGGCTGGGGCTGGGATGGGTCTGTCCAGGGTCTGAGCAGCACCTGAGGGGTTCAGGTGTGACCAAAATGATCCCTGGTCCTACAGGGATGCTGGAAGATTCCCAGGACCCTGCCCACCCTGGATGGGTTTGTGCAGGGTCTGAGCACAACCTGAGGGTTTCAGGTGTGGCCAAAACACATCCCTGGTCCCACAGGGATGCTGGCAGATTCCCAGGACCCTGCCCACCCTGGATGGGTTTGTCCAGGGTCTGAGGAGCACCTGGGGGGTTCAGATGTGACCAAAATGATCCCATGAGCTGTTGGCTGCCTGCAAATCCAAAAAGATTTTTCTTGGGATAAATCCCAGCTGTTTCAGGGTCTGGCTGAGGACAAGGGGATGTTTAGTGCTTCCCTGGCTGGAGGCTCCTCCTGCCTTATCTTAATTTTATCTTAATTAACCCATTTAATTTGAGTGATGATAAGTCTGCCCGATGTCCTTTGGGCTCAAATTCAGCATTTTAGGGTGAGTGTGAGCAGGACAGCAAAGACCTGTGCATGAACAGGGGTGTCCAAGTGTGAGGAGAGGTGGGTTTAATTAAATTGATTGAATTCTGGGTGCTAATAAGGCTCTTTGTGTGTTGCTCTGTTGTGAGAAGGGAGTGAGCAGGGCAGCTCTCCTTGCTTACAGAACTACTTTTAATTAATGTAACAAAGTGAACCAAACGATTTTCCTGGAAACTTAACCCACTTTTTCCTGGGTTTTTTTGCCCCTCAAAAGCTGACAGTGCCTCCCTTTGGTCTCCTTTGTGACTCTTAACAAAGCTGTGGGATCTGCTCCTTTTGGAGGGATCGTTTTGGAGATCCTGCAGCTCAAGATTCACTCGTAAAACCTTATTTGATGTTATTTTGGAGATCTCCAGGCTGAGCAGCTCAACATCCCTCTCACAAGGGGGTGTTTCAGTCCCCCCACCTTTGCAGTCACCTCCCAGTTCTCAGGACACTCCTGCAGGTGAGGATGAGTGGGGCAGGATCCCCTCCCGACCCCTGGCATGGTGGAAATGCTGCACATGGTGGAAATGCTGGAAAACCCTCTGGCAAGGCCAGGAGCCCTTTTTGGGGATCTCTGGAGCTGCCCTGGCTCTGGGGCCCAGCCTTGGTCTCTTACAGGTCTCTTCCAGCCCAGAATTTCTGTGATTCTGTCATTAATGTCACCTTGCCCGGCGCGCAGAGCCCTGCCAAGTCTGGCACGTTTTAATTTGCTCCTTTCCCAGGCATTCCTGGGTTTATGGCATGGAAAGCTCCCTCAGAGGGTCCCCCCACGCCATAACCCCTGTGGGCTCCCTGGGGGAACCCAATGTGCTGTTCCCTGGAAGGTTTCCACCCGAGCAGGGGCTTTGGGCTGGATTTTGTGGGGATTTGGAAGCTGGCAGGAGCCGCGTCTCTGGGATTGTGTCTGCTGCCTGCTTTAAAGGCTGCCTTGTTTTCAGGATGGATTTGGGAATGTTCTAATTGTGTAAAAATGGAAGAGAAAGGGGGGAGAAAAGGAGAAACCTGTGGGAAAATGGATTTTAGTGATGCCTGCACCAGGCTGAGGAGCACATTTGGAGCTGGTTCCCCTCTGCAGCCCGTGGCCAAAGCAAACAGCACCAGCCCAGCCAGCTCTGGCTGCGTGCTCACCATAAACCATTGCAAGGGCATCCAGGCTAGCACAGCCCTGGAACCACTTCCAGGATTAGGCCTCACTCCCTTGAAAAATAAACCTTGGCAGGAGCTCCGTTCTCCCCAATAAAAATTCCGTTTTCACAGCTCCAATCAAGTTTTCCAGAGCCGTGGTCCAAACGAGAAACTGCAACAGAATCCCTGACCTGGGAGCAGGAGATGGAGCCCTGCATTTAGGGTGGAAATTTCCAAAGTTCTGGGTGTCCCAGCCATGGCAGAGCCCTGGAGTGTCCCAGGAAATCCTGGCACAGCAAAGCTCTGCCAGCCCCAGATCCCTGCTCCAGGTGGGTGAGGCTGCAATGCAGGGAGAGCTGGCGTTGTCCAGCCTGGAGAGGAGAAGAGAAGGTTCTGGAATATCTCAGAGCCCCTTGCAGGGCCTGAAGGGGCTCCAGGAGAGCT
>JAHXMQ010000066.1:18443249-18455340 GCA_020466415.1 Ammodramus savannarum pratensis
CCCCACAGCCAGGAGGAGCCACAAAACCACTCAGGGCAATTTCTGGGCTCCACTTTCAGTGCTGGGCTCTCTCCCTGCCCCATCTCGAGCACCTCAGGCTGGCTCAGGGTGCTGGAGAAGCCTTGGAACAGCAGCAGGAATTTTGGGATGCAGCTCCATGCTCAGCTTGCCCAGCAGGAAGAGCTCCCAAGGCAGATCCCAGCCCCAGGAGTTTTCCAGCTTTGGCTGGGTCAGCTCTGGGATCAGCCAGGGCCCCCCCTCTCCCTCAATCAGCTTTGCAGCCCTCCCCAGGCAGGGAAAAGCTCCTTATTTGTGTTTAATTTTGACCTTATTTGGGTTTAATTTGGAGGCTTAGCTTTCCCTTCCCCTGGAGCTGCGGCAGGGACGTCACAGGAGGACGAGGAGAGCACAAGGGGGACAGGAGGGTGGGACACGTCCCTGGGCCAGGGAAATGCAGCCTGGATCTCCCTGTGGGTGATCCCTGCAGAAACCACCTGGGAAATGTCACCTCCCACCTCCTGGATATTCCCTTTTTGCCCCCAGTGCTGAAATCCTCCCGGGATATCGAGAGGGAATCATTTCCACCTCAGGCCATAGCTCAGTTCCCAGCTAATGAAGGTTAAAATAGATTTATAATTGCTTTCTCCTCAAGTGTTTAATGGGAAAAGGTTCCTAATGATCTGACAGGGTTTCACCTCATGGATGGTTCGTGGGATCCAGAGGTTGGCAGCTGGAGCCAGATAAATTCCAGCTCCGGCCACAATTCCAATGTCAAAGATCAAGGGGAATTAAGCTCTGAACAATTCAGAAAATCCACTCTGCTTCCAGCTGCCTGTTAAGCCAGGGGTGGATGTTGTCCTAAAAATATCATTTGGGAAAAGGGCTCTGAGCCCTCCCAGAGCCAGAATTCCAGGGGAAGTGATTTGCTTTGGATATGCTCTTGAAATTGAGGTGCTCTTTAAAAGGTGGCACCACAAATCCTTCCTGGAGTGGGAAATTCCTCCTTGCTGGAAGGAATTTGGGAATAAACAACATCCTAAAATCCTCTGAGCCTTTGCAAGACCTGGAATGGAAAAGCCCTGAACATTCCCAGGTTTACCTTCAGCTCTGACTCCTCCTGGAGCCAGAATTCCAGGGGGATTTGCTCTGGACATGCAGGAAATTGAGGAGGCATCACAAATCCTCTGAACTCTTCATTACTGGTGGGAATTTGGGAATAACCAACACCCTCAAAACCTCTGAAACTTTACAGAATTGGGAACGGGGAACCCCTGGACACTGCCAGGCTCACCTTCAGCAGCAGGAAGGGGGTGATAACGTTGTAAGCCATGTGGAAATAATCTCCAGCGCTGGGTTTGTTCAGAGGGAACCATTCCAGGGGGAGGATGATCTGAGGAGGGAGGGAAGAACAGCACATCAGTGATCATGGAAAAGGGAAAATGTTGGGATTGCTTGGGAATGCTCAGCTGAGCTTCAGGGGGTTGGCATGGACCAAGCTGGGCAGCTCATCTTGGAGCAAACTTCCCAAAAATCACCCTCTGGGAATTTCCACTCCCAGCCCTGCCCGGTGCTGGCAAGCTGTGGGGACAAGGAAAGCATTTGGGTTTCCTGGATCCTGCTGAACCTTCTGGCAGCTTCCAGCTTGAAAAATTTCCATTAAAATGGAATGGCCACTCCTGGGAGCTGCAGCCCCAAGCTCTGGGATGCAGACAAGGAATGGGGAATGGCAGGTGTGAAACAAAGGTGTGGGAGAGGGAACAGAGGCTGGAGCTGGCTTGGCCCCAGTGCCACCAGGGCAGGGCAGTGGTCCCAGCTCCTCCAGGACACCCCCCTGGCCGTGTCCCCTCACTCACCATGGCGATGGGGCGCCCGAAATCCAGCACCCAGTTCTGCAGGGTGAAGTAGAACCACAGGTCCAGGTGGAACGGGGACGTCTTGAAGGTGTCCTCAGCCTTCCCCGCCCCGTGCCTGGAGGGGACAGAGGGACACGGAGCCCTGGAGCAGCTCTGGGGTGACAAAGGTGGGGAGCAGGCAGGGCAGGAGAGCACCAGGCTGGCACCATCCCTGACCCGTCCCTGTGGGGAGGCTCCTCCCGGCCTCTTCAGCAAGGTGAAAAGTGCTGAATTAAGTGCAACTATTTTTAACTTTTGCATGATGAAGCAAAAAATCCCAACTCCCAGGAGTTGAGCTGAGGGGCTGAAAATGCGGAGGAATTCCAGCGCCGGGATGGGATGCTCGGGATGCAGCGTCACCTTCAGCTCCTGCTCCAGCCCCCTCTGCCGAGGATCCAACCCCGAGGATCCAACCCCGAGAGAGCCTTTCCATGAAATGCCCCCCCAGCACCTCTGCACCTTCAGCTCCCTGCAGGAAAAGCGGATCAATGCCTCTCCTGGTGCCCAGACCAGAACGGGATCAGCGGGAGCAGCCCCGTGGTCCCAAGTCCATGGAAGTGTCCCTGCCCTGGACCAACAGGGTCTTTAAGGTCCCTTACACCCCAAACCACTCTGGGATGATTCAATAAACACCGAGAGCTGGAGGGTGAGGATGGGGTGCCCTGGATGAGCTGGGAATGCTGTGGCTCCCTGCCAAACCCTGGATCGGCTGGGATAACCCAGGTACGCCGGGATGCCCTGGACAAAGCTGAGTGGGGGAACCTTGGGGGACCCCAACCATGGGGATATCCTGGACCCCAATCCTCGGGGATATCCCGGACCCCGACCCTGGGGATGTCCCGGATCCCGACCCTGGGGATATCCTGGACCCCAATCCTCGGGATATCCCGGACCCCAACCCTGGGGATATCCCGGATCCCGACCCTGGTGATGCTCCGGACCCCGCAGCACCGGCAGTGGTACTCGGGAAGGGGCCGGGCTGTCCTGGGGGGCTCGGGGCGGGCTGATCCGGAGGGTTTGGATGCGGTGAGGATCCCCAATGAACCCGGGGTGGATTTTCCCGTTCCCGCCCCCGCAAGCCCCGGCCATGCTCACTCACCTGCCCGGGTAGAGCGGCCCGGCGGGCGGGGGCGAGCCCGGGGCCGCGGCCGGGAAGGGCCGGCGCCGCGCCGAGCCCTGCATCCGCCCGGCCGGGGCTCCCGGAGCCGCTCCCGGGGCCGCTGCCGCTGCTGTGGCCGTGCCGGGGCCGACCCCGCTGCCGGGAGCTCCCGGCCCGGCCCCAGAGCAGCGGCGGCTGCGCGGGGGCGGCCCCGGGCCCGCCCGGCGGGGCGGGGGCAGCGCCGGCCCCGCTCCTGGTCCGGCCCGGCCCGGCCTCACCGGGAGAGCGGCGGGGTCGGGGTAGCCCCGGCTGTGATGGGTACACCGGAATGCCCCAGACCGGGATCGGGGAGGAATCCCCCGGGGATCAGGGAGGAATCCACCAGATCCCCGGGCGGGGGCAGCGCTGGCCCCGCTCCTGGCCCGGCCCGGCCCGGCCTGCCGGTCCCACACCGGGAGAGCGCCGGGGTCGGGGAAGCCCCGGCTGTGATGGGTACAGCGGAGTGCTCCAGACCGGGATCAGGGAGGAATACCCCGGCTATCAGGGAGGAATCCCCCGGATCCCCAGCAAGGGCAGCGCCGGCCCCGCTCCCGGCCCGGCCCGGCCCGGCCCGGCCCGGCCTCACCGGGAGAGCGGCGGGGTCAGGGTAACCCCGGCTGTGATGGGCACAGCGGAGTGCTCCAGTCTGGGATCAGGGAGGAAAATCCCGCATTATCCCAGGTTTTCCCAGCCCTGTCCAACCTGGACACTTCCAGAGATGTGGCAGCCACAGGCCGGGCCTCCCCACCCTCACAGGGAAGAGTTTGAGGCACCAAACCCCTCCAGGAGGGCTCGGTCTGGGCACGGAGGCTCCATCACCCCTGGGTGGGAGCTCCGTGTGTCACACCCTGTCCCCGTTCCCTTGGGTGTGCATGGTGTGACACGGGATGGGAACAGGACAATCCCTGGGAGCTGCTGTGTGTTCCACTGAGGAATTCTGGTCCCACCAAAGCTGAGGGGGCTCCCAGCAGCAGCAGAAGGGAGATCTTGGTCCCTCTCGAGGAGCAGGGGACCCTCTCCATGCCATCCCTGCTCCCCCAGCAGGACAGGGGTGACACCTGGGGAAATATCCCTGAAAAGTCAGAGATCACCGAGATAACAGAGCCACTTAATCTTACCAGGACCCTGCTTGTCACCCTTGACACGGCTACGTGGCTCTAGACAGGGCTGGCCACGGCCTGGCTCGTGTCCCCTGGTGTCCCTCGGGCTCTCCAGGCTCCGGCTGCTGCTCCATGAATAATGCACATCCCACAAAGAGCCGTGGCTCCGGTGTCAGGACTCCAGGTTAAAAATTAACGGGGCTGAGACCGGATCCCCCACAGGACAATGGGGCAGCAGATGGGCCCGGGCTGGTGTCCCCTTACTGCTGGTGGCTCGTGTCACCAGCAGCCAGGCAGGTGGCCCAGCAGGGGGTTGAGGTGACAGGTGTGTGACAAGGGGTCCCCAAAACCTGGGTAAGGGTCCTGCGTGTGCTGGGTCTGGCTTAAAAACCCAAACAGAGCCAAACCCAGCCCAACCCAGCCCAGCTGAACCCAACCGAGGTCAGTCCAGTCTCACCCAACCCAACTAAACCCAGCTCAGCCAAACCCAGTCCAACTGAACCTGGCCCAGCCCAGCCCAAATGAACAAATTCCAGCCCAACCCAACCCAAACCAGTCCAACCCAACCCAACCCAGTCCAACCCAACCCAGTCCAACCCAACCTAACCCAAACCAGTCCAACCCAATCTAGTCCAACTAATCCAACCCAACCCAGTCCAACCCATCCATTCCAACCCAACCCAGTCCAACCCAACCCAACTCAATCTTGTTCTCCACACTCCCTGACAGGAGGAGGCAGCCAGGGAAGGTCAGGCTCAGCTCTCAGGGAGCAAGGGACAAGATTTGAAGGCATTTTCTTAAACTGCACCAGAGTTGAGGTTTAGGTTAGGCATCAGGAAGAATTTCTCCGTGGAAACAGTGGTCAGGGGCTGCCCTGGGCACCTTGGAGTGCCCATCCCTGCAGGTACCCAGGAAATTCCTGGATGTGGTGCTGGTGATGTGATGGGACTCAGTGACCTCCCAGGTATTTTCCAAGCTCAGTGGTCATGCAGTGGAAATGAGGATGAAAAGCTGAGCTGGTGACACGAGCAGTTGTCTGTGTTATTGTGTTTTGGGGATGTGCCCTGGCAGTGCTGCTGATGCTTTAAGTTTCAGCTTTCCTATTTTCCAGATTCTGTACTGCATTGGTGTATAACTGAACTTCATATAAACAGTTAGCAAGTTCTCTTCATGGTTCAGTCAGACAAAACAATCCTTTTCCAGGCCTAGAACCAAGGACACTGCTGCAGCTTCAGGCCCAAAAAGTGCAAACAGCAGCAAATTGAGGAGAGCGATCTCACAGGATGGGACTGCAGAACCTGGAGCTGCCATTGGACAATTAACCCCAGTGTGGAAATGGACCAAAACTTATGAAAGTGGGAAAACGCGTGACTTGGAGTTCACCTCGGGTGTAGCCACGGCCAGGCTCTCGCACTTCCCAAGGTGTATCCCGTGAAGGCCTTTAATAAATCCCCGCTTTATTCCTTGACCTCTGCCCGGCTGTGCTGCCGCAGCCCCTCAGGCCCGGCTCGGGGGCCGCCGGCGCTCCCGGAACGCGCTGCCCGGGCGGCCGCTGCCGGCCGGCCCCGCTGCGGCGGGCGGGCGCTGCCGAGCGGTTCCGGGGCGGAGCGCGGCGGTGCCGGCCGGGCCCGCGCTCCGGGCGGGGGGGCCGCGCCTTGCCTGCCGGGCGGCGGCTGCGCTCCCGCCGGGGCCGGGGCAGCAGCGCCGGGAGCGGGGCCGGGGGGCGGCGGGCCCCGGGGCGGCCGCATGTGCGCCCCGCGGGGCGCCGCGCCAGGACGGAGCGGGCCGGGGCAGAGCCGGGCCGGCCCGAGCGGGGCCGTTGCGGGCGGCGGGGCCGCGCGGAGGCGGAGGCGGCCATGGAGGGGCTGGCGGGGTACGTGTACAAGGCGGCCAGCGAGGGCCGCGTGCTCACCCTGGCCGCGCTGCTGCTGAACCGCTCCGAGAGCGACATCAAGTACCTGCTGGGCTACGTGAGCCAGCACGGCGGGCAGCGCTCCACGCCGCTCATCATCGCCGCCCGCAACGGGCACGCCAAGGTGGTGCGGCTGCTGCTCGAGCATTACCGCGTCCACACGCAGCAGACCGGCACCGTCCGCTTCGACGGGTACGTGAGGCCCGGCCCGGATCGGACAGGCCGGGCGCGGCCTGGGCGGCTCGGGGAGAGCGGGGCCGGGCGGGCCTGGGCGGCTCCCGCTGCTCCGGGGCTCGGCGGGGCTCGGGAGCCTTCCCAGCGCAGGGGGTTCCGTGAGCCCGTGGGATTTGTGGGTTCTGTGGTTCCGTGCTGGGTTCTCTTCATCTCCGGCTCTTCTGTGACGTGCTGGTCCCAGCTCGGATTATTCCGGGACTTGGTGGTGCGTGTGGATCTCCGACAGCAAAGTGTTCTGTGACTTGGTGGCCCGTGTGGGTATTTTTCGACTCGGGCTATTTTGTGATTTGGTGGTCCTTGTGGGGCCCTTCCAGCTCAGGCTGTTCCGTGACCTGGTGGTCCTTGTGGGGCCCTTCCAGCTCTGTGTTCTGTGACTTGATGGCCCTTGTGGGTTCTTTTCAGCTTGGGCTCTTCTGTGAGTTGGTGGTCCTTGTGCTCCCAACTCAGACTATTCCATAACTTGGTGGTTCTTGTGGGCCCTTCCAGCTCAGTATTCTGTCACTTGATGTCTCTGTGGAGCCTTTCCAGCTCAGGATTCTGTGACTTGTTGGTACTTGTGGGTTCTCCCTAACTCAGACTGTTCCGTGACTGGGTGGTGTTTGTGTCTCCCTTCCAGCTCAGGACATTCTGTGACCTGGTGGCCCTGCTTGGCCCTGTCCAGCTCGGCATTCTGGGCTCTGATGGCCCTTGTGTGTCCCTTCCCAGGCTGTTCAGTGATCTGAGATCACTCCCTGCCCTCTGTGGGCCTCAGCAGAGCTCCCAGGAGGATCTGATCTCTGATTTTCCCAGGTTGGCAGTGCCCAGGGCCCTCCTTGCTGCTGTTTTTAGAAATGAATTCATGACATCCCCACCTAAACATCACGTGGGTGTCGGAGGCCACAGTGAGGTCACAGTTTGGTGATTTCCTGGTAAAAAATGCCTGTGTGGTTGGAGATCCCACCTGATGCTTTATGAGCCATAAATGACTTTTCCATTTAGGAATTCCCCATGTGAAGCTGTGGACAATAATATTCACAGGATAATATTCACAGCCCAGAGAGCTTCTGCTGGGCCTTTTTGGGACATTTTTGCTGCTGCAGGTGACAGTGCCATCAGGAAGGATTCTCACACTGCTCAGTTTTCATATGCAGAACCACTTCCCTGTGTGGTTTTTGGTTTTTTTAGTCCTTCCTTTTCCCTTCCAGCTCGGTTTGTTTTGGGTCTTTTTTTGTGCGCGTTTTTTTCGTGGCTTTTATATTTTTTTTTTTTTATTTTTTAATTTTTTTTTATTTTTGGTGTTTTTTGTGTGTTTTTTTTGTTTGGGTTTTTTTTGTGTGGGTTTTTTATTTGGGTGGTTTTTTTTTTTTTGCTTTGGTTTGGTTTGGTTTGGTTTGGTTTTTTGGTTTTTTTTTCCCCCAATTTTTTCAGAAGCAGGTTGAGAATTCCCAGGGTGAGAATTCCTGGAGGAAGCAGCTCCTGACAGGCAGCAGATGCTGGAATTGTGCCTGCCTGGGGTGGGGATGTTTTCCAGAGGCTGTGCCTGGCACGGATGGAAGGAGGAGCTGTGGGAGGCACAATGAGAGGAGCAGAGCCCGTGTCATCCCCGGGGATTGTTGTTCCTCAGATAAGGTGGCTCCGCAGCTCCTCCTCTCCCTTGGGCTTTCCAAAACACCAACAAATCACCTCGGGTTCATGAAAAATCCTTGGAACCTCCAAACACCAACAAATCACCTCGGGTTCATGAAAAATCCCCCCCTCCTGACTCTCCTCCTGCTTCAATGCATGAATATTTTAATGGAGTTATTTACAGAATCAGGAACTTCTCGCTGGGAATTCTCTCTGAGATCCTGAAGAGCCTCTGGAGGTGTTGGATTTACAAACAGTTGCTGTGGAGCTGCGAGGGCTTTATAATAATTAAAAATCGCTGTGAAAGTGCAATTTCAGCTGATCTTACCATATTTTAACTCTGGGGAATGTGGCTGTTTGAAAATATTTGTCCTTCCTGTGTGTTTGGGACTTTCCCTGAGGGTGTGTGAATCCTGCCTGTTTCTTCATTTAAATCCTTCAGAAACCAGGGAATGGGAAAGGCAAATCCTTTCTTTTGTGTGCCGGGTTTGAGGGAATAAAAACAGCTTGAAAAGAAGGATCTGTCCCCTCATTTCCCCATTACTCATGTGACACAGCTCTGTGGAGCAGCCCAGCCCAGAACTTCTGCTTTTTTGGGTTTTATTTTCTTCCTGAAGTTCCATTTGTGTCACCAGGCTGCTAGGCTGATTCAGGGCATGGGATCTCAAATAGGGAAGCACAGGGGAAATGCAGCTCAGGGAGAGGGGGCAGGGGAAGTGATTGGAAGTTTTTGAAGCCAGAGCTGTTGCTGGTGTCTAAATCTGATTTTTTTGTGTGTCAAAATATCCATTTTAAGGTTTTTCTTGGTCTTTAGTATGTCACTTCATGGCACTGAAGGGATAATTTTAGAACTATTCTTGCCAGACCTCTCTGAACTGAGGCTGGAGTTTGTAAGTGGGATCTTCAAGGCGGCCAAACCCCTTTGGCTGCCTTGAAGCTCCAACTTCCAACGCTCCGTGCGCTCCCTTGGCCTCATTCCTTGGCCATGGCGATCCCGGTGAGTTCCTCGGAATCCAGGCATGGGCTGGCTGTGAAATCCCCATTTTGGTGGCTGGGTGTGTGGGATGCTTTTGGGAGAGCATCATCCTAATTAATTCCCCGTCCTCTCGTCCCCAGCTTCGTCATCGACGGCGCCACCGCGCTGTGGTGCGCGGCCGGCGCCGGCCACTTCGAGGTGGTGAAGCTGCTGGTGAGCCACGGCGCCAACGTCAACCACACGACGGTGACCAACTCGACGCCGCTGCGGGCGGCCTGCTTCGATGGCCGCCTGGACATCGTCAAGTACCTGGTGGAGAACAACGCCAACATCAGCATCGCCAACAAGTACGACAACACCTGCCTGATGATCGCGGCCTACAAGGGCCACACGGACGTGGTGCGCTACCTGCTGGAGCAGCGCGCCGACCCCAACGCCAAGGCGCACTGCGGGGCCACCGCCCTGCACTTCGCCGCCGAGGCCGGGCACCTGGAGATCGTCAGGGAGCTGGTCAAGTGGAAGGCGGCCATGATGGTCAACGGGCACGGCATGACGCCGCTCAAGGTGGCCGCCGAGAGCTGCAAGGCCGACGTGGTGGAGCTGCTGCTGGCTCACGCCGACTGCGACAGGAGGAGCAGGATCGAAGCTCTGGAGCTGCTGGGGGCCTCGTTCGCCAACGACAGGGAGAACTACGACATTTTGAAGACTTACCACTATTTATATTTAGCCATGCTGGAGAGGTACCGCGACAGCGAGAACGTCATCGAGAAGGAGGTGCTCCCCCAGATCGAGGCTTACGGGAACAGGTCGGAATGCAGGACCCCTCAGGAATTAGAGTCCATTAGGCAGGACAGAGATGCCCTTCACATGGAAGGCCTCATAGTGCGGGAGAGGATCCTGGGCTCGGACAATATCGACGTCTCCCACCCCATCATTTACCGGGGCGCGGTCTACGCGGACAACATGGAGTTCGAGCAGTGCATCAAGCTGTGGCTCCACGCCCTGCACCTGCGGCAGAAGGGCAACAGGAACACCCACAAGGACCTGCTGAGGTTCGCTCAGGTCTTCTCCCAGATGATCCACCTGAACGAGCCCGTGAAAGCCAAGGACATCGAGAGCGTCCTGCGCTGCAGCGTGCTGGAGATCGAGCAGGGCATGGCGCGCATCAAAACCACGCCGGACGCCGACATCCACACGGCCATGGACAACTACGAGTGCAACATCTTCACCTTCCTCTACCTGGTGTGCATCTCCACCAAGACGCAGTGCAGCGAGGACGACCAGTCGCGCATCAACAAGCAGATCTACAACCTGATCCACCTGGACCCGCGCACGCGCGACGGCTCCAGCCTGCTGCACCACGCCGTCAACTCGGGCACGCCCGTGGACGACTTCCACACCAACGACGTGTGCAGCTTCCCCAACGCCCTGGTCACCAAGCTCCTGCTGGACTGCGGCGCCGACGTCAACGCCGTGGACAACGAGGGGAACAGCCCCCTGCACATCATCGTGCAGTACCACCGGCCCATCAGCGACTTCTTGACGTTGCACTCCATCATCATCAGCCTGGTGGAGGCCGGCGCCCACACGGACATGACCAACAAGCAGAAGAAAACCCCTCTGGATAAAAGCACCACCGGGGTGTCCGAAATCCTCCTCAAAACTCAAATGAAGCTGAGTCTCAAGTGCCTGGCTGCCCGCGCCGTGCGGATCTACAACATCAGCTACCAAAACCAGATCCCCAGAACTCTGGAGGAGTTTGTCCAGTTCCACTAGGCCGTGTCTAAGCTTTTGTGGTGGTGCTATCCCGGGACAACACCAGACAGCAGAATACACCCGTGTCCATGAAGTTGTTTTTCTCCATTCCTTTGGTTTTGGGTTCTGGATTCCGTCTGCGGCCTCAGTTCTCGGGTGGAGATGGTGGAGGGCGGGGAGGGCAGGAAAAGCCACATCGTTGTCCTGTAGTTGAATCTGATGTTTGAGATTTTGGTCCTTTTCTTTTTTTTTAATTAAATGAATCCCTTCATTAGCTCTTGGTTTTCTAAATGACGCGAGAAGAATCCCCCAGGTAACTCCTGTCGTGTCCGACACGATTCGCACAATTGGATTTCAAACTCCTCACAGTGAGGTGGGAAAAGAAAAATTGGGAATTCTGTGGTAGTTGGGTTAAAAGTGGAGTGTCCACCCCCAGAGCAGTGCACTGCTCTCGTACCTCACCGTGCTTTTATGCCTTTCAGCTCGTGCTGAAGATGTTGGTAACATTTTAAAAGTTGTGTTTTAAATCAAAATTTACAGCTACAGACGTGAGGGATGCTCTGTTAGGAAATGCAGGTGGAAATTCAGCTCTGAGGGGCTGAAATCCATTATCAAGCTCTTCACTGACACTGCTCCAGTAAGTATTGAGTAACCCATGGACAAAAACCACTTCCACGCCGACCGAAAATAACCGGAATCATCGTTTGTTTCTCCTATCCAAACATCATGCATGGATCCCTAGGAACTGGGTAGGGAATTTGTGTTTGTGTGTGTCCCAACATTTCAAACTGCTTTGGACTTGGGTTTTTTTCTGTTGTTTCGACGCTCAACACGCACCTTTTTTTTTTGACTCAAAGTCTGTCCAGCTGCACTCTTGGATTCCAGATGCTGCATCTTCCTAACGGAGCCGTCTGCCGCCAAAGAGAGTCTTCCTTGAACCTGGCTTTTCCGAGAAGCATTGGAGTCTGTGCCTCCCTGCATTGGACTCGAGGGTTTTTCATGGTTTTTACTCCTTCCAGTAGGAAAATCTCTTCTTAAAAACTGATTTTTACACAAAAAAAAAAAAAATTAAAATTCTCCTCTCGTCGGCCTCTTTGCTGGTGAGCGAGTGATTGTACGGGGACGTTGTGGCTTGAGAACTTTGGGAGAAGTGGCAGATGCTCCAGCAGGAAAGTGTCACTTGTTGGGACAAGGCTCCTGAACCCTCTGTTCCTTTCCCACGCAGCTTTTTAACCGTCAGGATGAACGAATGTTCCGTGGGGTTTTTTAAAAAACAATCCAGGTAGAACTTTCAGGCGAGATTTGGGGCACACGTTTCTATTTGTATGACAAAAGAAATAAACATTGAATGTGGAATTACCTTGGAATTCCTGGTTTTTTGTCTGGGGTTTGTGTCCTTTGAGGGAAAAGCTTTAGGGTTGGGTTTAGGATCAGGTTCTCCAAAGAGAGCTGCATCCTGAGCTCCACAGAAATGTGGGA
>JAHXMQ010000066.1:18541361-18553471 GCA_020466415.1 Ammodramus savannarum pratensis
CCCTGCCCTCGGGCAGTGGGACCCCAGAGTGTCCTTGCCCCACACTGGTGGTGGGTTCCCCTGTGGGTGTGGATTTATTTCCATCTGTGGATGCACCCCCAGGGAATCTCCAGAGCCCTCTCTCTGCATCCTCTTCCTCAGGTCTGTTTACATCCTCACTCAGGAGAGGAAACAGAAAAAAGCAGACTGCCAGAATTCTCCAAAGGTGCCCAAATGATTGCATTGCTGTACCCTGCCCTTTCCAGGTGAAGCTGAAGCCCAGGAGAATCCTGTTGTGCCTCCCCACAGCCTCCTGCAAGGCTCTGCTGCCTGCCAGGGAGCTCCCTCTCATCCCAGCGAGGCCCTGCTCCACAGCCCACTCATTTCTCTCCTTTTCCACCTTCTAGCAGGAGTGGGATGTGAGAACATCACAGCCTGGGGCTGCAGGAGACACAGGAGCAGGGGCAGCACGGGAGTGCTGTCATTTCTTGGCAGGAGCACTCACAGGAACAGCAGAGGTCCCAGTGCACCCTCCCACTCAATGCCAGGGTGCAGGATCCAGCACAGCACCTCCAAACCCTCCAGGGTGCCAGCCTGACGAGCTGGGATCCACACACAGAGCTGCCTTTTAGCTGATTTTGGGGATTTGACAGCTCCATGGAGAGGAGAGGGGGCCATTCCCCTGCAGGCAAGGAAAACATGGATATCACCCCTGGGAATTCCACAGTCCATGCTGGAGCTCCTGTGAAATCAGCTGTTGAAGGCCTTGCTGCACTTAAACTCTGCAGCCAAACCCTTCCCTGCAATCCCCAGTGCTGCAGCTCCCCACACCAACAGCAAAAATCACTCCTGAATGTCCAACTTCTGTCCCTGCTCCCAGCAGGAGCTGAGATCCTGCAGCACTTCTCACTTGCATCTCCACTGGGACAGAAGTCAAAAACCTTCCAAACCCCAAACTCCAGCACGTTGTACAGTGAGACCAGGGCAACCAGAAGTGTCTCTGAACTCACACTAATTCTTGTCCCATCTCCCTCTGAAATTCCTCATTACATTATAAAACTGTAACTTGATGCCCTGCTGAGAATTTTTAAACCTTCTCCACTGTGTTCTTAAAGTACATAAGCAAAAGCCCCATCACTTAATGAAGTGTAAAACTAATTATTATGAAATAAAACTAGCTGTTCACCAAGTGGAAAACCAGCCCATTTTCATGTCCTATTTTCCTGTGCAATGTATTCCCTCCCCTGCTCTGCAAATGTAAAAATAAATATCCCTCCCAGCATCGTGCTGCCTCGGAGGCTGCAGCCCACCAATGAAAACCCGCACGATTTAATGGCCCTTAAATGCTCAACATCTTTTTCTCTTCCTGTAAAATCCATCTGACCTAATGGCTGTGACAATTACGTGTATGGCCTCCCTATTAAAAGGCAATTTTCTGAGTTGGCAGAGCAACACAGGCACGAGATGACAAAAGCAGTAAACTCCAAGCTCGCAGCATTCCCAAGGCAGCTCCTGCAGACAAAAGGCAAATTTCCCTTTGCAGAGGCTGTTCCACAGCAGAACCCTGTGCCAGCCCCAGCTCCAGGCTCCATTACCTCGTTAATGTGGGACCCTGGGGCCTCTCTGGTGGCATGTGACACTCTGGTGACCTCCCATTTCCTCCTGGCCATGGATGTGGAACATTCCCCAGGGAGGGGACAGCGCTGGGGCTGGACTGCTTCATTCCATGAGCCTGCAGACACCCCCACTGCCCCAGCATTTACACAGTGCACACCTATTAAAGCTCAAAACCCCACTGATATTCTGTACCCTAAAAAGAATTGACCACTACAACACAAAGAAAAAGAAGAAACCATTTTATTGATGAAGTAATATGGGAGAGATTTAGAAAAACATACCTAGAACTCCCTGGATAAGGAAACACAGTATCAAAATAGGCCAGTTAGTACAACAAAACAAATCCTCTCCAATAAGTTTCAAGTAATGCAATCGTAAAAGAATTTGGCTAAAAAGTAACTCTTTACTCTGAGATGTTTTCTGTAATAGTCCTCTAAGAAACTAAAGGAAAGCAGCAGCAGATCTGTTTTACTACAGACACGTATTTAGTAAATATATTAAGGGTATTTCTATATAAAAACTGCCCTGCACATCCATCACTGTCTGGAGCCTCCACGTGGCCTCTTCAATCCTACAAGACTCTGCCCAAAAAGGGAGAAAATAAAAGGAGATAAACACAAGTGTAGTGTAAAAAAAGGAGCCCAGGGCTGGAGGGGCAGCTGGGGGAGCCCAAACAGCACAAAGCAGGGAACTCTGACTCCAGCCCTCATTTTTCAGGAACATGGAGGGGAAGTTTGGATTTCTGCATCAGAATGCCACATTCCCCCTTGGTGGTTATCAGCAAAGGCTTTTAAAAAGCAGACTGAGGTCAGCACTCACTGGTGCTCAATTTAAACAGCCCTGTTCCTTAACAGGCTCATTTTTCAAAGACTTCCCTTGAACAGTAACAAATTTCATGGTTTGTTTTTTTTTTTCTTTTCATAAAACTTCCTTATGGAAACCATCCTTCAGTTAAAAATGAAGCCTTGTTTCATGGGGAGATTCCAGCAATTAAAAATTCTCCTTCCATTAATCCTCACTACTGACATCTCCCCCATCAATAAGATTAAAGCACATCATTTACAGCTCAGGCTTCCACGAGCTGGTGTTTGAAAATGCAGTACCTGAGCTGCTCAGGACCATGGCACTGCTGCTCCCCACACCAGGCCACTCCAGCCTGCAGGAGTCAGGATTGAAGCACTCAGGGACACTCTGGGGGCAGGCAGTGTTAGTGTTTGGATGGAAAACCTGATTTTTTTTAAGTCTTGTAGAAGCGAAGGCACTAAATCTTAAGCTTATATATTAAATAAAGGCTGTAACTTGGCCAGCCAAGTTACAAGAGACAGCAAAACACCTTCCTGTGTGTGTCACAGCACATCCTGCTCAGCCAGTGTGACAAATGAGCCACTTTCTCTTAATCATTAAGGGACATCCACAGCTACAACACTCAGCCACACTGCTCTGCACAGTTTATTTTTAAGCATCCCACGAGAGTTCAAGTTCAAGGATCAACTGGAGCTTCTGGGTATAGGTCCTGCTTTAACAAGTGGTCAATCAGACATTAAAATAATTTAACCTCTATGTCATCATTTTGACAGTTTTAAAAGATGTTCTATACCTTTTTATCCATCTCATGACAAAAGCACCAGGCCTGAGATGCCATAGCCCTGGTTTAGTGTTTGATGAGGAGGAAATGCTTGAGCTTTGAGCGTTGTTTGGTGTTGGGAGGCTGTGAGTGCAGCTTTACCAGCACCAGCACGAGAGCCCTGCAGCCCTCAGCACACCAGGCCCTGCCTCATGCGGATGATCTGCAGCAGGGCAGCCTGCACATCTTCATCCATGTGACCCTGCAGGAGCAAACACCCATCACAGACACTGAAACCCCTCTGAGAGCATCCCCCACCCTCCCAGGGACCCTGCAGCCTCACCTGGACAGCGCTGAGCAGGTGTGTCCTGTACACGGCCACCACCTCCTGGTGCTGCCGTGTGGCATCCTAGGAGAGACAACAGGGACAGGGTGAGCTCTGAGCACCTCCAGCCTCTGCTCCTTCCCCTCCCAGCCCTGTGCACCTGGGTTTGGGCACTGCCACACCATCCATAGCTAAATCTCCAGGCTTAAATTCTATCCCTTCCACTAATCAAGTAAAAAAAGTGACTGCTCTTCTGCTAGGAGAATAATCACTGAATATCCTGAGCTGCAAAGGGCCATCAGAGCCCATCCTGGCCCACGGTGGTGGTGGTTGAGAGTCTGGTCAGAAACAAGGTCAGATAAATTTTCCCAGACATTCCTCTGGGAAAGTTTTGAGAAATCTCAGAAAAAGAATTAAAACAATCCCACAGTTAGTATTCTGAACTTGTAAGATGTTTACAAGTGTTGTTCCTAATTAACCAACAGTGTAAGGAGTGTTAATTGAACATCAATCAAGTCCAAGCTTCTCAGATCTATCTATACAAAGAATGTGAGTCTCATAAACTCAGCTTTTACCTTCTAGAAACATCAGAGTCATGTTGCTCTGATGCTTCATCACCAGCATCAGCTATTTGGTTAAAACCATCCTTTTTAGAACACTTTGCCTCGTAAGAATCAGCCCTGCAAATACTCTGATAGATGTATTTGTGAACCTGAGCAGGAGCAGAACTCACTTTGCCCAGTCACAGCTTTAATAATGAGCTTCACTGAGGCCACAGAGGTGTGCACAAAATCCCAGCACTCAGGATATGTCCCCTGCTCTGTCTGTCAGTGCTTCATGACAAACAGCACACCCAGGGCTTGCAGGCAGAGGAACACAACTCAAAGCCATTAAGAAATTACCACCTCAGCCTTCCAAGGTGAGAGAAAAATATATGGTTGTAAGAAATGGCTAAAGCTGAGCCTGCATTCAGAAATGGTCTTGGCAGGATTATAGCAGAGTATCACATAAGCACAAATTCTCCCACTCTGCTTATATCCCTTTTATCTGGAGAAGCTGTCAAGTGTTGCAACTCAAACTGAAGAGGAAAGCAGAAAAAAAAAATGTACAGAGAAGCAGAACTCAGGGGCAAAGGCCCAAGCAAACAATGGATAGTGTGCTTGTGAAGTGTGAGCTGCAGTCCCACCCCCTGCCCCGGCGGGCACATCCACATTTCCCTGTTTACACAGGGAATTAAGCAATGCTACTGCACGTCAGACAACACCTTGTGTGAGCACTTACAGCCAGCTGCTGCTGGAGTGTTTTCACTTGGCTCTGGAGCAGTTCCACCTGCTGGTTGTGCCTCTTGGAGGGGATCCCAGTGGTGTATGTCAGCTGGGACAAGCCGTTGAGAGCCTGCTTTAACCGCTCCACGTCGTTCAGCAGCTCTGTTATCTTTAAATAAAAAAAAAAACCCACAGAAAACACCATTTAAGGATGTCTCACTGCAGACTGCTCTTTAACATTCTTTGAGTCTGATGAAGCCCAGCAAGCACTGAAGGGTCTTTGTCCCAGCTTGCAGAGAGAGGACTTTGCTTTGCTGACATGCTGGTTGCCATTGTGCTCCCTGGCACTGGGGTGTGGCAGGTACAGTGACATAAGAGACTGAAAAAAGGGAGGATCTCAGGGCATTCCAGGTCTGACTTCTAGGAAGAACAGTGAACCTTCAGAAGGCCAGCCAGAGATGCCCAACAAACAGCTCCACAGGAAGGGGGAGCTGATATCCCCAGAAGTCTGAAGCTTTAACAGAATTTAAACACTACACATTGTCCAGAACATAAACATGGAAAAACTTTGCATGATGTAAAATCAGGGCTTTGGGCCAGCCCTGGGTTCCTAATGCTCAGCACAAAGTGGTGCTGGAACACCTCAGGAGCTGAATGCTGAGCTGAGAGCATCAGGAGCACAAACCCAGATCTCACCTTGTTGTCCTTGGCTTCCACCTGCTTTGCAGACTCCTGGATCCTCTTCTGCAGGTCAATGATGGTTGTCAGCGACTTGTCACACCTCTCCTTCTGGTCCTTGATCTCCTGCTCGATGCTGCAGCTCCTGAGCTGGAGCAGCTCCTTCTCGTCCTTGAGGGACAGCTCGCTCCTCCTGGCCTGCAGGGCCTCCTCGCAGGCCTGCTCGTACTTGTGGCTCATGCTGGCCAGGTGGCCGGCCATGCTGCTCACCTGGGCCTCCAGGGCAGCCTTCATGGAGCTGTACTCTGCCACGGCCACCACCTCCTGGCTCTGCAGCTCCGCCAGGGCCTGCTGGCTCTGCCGCAGCTCCTCCTGCAGCCTCAGCACCTCCTGGCTCTTGGCCTGCGTTTCCGCCTCCTTCTCCTCCAGGCCGCGCTTGATGGCCGCCATTTCTGCCTCCAGCCCTTCCTTCAGCTGGGTGTACTCCACCAGGGGCACCGAGGACTCCTTCAGCCGGGCCAGCTCCTGCTGCAGCTCCCCAACTCTGAGCGTCTCCTTGTGGTACCGCTCCTCCTGGCTGCTCAGGGCCTGCTGCAGCTCCTCCACGGTGCGGCCCAGAGCCTCCCTCAGCGCCTGCAGCCGCTCAGCCGGCACCTCATGATCCACAGCTCCCTCCTGCTGCCCCTCCTGCCCCCTGTGCTTCCTCAGCAGGGCCCTCAGCTGCTGCCTCAGCTCCTCCATGCTGCTGGCACACAGCCTCTCCAGCTGGTGGGACTTCTCTGCCAGCACGTAGTTGTGCTGCAGGTCGTGCTGGATGGACAGGAGCCCGCTGCGGAGCTGCTCGCTCTCCTCCCTGCACCTCTGCGCCTCCTGCTCGCTGCCCCTGCACCTCTGCTGCTGCTCCTGCAGCTGTGCCCGCAGCTCCTGCACCGTGCCCTGCAGGCTCTGCTCCCTGTCCTCAAAGGAGGCCACCGGGGCGTACTTGGACTTGATGCACTCTTGGATGGTGTCCAGTTCCTTCTTCTGGGCTTCGATTTCTGCGTGCAACTGTAAGATTTCATCCTGCCCCCTCTGGTGCTCAGCCCTAACTGCAGCGTTGCTCTCCTGCAGCTCTTGCACGCTTTTATTTAAAGTATTTACCGTGGCCTCGTGATCCTTTAAACTGATATACTCCGTTTTTAATTGGTTCTGTAAGAGTTTCACCTTGTTTTTTAAAGCTCCGTTTTCTTCGTTTACCCTCAGGAACTCCTGCTTTATCTCTCCGATTTTGCCCTTCAGGTCTGACAGCTCCCCATTGGTCTTTTCCAGGGTGCTGTTGAGGACAGTTTTAACCTCCTCGTGCGTGGTGGCCAGCACGTACTGATCCCTCAGGGTCTCCCTCAGGCCCGTGTTCTCAGCCACCAGCTTGCCCACTTTTGCCTGCTCCTCATCATATTTCTTCTGAAGCTCAGCAAGCTGCTTCTCAAGCTCAATCCCATTAGATTTTAAAGCTTCCAGCTCTTTCTTGTGCTGCTCCGGAGACAGGTACACAGCTTGCAAGTGGCTGATATTCTCATTTAAGTTGTTCTTCTCTGCCAGCAACTCTTCAGCTTCTGCTTTGCTTTCATTGTACTTCTTTGTTATTTCAAAAAGCTTTTTTGTCAGGTCACCCACAGCCAGATCATTTGCTTTCTTCAACTCCTCATGAATTTTTAAAGGCACATTCTGGCTTTTAATTTCAGTTTTTAGCATTTGGACTTGCTGCTTCAGCACCTTGTTATCAGCCTGCAATCTTTCAAGTTCCTTCTGCAGAGTCTCATTCTTCTGTGATAGCTCAGAAATTGCCTTCCCCAGCTCCTCTTCCCTCTGCTCAAACCCACTCCTCATCTGCTCGTGCTCCTCTGCCTTCACACGCTGTGCCAGCTGAGCTCTCTGGCTCTCAGACTCCCTCTGTGACAGCACCAGCTCTGCCTGCAGCTTCTCCCGCTCCCCCTCCACCTCTGCCAACCTCCTTGCCTTCTCCTTCACCTCGTTTGACAGCAAACCCTTCACCTTCTCAAACTGCTCCATGCTCACGGCCTGGGCCAGCTTGGCCGCCGTCTCTCTGAGCTGCCCTTCCAACTCCGCGACATTCCTGCCCCTCTCATCTCGCTCCTTCTCCACCTTCACCAGCTCCTTCTGCAACCTCTTGTTTTCCTCCACCAGCCTGCCCTCGTCCCTGCGGAACTCCGCCACCAGCAGTTCGTTCTGCTTGATCTGGTTCCTCAGTTTCCCCACCTCGGCAGAGGCTCCCTCGTACTTGGCCTTCATCTCCTTGAGCTGCTCCTTCAGCTCCTCCGCGGCCTTGCCGCTCCCCGAGGCCACCTCGCTGGCCAGGTGCTCCTTGAGGGCCAGGAAGTGGCTCTGCATCTGCTTCACCTTGCCCTCGGAGTCGAACATCCTCTTCTGCACGTCCTTCAGGGCCTCCTCCAGCTGCCTGACCTGCCTGTCGGACTCTGCCTTGCTCCGCTCGCACTCCGACACCAGAGCTCTGCACTCAGCGCCCTTCAGCGCCAGCTCCCTCTGCAGCCTGCTGATCTCCTCCTTGGCTGCTCCAAGGCTGCTCCTCAGGCTCTCCAGCTCCTTCTTCAAAGCCTCCTTCTCGGAGCTGGGCGGCTGGGCAGGCAGGGACAGCTCCAGGGGCCGCAGCATGGACCGGGACTGAGGGGAAATGGGCACAGAAAATAAAAGTTCGCAACTCTGACAGGTCATGTACATGTGTTCATTGCTTGTTATTTAGTATGGGAACTGCCATTATTTGGAGTATGGGAAACTGACACTATTTGGAGTATGGGAACTGCCATTATTTAGAGTATGGAAACTGCCATTATTTGGGGTATGGAAACTGCCCATTACTTAGAGTATGGGAACTGCCCATTATTTAGAGTATGGGAACTGCCCATTATTTAGAGTATGGGAACTGCCATTATTTAGAGTATGGGAACTGCCATTATTTAGAGTATGGGAACTGCCATTATTTAGAGTATGGGAACTGCCATTATTTAGAGTATGGGAACTGCCATTATTTGGTATGGGAACTGACACTATTTGGAGTATGGAAAACTGACAGTATTTGGAGTATGGAAAACTGACACTATTTGGTATGGAAACTGCCATTATTTAAGGTATGGAAACTGACACTATTTGGAGTATGGGAACTGCCTAAAATCCAGTTGATCTGAGCATCACTACTACAAGAGATATTTTTTTCTTTTACTTTTTCTTTTTTTTTTTTTTTTTTTACACTAAGTTATTCTTGCCCCTATTAGAGAACAGGTATTTCAGCTTTTAACAGCAAAAATCTCACATACAGCTCTGCATTACTGCTCCCCAGTCATGGAATGGTTTGGGTTGGAAAGGATGTTAAAGCCCATCTCAATCCACCCCAAAGAGTCTGCTGGACCTTGTTTATACCCAAATTGTTGCTTTGAAATGTTGATATCTATCAAACAGAATTGTCAGGGAATTATTATATAGCATGCAGGAAAATGAAATAATCTGTATATTCTATTATTTTATTATTATAATATTATTATAATATTATATTAATAATTATTATTTATATAATAATATATTAATAAATTAGAAAAATATGATGGAGATAAGCCCTCAGTTTACAGAGTGACTGTGTAAAACACGTTTAAGGAGAGCTCAGGACAGACCCAGCAGCTCCCAGCATTTCCAGCCTGTCACAGACAGGACTCTAGAGGGCACCCGCAGTAAAAAATAAACACAGGAAAGCAAGAATTCCCCAAAACCGTGTGCTCAGAAGCAATGCTCAATAAACACACTTTTATAAGCACGTTTAGCTTTCCCAGCACAGCTATCTCAGAGTTCCTTCCAGTGGTAAAATATTTATTACCTGGGATTCCACTGCAAATGCTTGGCCTTGTTTAAGTAATAAATCTTCTTTTCCTGGATTTTCAAAGCAAACAGTGTTTAGCTCTGGTTAAAGACAGGAACACAATCACAAGAACACTGATTTTCCTGCCCACTGCTGGCAGGGCTCAGGGCTGGGCACGAGGCCTGCCTGCATTTCAGACCAGCAGGAAGAGATGACCAAAATCCCCTTTTATCCCTGTATTCCAACACCCCATCGTGCACAGCAAGCCTTAACAATAACTGTACTCACTGTTTCCAAAGTTACCTCCAGATCCTGCAGAATCACCCTAAAATCAAAGGGCAGGAAACAAAAGTAAGGCTGAAAATTCATTTCACATTTCTGCTCTACGTTAAACTAGGGTGAAGGGGCAGGGAAAGCTTTTGCAATGAGATAACCATTCAGCATTTTCAGCAATTTAACATGCTGAAGTACTTCCTACTGTAAATATCAATTGCTATACCCCATTTCAAATCACTCAACATACTTCATAATACTTGAGTTTAGCTTTGAGAGCTTCAATAGTCCTTAAACTTTCTTCCTGCTGCTTTTCCTTGGTAGTCAGGATTTTCTTCAACTCATCTTTCTGAAAGAGAAGGAGTGCCACATAGCCAAAGCCACAAGGATGGACAGGGTTGTAAGACCTCAGTTTGAAGAGTTTAGACAGAACTTCAACCAAGATCAGCACCGAAAGAATCCCTAATTTTTGCTTCTGGAGTTCTTCTTCAAAACTGCTCCTTTACAGGAGGAGTCTTGAGGAATGAATCAAGAATATGCACCAGAATAACCTCCTACTGTTTAATTAATTCATATTTGTTAGTCTTGCACTACTGAAAGTCACTACAGAGATGCTTAATATTATCAATGTGCTCAATATCCTAAGTGAGCTTTAAAGGAGCCGTGGGAAGGATAATTATTTGTAGTTACAGAAATGCTGTGCAGCTGCATAAGCTGATCCAGAGCAGTAGATGCCTCACTTGGCATTTTTAGGTAGCTTTTAAGTAGTGTATTTACAACTGCAGAGGAAATAAAAGAGAGAGCTGCTTCCCCTACTCCCCAGTGCTGCTACACCTGCAGGTGACACATCCTACCTCATTCTCAAGATCATCTGCAAACATTTGCTCCTGCAAAAATGACAAAAAAATCCCCCCCAAATCATTTTTTTAATGATGTTTACGGGGCTCACACACAGTTCATCAGCTGACAATTCCACCCCAGCTTCTAATGCTGCCCTTCCAATTTCCATCCAGCTTTATTGCTCTGGTTCCTATTTCTCTGGCCAGGAGTTAGGGGTGTCTGACAGAGCAATGTCTGAGAACTGGGATATCTCCTGTTTTCCACCTCAGACACTACTGAACTGGAAAACCAAGTTCAGCTTTTAAGAAGTTTGCTGATCTGGGGAAGTGGCTATTAAGAAGCTCATTTTATAAAGGCAATGCTTAAAACAGGAGTTCAGACAAGCCACTGACTGCACTAAGAAATATTCTTTCTATCCATGGGCTACATTTAGGAGAAGCTGCATAAATGTACCTCTACAAAAATACAGCAAAGGAACAGCCTCCACAAAGCAAAAAAAAAAACAATAAAAAAAATCCTGTTTGTATTTTCTTTCTACTGGTCACACTTAGACCTCCAAAAGGAGGGAAATTGTTTTAAAATCAACATTTCAAATTTGGGCGAGAAAGTTCTGTTGGAAAACTTTGGCTTTGTTTTCTTGCCAATTGAAGATTTTTTTCTCTCTGTGCTTGCACTTGCATTAACAGCTGGAAAGCCAGCTGATGACAGAGCCCTGCCACCTACATTTAAAGGAGAGATGAAGCTCAGTCTCCAAATTGCAGCACTGCAGAGCAGCCCATGGCTCAGCTGCACTGGGGGGCAGAGCCACAGATGCTGCTGCCCCAATTTCTGGGTGCCAGGGAAGCACATGGCACCAGCCCCCTCACAATTCAGGTGTCACTACAAGACCAGAGGCTTTTCCACATTGCAGTGACTCCCAGGAAAGCAGATCCCAACCCCATGGGCCTGCCTGTCAGCACTGTGGCTGTCCCAGCTTGCCCAGCCTTGCTTTACCTCAGTGAGCTGCAGCTGTAGCCCACTGATCCTGTCCAGCAGCATCCTCTGCTCCTCCTGCACTTCCCTCATGCGGTCCTTCAAATCTTGGTTTTCCAGCTCCAAGTCCTTGAAAGTAAAATATGGCATTTAAAAACAAAAATTGAGATGTCCCCACGCTACACACACATTGGGAAAGGTAAAGACTCTGAGCCAACAGATTGAACAGCTACTGAGCACTCCAAGCCCTGCCCAGCCTTTTGAAACTGCAATGACAAGGGAATGAGATGGGAAAATTAATGCTGGTTAGTGGAACAATTATGACACAGGTCATTTTTAGTATGACACAAACATACATCTCTGGAGAATGTTAAACAAATAAATCTTCCTCATTTGTGGCTGATTTTACTGCAGCCCAGCCTGCCTTGGTGCCTGTGCCTCTTATCCCATTGGGGACCCACAGGGTGCTACCTGCTCACCCACCTGAGTGCTGGGCTCCTGCTGGAACAGCTGCAGCTCCTCCTGTGCTCCATAGCCCCGGCTCCACTTCTGGGACACGCTGCAGACCTGTCAGGGCAGCAGGAGAACATTCCTTCAGATCCCCTCAGCCCCCACAAATGATCCCCTCTCAGCCCCTCAGTGACACACAACATCACCAAGTACCTTTTGCTCAGCCTGCCCTCTCCTGATGCTGTCTCTTCCTAAAAAAGCACCACAGAAACAGGGAATTACAAA
>JAHXMQ010000066.1:18554992-18568001 GCA_020466415.1 Ammodramus savannarum pratensis
GAGGACAAATGTCATGACAATATAAAACACTCTCTCCTTCTACAGCCTCCAAAATTAAAAGAGAAGAATTCAGCCCATCTGGAAGTAAATGCATTAATTAAATCTTTGTTTCCATACAGTTAGCAGCAAAGCAAAGCCCTTCACCTGCATCATGAAGAGCAGTTCTTCCCTGGAGATCCACATTCTCTGTCGGACAATTGTACTGTTAAAATAAATAATCCCAGTTATCAATCAGAATCCAGGCTGCATTTACAACATCAGGTGTTTGAGCTTTAAATTAAAGCAATAAAACGTGATTTAAGTAAAAAAATACGCACAAGAATTGCACAATTCATTAGACTTTTCACAGATAATGAGCCTTTACATCTGCATGGAGACATGCATCAATTAAAAGTTTAAAAGAACCCACTCAAAATAACAAAAAAAAAAAAAAAAATCAGATGGTCATACACTGACCAGGAATAAATGAAGAAAAAATTGAAGATCATACAAACCCAAGACAACCTTCAAACACTGTTTCATTAATGACAGTTTGTGGCTATAAATGCTCAGGTTTTGAAGCAAACACTACTCTGGAGCAGGCAGTGTTGCTGTTTCTAAACAGACAGGGAACAGCAGTCTTTTAAAGACAGTCAGCTCTGTTTTCTTCAAGAACCACAAAGTATAACTTGATTTGACAGTCTATGAAAAGATTAAAAAAAAAAATCTTATTTATTTTAGCCCTCTTTCAGTCCCAACCTGGAATTTAACATGAAAAAGTCTTTTCCCCATGACTCTTAAAAATAATCTGATTGGTTAAGAAAGAAATCCCACATCCCAGTTTTGAAGCAGTGTATGTAAAGCCACCTTTCCCCCCTCAATACAAGAGACAAGCTGTATTTTCAGTACCTGCAAGAGCTTCTGCAAGCACAAAGCATGGCCATACTTGGCAGCCAAGTGCAGGGCGTTTCTGCCTGAAAACAGAGAACAGCAGCTCAGGTTTGGCTCAGAGAATTCCTGAGGAGCATTCCCAGCATTTTATATCCAACTGTGTGCCAGTCCCTGCAGATGTGTGCTGAGACATCTCCTCTCTACACCTCACTTTGTGAAATTCATCTCAAAATACTGCATCTGACTCCACACAAGGATTTTTAAATCAACGCTCCCCTAAGAGGAGGAGGCCAAGTTATCCCTGTAATTTTTCTTATTCCCAGCTTCATATTAAACCTATTAAATTCTGAGTAGCAACCTGAAAATTAGCTGCTGTTTTTAACTGTCTCTCCCATAAGACCTTCCACGAACTCTGCTACCACTCAAGGAAATCTGGAAGGTTCTGATGCTCAGCTGGGCACACAAACACCTCCCACAGCATTCCACTGGATCCTCACCTCGAGTTCATTCAGAACTGCTCTGATCCTGCTGTTCTCACCCAGAAATGCTGGTCTCATCAGTGAGTCTGGAGCACATTATAAACACAATTACAGCAGCACAAACCCACATTCCTTAAGTTCTGCTGCATTCATGAATTCCATGACAGGCCAGTTTCCTCAACCAGCCACACAGATAATTTGGTTTTTACCAGCTACAGAAAGAAGGAAGAGCCATCCTGTGGTCCAGCTGAACTTTATTTCAGAATGAAACCCAGCTGGGAGCATTTTCAGGGCCTGTGAGGAACCCACCTGCAGCATCAGTGGCTGTGATATCAACTCCGTGCACCAGGATGGTGTTCAAGCAATCCAGGTTTCCCTTTGATGCTACAACATGGAATCTAAAAAAAACAAAGAGAGAAAAGAATTTGCTTAGGCACAGCTGGTTTGTACACAAAAATGCCAATATTGGCCAGGAAAGCCAAAGCAGCAGGGAAGTGCTGCAGGGGCCAGCTCTGGACAGCATCCAGAGTTAAGGGCTCTGCAAACATTACTCCAAGGAACAAGGCAAATTTCCTGAGGAACAATCATTATTTACCTGGATCAGTGAACCAGGTGAAATACCAGGGGGGTTTCAGTTTCCCTCTAACACTCAAAGCTGGCAAGGGCAAGTGTTTAAACACTCATCTCCACTCAAGTGAAGGTTGTTTGGGAGTTTCCCTTCCCAGCCAGCTGGGCTCCAGCTCGGTGCAGCTGGATTACATGAGGCATTACACAGATTTCTGTGCCCAAGAAGGTTTCTGGAGCAGCAGGAGGATGATTTTCACACTCCAGAGCAGGAGGATGATTTTCAGCAGCCCCCAGCAGCATTCCCAATGTCGGGCAGTCACTTACGCCGATCTCCCCTCCACGTCCAGCTTGGTGGGACTGACCCCCTTCTTGGCCAGGATGGATGAAACCTTCTCCACATCGCCCCTCTCAGCTGCCTTCATTAGCCTGTCATCGTACTTGCTCCAGTCTGGGTTCAGCTGGGGGACAGAAGCACACATGTGAGTTCATGGAGCACCAGGAGCCACAACAAAATCCAAAACTGGTTCACAAACAGTGCTGCACCCACCAGGATGTCTGGAGCTATTTGTGCAACAGTCACATTGAACATGCAGAGCTCTGGGACAGCCTGGTTAAGCCATTTTGGTCCTAAAGGAGACCTTCAGGATCAGATTTCTTTGGTTTTCCTCATTCTGTTTCAGTTTATCATATTCCGACAACAAATGGATGCACTACAAATACACTCCAGGACATGGCTTTTCCTGGCTGTGCCAGACTGTTCAGTGGGTCAGAAATTAGCTAAGTGTGATGCTCAAGGGAAGAACAGCTACTGACTGAGCTGCAGAAGGAAGGAATTCAAAGCTGATAGTGGGGAATTGCCTGCAGTTCCCAAAGCACTGTGGAGGGCAGAGAAATCCCAAGCCAGTTATAAACAGACCACCACCACCCAGCCCTCACCCCCACTCCTCTCTTGTTTACTTCAAACTCAGAGTTTCAGGCCCTAGGCCAAGCCTCCCATCCCAAAATGCAGAGCTTGTTCCCTTCCCTGACAAACCACCCCTCTGGATAGCTCAGGGCTCTTCAGGATCCTGCTCTGGGACAGAAACCTCACATCCACGCTGGACACTGATGGCTGGATATCCAAGGAGCTTTCAAGGGAAGAACAAGGCTTCCAGAGGAGTATTTTACTCAAAACAGGAGTGTAACATTCAAATCTAACTCTGCACAGCAAAAGGATTTGCTGGTGAGGGTGAGACACAAGCAGCCTGCGGGTGCATGAAGTTACTTCTCAGTGTGCATCAGAAATTCCTCACAACAAGAAGAACATTAAACCAGGAAACCCCAGCCCAGGGTTTGTTTAAGTAAAAGAAGGTAAATAAAAAAGAACAACCCCAAAAATCCACTGCCACCACCTGCAGTGATCTGTAAAAGGGAGCTGCACTCGTGATCAGAGCAGACAGAGGGGATCCCATCAATCCACACAAATATCTCCAAGGGCTGTCAGAAGATGATTCCACACTGTTCAGTGGTACCCAGGACAAGAAGGAATGGCCAGAAACTAAACCACAAGAATTTCCACCTCAACATGAGGAAGAACTTCCTTCCACAGAGGGGGCAGAGCCCTGGAGCAGCTGGATTCCCTCTCTGGAGCCATCCTCACCCCTCCTGGCCATTCTGTGTCACCTGCCCCAGGTGAGCCTGCCTGGAGCATCTCCAGAGGGCCCTTCCAGCCATAACAACTCTGGGTGATAATCTCCACCCTGCTTTCCCACAATAAACAAGATTACTGTAATCATGAAGGCTCAGCAGCAGCTAACCCGGGCCAGCCCTGCTAGAAGTGACAGGAGTAATAAAAATAGAGCACTAATGAAATTAGCACCAGTGCTGCCGGGCTGAGGTGCAGCACTGGCTCATCAATCAATTAACAAACACATCCATGAGCCTGAGAGCCAAGGCAGCCTGGCCTGAGATGTCACTGACTGCTCTGGTGACACCACCAGTGGCTGCAAAGCCACCTCCTCATGCAAGGCCCAGCTTTTCATGGCAAATACCTTGGGGACACACACAGCATCACAGCCTGTGCTCCCAAAATTCTCCTGGTGCCTTCCCATCCCTACAGGACAGAGATCCCACCTTGGGTGTTGGGATTGCTGGGTTGTACCTCTGCAGCTGATACCTGCCGGCACAACTCATCCAAATGGACAGAAAATCCTCTCAAATCCTCCCCAGCCAGTCCCTGCTCCCATTTCATAAAAGTTCTGATTAACAGAAACATTAATTTAAAAAAATCAACACTTCAGTCATTTGTACCCACAGCCCACTGAGTTTAAAAGGGGATGGAGGGACAGGACACAGGGAATCATTCCCACTGCCAGAGGGCAGGGATGGGATATTGGGCAGGAATTCCTGTCTGTGAGGGTGGGCAGGCCCTGGCACAGGTGCCCAGAGCAGCTGTGGCTGCCCCTGCATCCCTGGCAGTGTCCAAGGCCAGGCTGGACACTGGAGCAGCCTGGGATGGTGGGAGGTGTCCCTGCCCATGGAATGGGATGAGCTTTAGGATCCCTTCCAACCCAAACCATTGCACGATTAAATCATTATATATTTAACAAACACATTTCACATTTAGGGAAGACTGCTCACAGGAGGAGTTGCTAAGGAGATACAACACTCATCAATTAACCAGAACTACTACACCCCATTCGCACAGTCAAACCTTTCACATTTTTGCAGTAATTTTTGTAAATTCCTGCCGGGCTATGAAACCCCAGCTAAGCTCCCAGATACCTACTGTGTCCTTGGCAGCACAGGAGAACCAACAAATCATGCTGAAGGCGAGGTGCCAGGAGCCACCAGCCCGCTCACGGCGAGGAACCGCTGCCCTGCGCTGCCCGTGGCTCCCCCTGCTCCATCCTCACTTAGCTGGGCTCCCCGAGGGTGCTCTCCCCATCCTCAGCATCATCCTCAGCCTTCATCACCCTGCACACGCAGAGCAGCGCGCGGCCGTGCTGCCCAGAGCCGGACAGACGGACGGACAGGGAAATACTGCCAGAGCCAGGAGCTGTAAACAACACAGCCTCACAGCCCGATCTATTTTCTGATAAGGCACTCCTTGATAGGCAGATAGAAAGCAATAGCCGTTAATACATTCCCGGCGTGCCCGCGCCCTGAGTCACGGCGCTGCAGTGAGCGCGGGGGCCAGGCAGTCCCAGCCCTGCAGACAGACAGGCCAACACTCTCTGGAAATGCCAACCACGCTCCTCCTCAGGGCACCCACACGGGGCAAGGTCACTCTCAGCACCGCTAATAACACAGCAGCACCGAAATACTCCCTGCAGTAATTCCTTCCCCATTCCGCCGCACAACCAGACTGGGGCTCAGGCTTCAGACAGCCACCACCGCCGAGCAGATGGAATGCGTGATCCTATTTTGACAGAAATGTAACCCATTTTAAATTAGAAAACACACATGCCTCCGCTTCAAAAAAATTCTCCTTTCACAGCGCCGCAACCCTTTCTGAATAAAAGCTGGTTTCAGCTTACTGCTGCTGCCAGTCTGTCTCCCAACATGTGAAACGAGAGGAGTCTCGGAGGCTGTGAAAACATTAAACAGACAGCACAATGATTAACAGGAGGGAGATGGAGAATCCCCTTTCACAAGGTTTAAATTTAAATGGAGAGCTCCCAAGTGCCATATTTAGAGGAGTAGGTCAACAAGACAAGCAATGCACTGTTTTGTCTGCAGGAGAGAAGCCTGGTCCGGGGCCAGGAAAACCACTTACACTCACCCTGGAGGACACACTGCAGAGGCTGCAAATAACCCAATAAATGGATTTTCTCAGCAGAGAATTTTAAAATCAATCACTCAGATTTGGGCAAATTCTCTCTTTCCCAGAAGTTGTGAACTGTCCCCTGTGTGAGCACCAGCCTTTGCCCCACAGCACCAACATTCCCCAAAGAATGTTCCAGGATCTCTCTGCAATTAGCATCCATGTGACAAAGCCACTCCAAAAAAGCGCAGTGACTGTGTTGTCTTCTGACCACAACCAAGTCTGTCTCCTCAAGCTAAAAATGGATATTTTTCTGGGGGGGAGAATAAATACACCTCCCAAGTGGCAGCGACAGAAAAGCCCCACTTGACCAAAATCAATTTGGTGAAAAATGCAGGTAAGACTGTGGCTTCCAGGTGTTCATCCCAAAGGTTTTCCTTGTCTGGGAGGAATTTCCTCCCAGAACCCAACCCAAACCAGCCCTTTCAGAGCCAGGACAGGCTCACACATCCCCCAGGCCCACACTTTGAGTCCCTGCTCTTTCTCCAGAGGGCAGAGTTCATTTGTCATCAAACCCACATGGGGACAGACACACCCTGCCCTTTCAATGGCACACAGTGACAAAGGCTTTTGAAGTGCACTGACAGAATGAAAGGGTAAGTTAGATTAGAAAACTGGTTTTTAAAAATGTTTCTTTTAAAAATGTTTCTTTCAAAAATGTTCTCCAGGTGCGGCTTCCCCTGCAGTGCAAGGGCACTTCACTAAACCCATCTCTCCTGAAGAATTTGGCTCATCTGTCTGAAAAAATACTGCACATACTGGGTTAAACCCCACTGGGGCGAGCAGAAATGGCATTTTTTGTATTTTACAAGCACGTCTCACTTCCCAGAACACGTCTGTCCCCACGTGTGAAGGCTCTGGAGTGCCAGACTGCAGGAGTGGGATGTGGGTTTAGTCTGTGCAAGGGAAAACCAGACACAGCTGAACACAGGGCTCTTGTTTCACCCTGCACCTTCCCACAGGCAGCACTTTGTGTTACCACCTCATTCACCAGAAATCCCCCAGAATAAAAAAGCCATTCAGTGCCACAAAGAGGGCCAGGCTCAGCTCAAAATGGGATAAAAATCAGCAGCTCCCTCAGGCCTGCTCTGGTTTGGTGTCGTGCTGCAAACACTCCTGTCAAAAACTCACCTGAACAGCTGTGCCTGGTGTGTTTAAATGGAGCTGCAGCCTGTCATCAATGCAGGTAACAGTGCCCTTAAAGCAGGCAAATACATCTCAGAAACATCCCTGATTTTACCCTGTTCTGAAGGGAGTTTCCTCCCAAATCAGCATATCCTGTCAAGATCAATCTATTAAGAATCAAGAAAATTCAAATCGACTTCTAGGTCAAAAAATCCTCTCAAAATGAACATTTCCCACTGTAAATAGTGAGAGTGCCAGCCTTGAGACCAGCAGAAGTGACCAGAGCTGCTGGGGCTCTGCATCTCCCAGCTCTGCTGAGGACATCCCTGGTACCTGGGGCCAGATTCACACACCAGGAACATCACACCTGGATAAAGGGGAGCCCTGCCAGCCCAGCTCCTGCTGCAGCCTGGCTTCACCCCACAGCAGAAATATTTCCCCTTTAAACAGGGAGCAGCACAGCTCCTGCCTGCCCAGGGCTCCATCAGCTGGAATTTCTGAGCTCTCAGGCTTTGATCTGTGTGCTGCCATTCATTAAAGCATCAGAAGGTGTCAGGGTGATAAACCTGATGTGAATGAAGCACACAGGGACCAGCCCTGAGCACACAGGGAAGGAAAGGAGCACCAAACTCCAGCCAGCAGCGAGTGGTGCAAACAGGATCAGCCTCAGATGCCCCAGCATGTGCTTGCTAGCATTAATATTTAAATACTGACATAAAGTACTCCATAAGTTGCTTCTACACAAAAGGTCATATGAACTCCAAGCAGATAAGCACAGAGCTTATCTGTGTGTAATTATGGCTGCACATCAGCTCAGGATGCTGAACTCCCAGGCCTGAACTGAACCTGCACTCTTTTAAATATTTTTAATTGCTACATTCCAAAGCGATAAAGCATTAACTCTCCTTTCCACGGAGCCTGAAAATTACACTGCACCTGTAAACAGGCTGCACCACAAAGCTTCTGCTGCACCACAAACTGCCAGTTGTGTTTCTTCAGCTTCACCCCACAAACAAGCTCTAATTCCACTTAACTAAATGCAAATGAATCACAAAGAGATTTTTTTTTCCAAGAACAAACACATTAGCACGAGCCTGAATAAAACTTCCTGGAACCAAACTTGCTCCAAGGAACAACGCCAGCCAGGCCAGGAATGACATTGGAATATTAGAGTGCAGTGGGATGCCATGGTAAAGTCACCTCAGGGAGGGGGGACAGGGGGGACAGGGCAGAGCAGCAGCAGCACTGGAAAATTCTGCTGATGGGTCAGGGCACTGGGATCAGCCTGCTCTGTGTCCCTGCACAGGGCACAGCCAGGACACAGCACCACAAAAATTCTTGTTCGTGTACAAACTCTCCTGTGCCCCCAGCAGCACCAGGCTCCTCTTCTGTGAATGATCTTGAACCTTTAAAGGGTTAAAATTATGTAATCAAACACCTGGTTTCCATGTCACCCCTTCGGTTACTAACGTGCATTTGTCAGCACGCTGGGGCTATAAATCACTGCTAACACTGATGCTGCTGATGAATTAGCAAAGCCAGCAGCATCCTTCCCTGCCATGACAGAGGGGTCAGCCCAGAGCAGGAGGAGGCACCTGCCCTCTCTGCTGCTGACAGGTGTTTAATGTGCACTGGGTCACCCCACAGAGCCCCCAGAGGAAAACTCAGCCACTCAACAGAGCCGGCAGCACCCACAGGGAAAGCAGTGTTGACACAACCTTGAACAAGCTCAGCTGTCACTGACTCCCCAGCTTGTGCAGATATTCATTTAATAATCACAGCTCATTACGCCAGGGCAAGAGCTCAGGTGTCCCTTTGTTCCTTGCACAATGCTTCCCGCTAATTATACGGCAGCTTTGGTTTCTCTTAATTAAACAAAACCCAGCGCCACTTTTCCCAGGGGAGAGAGGGTTGGTGGGAGTTTGCACATGGTTTTGTAGCTGCCCATCCCCATCACCTCCTCCAGGTGATCCCCATCATTACCCCCTCCAGGTGAGGACCATCAGCAGGTGATCCCCATCACCTCTCCCTCAGGTGAGGACCATCACCTCTTGCACCTGATCTCCATCACCTCCTCCAGGTGACACCCATCACTTCCTCCGGGTGAGGACCATCATCATCCCCTCCAGGTGAGGACCATCAGCAGGTGAGCCCCATCACCTCCTGCATCTGATCCCCATCACCTCCCCCAGGTGATGCCCCATCACCTCCCCCAGGTGATGCCCCTGAACCGTGGGGATCCCACTCCAGGGGCTGCAGCTCCAGCTCTGCTCACAGCACCACCAGGAGCCCCACTGGTGGTTTCCCAGTAACTCCAGGTGTCCCTTCCCTGAGTTCCAGGCCCAGCTGAGGGGATGACACACCTGAGGCCGAGCAGAGCCCTCCCCAGCTGTTCCCCAACAAGCAGGTGCCTTTCCCCTGCAGAGGCCACAGTCACAACTCTGAAGGTCCATTTGCCAAGGCCTGACCAGACAGAATAGTTGGGGTTTTTTTGCAGAACAACAAACCAACCCTTCCCCAGTCACCTTCTCAAGAGAGACCAAGCAGTGAGTATCTCACAGGTACGGCCACAACTCCCAGCTCTGCTGGAGAACACGTTTCCTTATCTCAATCCAGGTCCCAAACACACATTTGTGGTGTCAGGATGTACTCTGCAATCCCAGAGGCAGAGCAGTGGGAGCTGCCGTGGTCCCAGTGGGATTGAGGACATTAATTAAGATCTTTCCTGTAAATGCTGGTGGATGAGGCACCTCCTCTGACCTTCAGCCCCACAGAAACCCACATCCAACTTTCCAGCCTGCCCTCCTGCCAATGCCAGGCATTTGTCTCGCTATGCAGAGCACTGCACAGGCTGCTCAGATGATTTTCCAAGCACCAGCAGCCAGCTGGAGCTGGCAAAACCAGGTAATTCCACTTGCAGGTTCTGGACAACGGCGGAATTGGTAATAACTAACACGGTTTTTACTTTCTGCTGCTTTTTGTGGCTTCCCTCCATCACAAATCAGTAATAAGGCCATTGCTATCAGAAGGTAAGTACCACCTTCACCTGGAGGAACACTCCCAAAGCAGGCTGGATTAGGTTTCTGTGCACCCCGCAGGAAACAGGCTGGGCAGGAGAGGAGGGAGGGATGAGGTTTCCCAAACAGGCAGCCCTTGTGCCCTCCTTTCACGCAGGATCTCTGAAGCTGCCGCTGCAAACACCCACCGGGATGGCTCTGTCCCCCACAGAGGGGATTAAAAGTTGCTATTGACGAGATGCTGAAGTAATCACACAACCAAACTGTGTAATAAACAGTTTACTATGCACAAAAATCCCTGTTTTTACAGCATCTTGCTGAAAGGAATTTCCCTGCATGTATTTTAGACTAACTGCAGCTCCCAAAGGTATTGAGACTGCTCAAACCTCCTCTGAAGAGCGAGTTTATTGGAAGTGAAAAATCTCCATGTCTATTCAAAACCAAACACAGGTGCTGCCAAGGCTTTGTTTGAATGTAATTACCGGGCTAATTTGAGAATAACAAACAGCTCTAAAGTACAGGACAGCTAATGAACACGGAGCAGCGCCAGCCCACGCATGACAAATCCTCATAACAGGCTCATGAATCACTGCTGAGCCCCGTGGATCCTGGCAGCTGTCATCAGCCAGGGGAGCACCCAGAGCAGCCCCAGCTCCTCCCCAGGTACCATCCTCAGAGCAGGATTTAGGAGATAGCCACTATCTCAAAATAAATAAATTATTTATTGATAATTGATTGATAAATTGATAAAATCCAGCGCCTCGCATTCACCTCCCTGTGCCGCTATTCCCCGCAGCCAGCAGAGGAGCACAGGGACAGCTCGGGATGGGGAAGCACTCACCAACAGGCACAATTAAAGATGATTTACCGCGCCAACAGCTTCCAAACGCGGCTTTCTCCAGTTACAGACCTCTTCCCTGAGCTAAAGTCATCCGCGGGGATGAATGAAGTGAAAATTAAGTCCGATAAAGCCGGTTAAAGGCAGCTAAACCCAGCCCGAATTTTGGAAGCCAGACAGAGAACTGCACCATAAAACAGAGGTGCATTTCCAGAGGTTCTGCCTGGTTCATTCAGCCCGGCATTCCAGAGCGGATGAGCGGCACCCACAGCCGCGTGCTCACCAGCTCCCTGCCCACTTTCCGAGCAATTCCTGCATCAAAGCGCTCCGGTTTCACATCAATCCCTGGCGCGGAACCCGCTCCTGCCCGCGCCCCGCGCACGGACCGAGCGAGCCCCGGGACGGCTCCGCACCGGCTTCCCAAGTTTTGGGGGAAAAAGGCATTAATGTGTGCTGTGCAGGCAGCGGACGGGCACGGGGAACCTGTGGGGTCAGCCGGAGCGAGAGGCGGCTCGGGGCCGCTCAGCCCCGCTCCTCCAGCCCAGAGCGCCGAGCTCGGATCCCTCCCACGGATCCCGGGCTCTCCCTGCCCCGCGTTACCGCGGCTGCCCGAGCTCTCCGCTCCCCGCAAAGTCCCCGTTCCCGGGGGATCTCCGTGCCCTGCCCCTCCGTGCTCTGCGCCCCGAGAGCCGGACCCTGCATTCTCCGCCCGTCCAAACGCCGGGACCCCCGAGCTCTGCCACACCCCAGGAATCGGGACCTCCCCGTGCTCTGCCCCGCCGGGATCTCCGCGCCCTGCCGCACCCCGGGACCCCCCAGCCAGTCGGGGGCCGTGCCCCGGCACCCACCGCGCTGCCGCCGATGACCGCTTCGTGCTTCTTCAGCCGGGACTTGAGGCTCTTCATGGCGCGGCCGCGGGCGGGGGGCGCGCACCGCACCGGCCCCGTCGCGCTCCCGCCGCCGCCGCCACGGCCGGGACGCGCCGGCCCCGCCCCGCCCACCCGCGCCGCGGCCAATGGCGGTCCGCCCTCGCGGGCGCTGCGGCCAATCAGCGAGCGGGGCGGAGGGGAGGGACTTCCTCGTGGCGGAGGGGTGCTGGCGGCGCGGAGCCGCCCGGCCGGCAGGGGGCGCGCTGCGGGAGGGGCAGGCGCGCGGCGGGCGGGGCGGCGCTCTGGCCCGGGGCGGCCCCTCAGGGCACCACAGAGAGGGCGCGGCTGAGGCTCCTGGGGCTCCGGGATAACCGCCGGGATAACCGCCGGGATAACCCCCGGGACAGGTGCACCTGGTGCCGGGGGGACAGCGTCTCTGTCCCTCCAAGTCCAGAGCTCCCGGCGGCTGAGAAGGAAGCTCAGAGCCCGGCCGCTCACCTGCTCACCGGGCCAATGGCCGCCGTGCAAACAGTCTGCAATAAACACGAGCTGTGTGCACAAAGGAATGAAGGGGTCACGCCGCTGAGGCCCGAGCTGGGCACAGGCAGCGGTTTAAACAACACAATGAACTCCAGCCTCGGCGTGAGCATGTCCGAGTTCGAGTTCAGTTCTGCTTGTCCCAACTCTTATTTACTGTCCTCTTCTCACCCCATCTTCCCCACAGCCCCATCACACTGAACTGATGACAGAAGGTTTTAAAGCTAATCTAACATTTATTTAATTACAGCCCCTGGGTTGGGTTTAAGACCTTGCTTATTAGAGCTGGAACGGGGCTGTTTGATCAATGGATCTCTAATATAAGTGAGGCTGGAGGTAAATGTCGCTGCCTTTTAATCAATCTGGCCAAGCCCTGTTCAAACACTTGGATTACTCCAGAGGTGGCTTGTTCAGAAGGAAAGGAAATGGTGCTGACAAAAACGAGCTCATTTTGTGCACAGTGGGGTGGTTGGGGAGCCCAGCCAGCTCCGGGATGGAATCCTTCCCCTGGGCACTCTGACCCCTCGTCCCGCATGGATAAATCCCACATTTGGGCTCTCTGGAGACTCACTGGTGTATGCCCCAAACACCATTCAAAGTTTGTGGTGTTTTTCTCCCTGAAGAGCCATGTTTCAGGCAGCGTCTGTCACCAACAGAACTCCAGCCCCTGGAGCAGAAGCCACAGCTCCAGACTCCTCTCACCAAAAGTTTACCAAAAGTTTCAGCTCCACAAAAATATTGTCACATTCCCAGGGCCAAGCTAACACCAGTAGCTTTCCCCTTTTCCCACCAAATCTGTGCTGTTTAAAGGAAGCTCCTTCTGAGTCATTCCAGTTCGAGGGAAAGCAGAATCTTAAAAATAACTCCTTGCTCTCGAGTCAGTGCCGAGAAGCTGCACGGAG
>JAHXMQ010000066.1:18573379-18595002 GCA_020466415.1 Ammodramus savannarum pratensis
CTCTGAGAACTTGGTAAAAAAGGGCCAGGACAAAGCAAGCAGGGAAAAGTACTGAAACCAGGGAGTGAGCAGTCGAAGACAAGGTAACATTCAGTGTTTAAAACTCAAAAGCTCAGGAGACGTGAGAAACCAAAACCCTGAGAAATGTCCTCTCAGCGTCCCCTCATGTGGCCAGCGTGGCCGTGTCCCCTGCAGCCCCTCTGTGACACCAGTCCCTGGCAGTGCCACACCAGGAGCAGCCTGGGCAGGGTTGTTTGTGCTCACACCGAGGAGCTGCTGCTGTGCTGTGTCCTCAGCAGAGCCTTCCAGGCTGCTGCACCCTCCATGTGCTGCTGGTTCCAGCTGCTCTGCACCTGGGCATTCTGGTGTTTGCACTGGGGAGGGAAAGAAAATGCCTTGTATTTTAAATAACAGCTTAAATCCTGGAGCATGAGACCCAAACTTTGGGGAGGACAGCCTGTTGCCAAGCCACCCTAATCCCAGCCTTTTCCTTCTCTTTGTTTAGCATTCCTCTAATGGAATTTGGGCTATGGCTAATGCTGATTAACATTTCCATGTTAGTTATTTCACATAATCTCTTCTCCAGCTGCAGCAGAGCCTAGAAACGCACCATTTATCCTTGTTCAGTCTCTGCCTCCCAATCTCTTCCAGCCAAACCACTGGGGCTGCAAGGCTGCTCTGTTTGGCTGCCCCTAAATGCAGGGATGGTGTCCTTTCCCTCTGAACCTCCAGGTGGATGACAAGACATTGCAGGCTGACCCTGAGGTGGGAGCAGGGCTGCGGGCAGGCAGCAGCACACACAAGGCTGAGCAGGACGTTTCTGTGGTGGGCCACTGGTAACTGCCAGCCCAGAATAATCCAGCTAATTTTACACCTGCACTCATCCTTCCCTGCGGGATTCAGCGCCAGAGACCTAAAATTAGGGCAGGTTACAGACACAACCCTTGACATGTTAAAAGTAGAAACATGCCAGTGGATGCAGGGCTCTCATCCCAGCGCTCCCACTGGCCCAGGGGACATTCCAGACACCACAGGGACACCTCCCAGCTTTGGTTACAGCCCCTGGCTGCACACACGAGGGCAGGGGGTGCTGGGGTGGCACACGAGGTGCCCACACACCCACCAGAGCTTCAGTCACCGGTGTCACAGCCGGGCAGAGCTGCTGTGCCCCCAGCTCCAGCCGGCCCAGCACTGCCCTGGGGATGCAGGAGCTGAGCGTGGAGCAGGGGTGGCAGGAGACAAGCCAACCACTGACAGCCCTCTGTCCTGCTGCACCTTCTCCTTCCAGCACCAACCCTCACCTCCCTCTGCCTCGGTTTCCCCTGCTCCTGCAGAACTGATCCCATCTCCTCAGAGGACTGGCTGAGGCATCATTGGGACTATTCTGGCACAATTGTTTTCCCCCTCATTAAAAAAAAAAAAAAAAAATCCCTTTTGGTGACACAACACTTGTTAATCAAAATTAATTTTTCTTATTGTTAATTCTCCATGGGTGAAAAAAAATATCACGGGTATGTGTGACTGCGCCTGTTTGCAGGATATAATCAGAGCCTACTGTGATGTTGGCTGTACGGAGGAACCAGCGTTTTCTTTGCCCAGGCCTGCGGGCAGGTGAGGCAGCAGCTGCCGCACAGGTTCAGCAAATCACAAATCACGGGGAGCAGCTTCTGCTGGGAAACCCCGAGAGACAAAGGATCACCAGGGGCTCCTCCCCGCCGCTCCCAGGCGCTGATTGCCGAGCGCTGGACCACGGAGCACGCAGGGATGGCCGGGGCCAGTCATCATCCCTCCTCCTCCTCCTCGGAGCATCACTGCACCTGCGGCTCGGGGCTGTGGGGTCAGCGCTCCCCGCACAGGTCTGGGTGTGGTGCCGATACCTGCCCTGCCCTGCCCTGCCCTGGGCTGGGCTGGCAGCAGGACCGGGCTGTCGGGGCTGCCGGCGGCAGGAGGAGCTCGGCCAGCCCTGCATTCCCCGCTCCCGGCATCACCCATGCGCTGAGCAAGGCAGGGAGGAGCGGGGACAATCGGCACAGCCCTGTGGCTGCCGTGCGGCTCTCTGTTCTGTGCCGCTGTCCCTCGGATGTCAGCGGGCACGGGGACCTGCCCTGCTGCTGTATGGAACCGCAGGTCCTGGGAAGGGAAGGGCCAACCTGTCCCTCAAGCACGGAGCATCCTCTCAATCCGGGGAGGGCACAGGGAGCAGGGCATCCTCTCAGTTCGAGGGCACAGGGATGGGGCAGCCTCTCAATGCGGGGAGGGCACAGGGAGCAGGGCATCCTCTCAATGTGGGGAGGGCACAGGGAGCAGGGCATCCTCTCAATGCGGGGAGGGCACAGGGATGGGGCATCCTCTCAGTCCAGGGAGGGCAGAGCTGTTCTGGTGCCAGCTCGGAGCCCCAGCCCTGATAACCCAGCGTGGCTGTGGGACTCGGGCGATGATGCCGATCCCGTTTCCATGGAGAGCTCCATAGAGAGCAGGAGGGATGGAGAAGGGTGGGAGCTCCATGGGTGGAGCGCTGGGGCCCTGGATAACGCAGCCCTGTTGTTTTATACGGGAAGGGACGCCGGGTTTCCACTCCCCACCCAGCTGAGGAACAAAAGCAGCGATTGTGGCAGCAGGAGGGGCTGATAGCGCTCCCGCAGTGTGCAGGGAGGGGATCCCGAGCCAGCTCACACCGCATGGCTCTGGAAAAGCCACTTCCTTGGGGCTGTCACAGGGCTGGCAGCCAGGGAAGGTTCCCCAGGTTCAGGGGTGCCCGTACCCCAGCAGGCACTCACGGACCCACGGCTGCTGTGTCACAGCAGAGCGTGACAGGTTTGTGTTTCCCAGCTCCATTAGCTGCCCTAACGAGGTAATGACACCCCTGGCCAGCCCTGATCACCGAGCTGCTACTGAGAGGCTGTTTCAGAGAATAAACTAATTAGCCAGTAGCCTTCACTGCTGCATTGAGCAACCCCTCGGTGCCAATTACCGGTGAGAGCAGCGGCTGAGCCAGAGCTGCTCCCTGGCCCTGCTGCTGCCCTGGCTGCTCCTGCCAAGGACAGGGACTGGATCCCGTGGGACTCCCACCCTTCACTCACTCATGTGGCCAGTGGGTGCTGCCTGGCCAAGGCCTTCCAGAGCCTCCAGCAGCTGGTGAAGCAATGGGAATGGAAACCAAACAGTGTCACCCAGTAGAGGGGTCCTAAAGGGGACACATGGCTCCTGGCAGCCCCTGGCATGGCCCAGGGCAGCTGCAGAAAGCTGCTTTACTGCAGAGAAGCTGATTACAGCTCCCTGGCACCCAAAAAGGCCACACAGGCAGCAGAACCCACACGGGGCTGGAGGCTCTGCTGCTGCCTTTGCTCTGGGGGTACCAGCAGGTCCTTGGGGTGATGGGGCAGGGGAGCATCCTCTGCAGCACTCCCTGCATCTCTGCACCCTTCATCTCATTAATTCCAGTTAATAATTAACAGGATGGGGTAGGGCAAAGCCTTGGCATAATCCTGGTGTGGCATTAGAGTGCAGAAAGCCCAATGAGCACGTGCCTATTGCAGGTAACAGGGAGCCCCATGGAGCCTTAATGGGCTTTGGGACCCGTTAGCTCCTTATCCCCTGCAATAAGCTCCTTGTCCCTTGCACAGAGCTCCAGAAGCTCTGACAGCCCTGGCTCCTTCCCTCAGCCATGTCAGGGCTGAGCCCCCAAGCTCCCCCAGCACAGATCCCTGGGCAGGGCACAGCTGCAGCACACCCCGAGGCACAGGGACACAGCACATGCAGGACACAGCCAGGAGGACACCAGGACATGGTTATGGGGCACTCACCTGTGCAGATGCCATGGCTGAGCTGGGGCAGTGCCACAGGGGTCACTCTGCTCCCTCTCTCCTCTCCTGGAGCAGTGCTGGGATGGAGCAGTGTTGGGATCACTCTGCTCCCCCTCTCCTCTCCAGGCTGTCCCGAGGCAGCAGTGCTGGGATGGAGCAGCACTGGGATTGCATCTGGCACAGGCTCTGCTGTGCCGGCCAGGCTGGAAAGGGCAGCAGGAAAAGAGGCGAGGAGGGACCCAGCCCTCCGCACCCACAGCACAGGAAACCACCCTCACATCGGGGCAAAGGAAGGAAAGAGGGACACAGCGTGGGGCAGGAGGCACAGCCCAAACGCTGGGAACAGCACGGCTGGGACATCGGGAATGGCACAGCTGGAACATCAGGAATGGCACAGCTGGAACATTGGGAGTGGCAGAGCTGGAACAGCTGCACTGTCACAGCACAGCCCCACCCTCCCACCAGGGTCACCTCAACAGGGACAGCTCCTCACTGCTCCCCAGCACTCCTCCAACAATCATGTCCCATGTGTAAAAGCACCTTTTCCAGCAGGGAGCTCTGCCAGCTGAGCTGCCCCAGGCTCTGTCACATCGTGCTGTGCCAGGGACTCCATTTCCAATGCCCCCTCCTGGGCATGGGGCTTGGCCTCCAGCAGTCCAGCCTTGCAAAGATCTCGTTTCCTGCTCTACAAACTCCTCAGCTTCTCCAGGGGTACAGCCCTGTCTGAGACACCACACCCAGCCTCCATGGGGGCCAAGGGCACCAAGGAAGCCAACAATTCCTGCCTCAGGCCAGCCTGGCAGAGCTCACCCTTTCCAGGACAGCTGGAGGGAGCAGAGGCTCCCAGCTCAGAGGGGCAACACAGCACCAGGTGAACTCTCCCTGGGAACCCTGGTTTGCCAGCAGGAGCCCAGGGACCTTCCCATAAAACAGAATGACCAGAAGATCCCAACAGGCCTTGGTACAAACCCCATTCTGTGAGCACGAGCACTGACAGCAAAAGGCCATTTTCACTCTTGGGGTGGTTGGCAAAGGATAAATCCATTGTTCAGATTGGAACACGATCCTGGCTCCGGGTAATGGCCAGGATAAATAATGAGAAGTGGCTAATTAACAAGGCTGAGGGGAGCAGGCAGTGATTGGAACAGCACCAGGAGCAGAGGAGCACCCACCTTCCCCCAGTCTCCAGCCCAGGCTGGCACTGAGTGCTGGGCAGGGAACCCACAGTGCCCCTTTCCCTGCTCCCTGCCTGCCCTGAACAGAATTCCGAGCAGGAACCGCCTCGGAAGGGCCACAGCTGCTCCCAGCCCTGCCTCAGTTCCCATGGCAACTTTCCCTCACCCCATTGCTCAATATCCTCCTTTTTCCATGGAACAGCAGATCCTGCTGCTTTTTCAAACAGCTCCTCATCCAACCGGACCATCCCCTCCCCAGCACCACCGGGGCTGTGCTCAGCACAGGAGGGCACCAGGGCAGGGTGGGACAGGGCCCTGCTGGGCTCCCATCCAGGGAATGTGCTCACACCTTCCCTGGGCAGCCCAGCCCATCCTCACCCCCGTGCTGGGGACACGGGTGGGACCCCCCTGCCCCTCAGTCCCACCCAGAGCAGCCCTGGGACAGCACGGCTCCCAGCTCCCTGGCCACTGTGGCTTCCTGCAGCAACATCTGTGATTAAAACCTGGTATTGTGCCTGCAAAGAGCAGCTGCTCAGAGCCAAGTCATGCAATGCCTTTAAGAGATCCAAACCCCTCATTCTGGCCAGTACACTCACACGGCAGAGACCGATGCAAACACAAACACCAGAAACCACATTTGAAATTAAAAAAGTTTATTTGCAGATCTGTAAAACAGCTCTGCCAAAGACCAACATTTCCAAACACTACGAGATGAGAATGCATTTTCCTATCATTAGAATATAAAAAAAAGTCACAGTCCTTCAACTACCCCATGAAAAGCAGACATTTATGAACCAAACATTGAACTTTCAACACCAAAAAGTCACTGGGGTGAGTGAGACAGTCAATAGCACCGAGACAGGTGACACAGCCCTCGTGGTCTGTCATTACTATGGAATAAAGCAGGTTAGTGAGGCTGAGCCTCTGGGGAGAGCAGCCCTACGAGCACTGAGTGCAGACAATGACACACCAGAACACATTCCTTTACATCCCACGATGCACACACCGAGCCAGAAACACCACGGAGCTCCGAGCTTCCACCGTGGGACAAGAGATTCCAGTGCAGAACAAGGAACCCTCCGGACTCACGTGGCAGCTGCACTTCACACACACAACTTGAAGCACTCTATGTTTGCAGGAGCTGTGTGAGGGGAGGTGAAGGACAGGATGCAGGGTGGGCAGTGTGCAGGATCCAAGCCTTGCTCCTGGGTTACACTGCCTTGCGGTGGTACTCGGGAGGGGCCACCTCGTAGTCACTGGCACTGAACAACGCCGAGGAGTTCTTCGCTAAATATCTACAAAAACAACAACAACATTGCATTGCTGCTTGCCCAAACCCTCTGCTGTTCAGTGAATGCCCAGACACACAACAGGGTTTGAGAAGCTCAGCCAAAAACTCCATTCCAAACGAGCTGCCAAGCACCTCTGGCTCCAGGTGAGCTCTGCCAGCTCAGGATGAACAGGATGAGGTATTTGGTAGTTGAGGTTCAGGCAGCTGCTGTACCAAGAACTGATCTGGTACTGCTCTACTCAAAGGAGGAGGAACAGAACAGGACTCCAGGAAGCTCTGTCTGCACAAACAGGGACCTCGAGGGCTGAGTGAAGGGTGGCAAAACAAGGAATGGCCACAGGTAAAGGTTGTGTGCCATTAATTCTCATGGGATGGGTTCAGGATTTCTGCTCACTGGATTTACATTTCTACCTCACAGCCAGAGCCCTCCAGCACCTGCATTTGCCCCAGACTGCCCCAAAGGACCAGGGCTATCCCTGGGCAGGTTTTCCCTGGCCATCAGGCTGATTCCTGTCAAGCCCTGCTTCAGAGCTGTCTTGAATTTACTGAGAGTTTTCTTTCAGCTTCCAAAACTCCCAATCATAGAATCATGGAATGATTTGTGTTGGAAGGGACCTTAAAGCTCACCTCATTTCACACTGAAGTGTTTTATTATTATAGGATGTTTCCCTCCTGAACATCCCACGGCTACAGGGAACCATAGCACACTAAAGCTCTGGTGACAGTCTGTCCCAGAAATAACATTCCTAAAGTTCATCACTTTTTAAACATTTGCTCAATTGTTGTTGAGTAACTGTTGTGTAATTTAATAGCTTGCTGGAATTATCATCTGCTTTTTTTAGCAGCTATAAATAAATCTTGAAGCATTTATTTTGCAACAAGGAGCAGATGGGACAGGGTAGGAGTGCAGATTAACAGAACCAGAGAAGTGGAGTCTGAGAGGCTTCACTGCAGCCGTGGGGAAGATCCCACACACAGGCCCCAGTTACACAACAACTCACTGAGAAGGGGCAGCCTCACAGCAGCCTGAGCTCCCTGACCTCTCTCTTTGTGGCTGGAAGACCTCACAAGTACTCACTTTAAGAAGTCATGCAAGTAGTTCAAGAGCAAAGCCAGACTCTTCTCATCCAGGGGCGTGTAGGCCAGCATGGCTCCGATCCGCACTGCCCAAAGCAAGGACACTTGTCACAAACACTGCTTCCAGTCACTGTGGAAGCCCACAGCCCTACAGGAAAGCAGCCCAGGAATCTATTCCAACATACACAATTTCACCCAAACCAACCAGACTTTAAAAATTCATTTCCATCCCAAACCCCGCAATGGCTCTGAGCCTTTTGGGTACACGGATAGGGAGTGAACCCACCCTTAGGGAATGAACCCTCCCTTCAGAGCTGCCTGTCACAGGCTCCAGAGGGGGAAACAAGCCCCTGACCCCCTGCCAGTGCTGTCCATGCCCCTGCCCAGGTGGCACTCACCAAAGAGCCTCAGCAGGTGTGGGGCCCCGTACACCTGGGACATGGGGGCGTCGGGGTGATCCGCCAGGATCTCGGCGTACTGGGGCCTCTCGAACTTGTACAGCAGCTGGGTGCCCAGCATGACATTGAAATACTCCTTGATGCCAGCCACCACCTCGTTGACAGCGTATTCCCTGGGGACAGAGAGCTCTGCAGGGCCTGCTCCAAGGACAGGGACTGCTCCAGGGCAGGGCTTGGCTTGGGGAGACCGCCAAAATCGGGAGGGTCCTTCACAGGCATTCACATCTTGCAAGGACATTTGTCTGGAGACCTCAAAATCTACAGGCACAGGGAGGGATGCAATCCCAGACTTCCCTGGAAAATGGGCTGTTCTGAACACAGCCAGAATGCAGGCAAACCAAGAGCAGCAGAGATGGACTTGGAGCAGCCCTTCTGAAGGCACAGGCAGCACTGGGGACATTCAGCAGCTTTCTCTGTCACCCAAAGCTCATCCCAGCTCACACCACGTTCAAAGGACAATACTGAATTAATTGCACTGAACAGAGGGACAATCCCCCAGTATCTCAGGCACCTGCTCCCTTCCTCCCAGGCCTCTCCTGCCAGATTCCTGCAGGCCTCCAACCTCACCCTGCCTGTCAGGACCTGGCAGTGACAGAGGAGCACAGCCCTCCACGCCCTGCCAACAAATTTAGAACAGGCATCAGGACAATTACATCAGAGCAGGTTAAAACACCCTGACAAGTCAATAACCTGCTTCCTCTTGAATGGAAGAAAATTACTTCCCTTTCTGTTCTCCCTTTCAAACAGGAAAGTCTCCTGCAGAGTAAACACACCTTGTTTTGCTCAGGGCTGATTGCTGGGTAATTACAAACAATAATTGGCTTTGCCCATCTGAGTATTTACAAGTCCTCGTGCACCTCCCTGGCCCCTGGCTCTGTGAGGGAGCCCTGGGGCACTGAGCTCACCCCACATGGCTTCTCTGGGAAGTTTCATCAGCTTCCTTCAGGAAAAGGCTGAGGGCAAGTGGGGAAGCAGAACTCACATCCAGAAAGCAGACGTGCAGTTTGGAATTACTCCCTCAGGATTTCTGAGCACCACTATCACCCTGGGCTTGGAACAGGGCATTGGACACGGGGCTGGGTCAGGTTTCACAGCCTTATTCCATTTTCCATGGAATCCAAGTCCAACAAGAGCCAAGGAGGTGTTTAGGGCTGGCAGTGAGCACTACTCACTTGTTATCAGTATTTCCTCGGGATTTTTTGTAGTTTGCATAATCCTCTAAAATGGAGTCCACGTTCTTCTTGGCAGGGAGGTAGAAGAGCTACGAATGCAAAACAGAACACAAGTTTGTCTCATTCTTGCAGACATTTGTACCTGGAAGCTGAACTGAAACCCTTTCTCACCAGGGCATGTCTAGGATGAAATCAGCAGGTTGAGATGACATAGGTTAGGAAAGAGTTACTCTTACTCCAAGAGTTTAGCTGGGCATTAAAAAACCCAACCAAGGTGGGCCTTGGGATAGTGAAGGTGTCCCCCAGAGCTGGGCAGGATTTGTACCTGTTTCTGCCTGGTGATCAAGTCCCAGTCATCCACCAGCCATGGCTTCAGCTCCTCAGGGATCTTCACCTTCACTTCAACTCTGTTCATAAACGTCTCCTCCTGAGAACAGCCAAGCCAGACTCATTACTCTCAGGCACTAATTGGGAGCACAGCACCTTCTGCTTTCCACCCAAAGTCCCTGGGAGGGAATGGAAAATACTCACACTTTCAACAGTTGGATCCACCCGAGCCCTCTTCTTCCTGGGAGGCTGGGGAGTCTCACTGGTGCTGCTCCCCTCCCCAATGCCTGGAGCTGTGCACAGCACACACAGCAGCACAGAAAACAGCAGGCAACATTTAGGGCAGGGATTTCAAAGCAAGGCTCAGATCACCTTTGCTCCTGTTGGGGCTTTTTTGTTGTTGTTTTAAATATTACTTATGTTCTGGGAGTCCCCCGTTTGTGCCAGTTTAAACTGCTGCACTGGCACTTATCTGAGGGAGGTTCCTGCACTAGCACCACACCAGTCTGTCGCATTTTTGGGGGAGAATTTTTAGACCCAGCAGCTCAGCTTTGCAGCTGTGTCATGTCTCCATCTCATTAAGAAAACCTAAGTTTGAGTTAGGAAATTATTTCAGCAGATCAGCTTCGCTTTGCAATTGCAAGAGCCCAAAATCCTGACAGACTGGAACGAGTACACTTTGTACCAAGCAGAAAAGTGTGAACCTTCCCCTTCCTGAGCAGGGAGAGCCCCAGGAGCCCAGGAGGGACAGCACAAGGTGTCAGGGAATTACTGGGGCAGGCTGCAGGTCTTATTTCAGCTACAAACCCTTCACTAGAGAGACCCACTCAGATGCAAAATAAAACACACTTACTTTTCTGCTTGTTCTTTTTTGTTTTCCTGCAAGAAGAACACAAATTAGTGCACATGTCAAGAGACTGGTACTTAAGGAAGCCACAGCAGAAAGCCAGAAAATGTTTCAAGCACTGGGAGCAATCCTCAAGGGGCCTGGGCAGTATTTAGCTAAGGACACACAGTGGAAACACAAGCTACAACTTGGCTTCAGAGCTATGGTACCACGAGATTCCTCATAGAACAGGTTAGAATTCACTATTTTTGGGAAGTTTTGTCCTTCCCAAGTGCTCTTGGAGGACTACATGAGGTTTGTGGCTGTTTTATTTCAGACAGAATATGGCACAAGGAGACAGAAGTGCTGGGAATTCCCAGAAAAATCTCACTAAACTGAATTAACTTCCAGTAAAAGACTGAAAAAACCTCCAGCTTTACCAGTGCTGCAGCAGAGGGAAGATGCAGGAGCACTTTGTCTATTTTCTATCCATTTTCAGCCAGTTTTAGCTGGAGTACCATGATTTATTCTCAGTTTGCTCCCTGCCAAGAGCAGCCTGGATCCACTGCTCAAAAACTGGGCACTGGGTGGGTAAAACTCCACCAGGCCAAGGCTGATCCCTCAGAAATTCAGCACTCCCTCAGTGACTCTTGTTTTCAGGCTCTGGACTGGGTTTATCAGGGCCAGGAAACAGGCAGAGCTCTGAGGAAGGGCTGGAGATAGGGAGAATAAAGGGTTTGTTTAAAGGCAAAGCAGCTGAAATGAGGCTGCAGCTGTGGGCAGGATAAAGCTCATCCCTCAGAGGGAGCAATTCCCAGAGTAAGGCACCAACAGTGGGCTGGTGCATTGAAGAGAAAGGCTTTTCTTCCAAACCCAAAGCCAACAGGGAGGAACAGGGAGCCCTTCCCAGGATTAATTCACAAGATAAAAATCAGATTAACCATTAGAACAGAAGCAGAGTTTTTAGAAACTCCATTTAGGTAATTTACAACCAGATGTTATTCCCTAATTTGTTACTCAGTGCCATTTCTTCCCTCCAGAACACTTGGTTACCCCCTCCTACTTTTCAAGCACCCATTAACTCTGTTTCCTGATTTTTAGGCCCATGAAATGCAGAATAAACTTTTGGAAGCTGAGATTCAGCAGAGCTACATTTAACAGAGTCAGAAGGTGTTGCACAGGCAGCCTGCTTTCACTACACATTTCTTTCTGCTACAGCTTCCAGTTACCAGAAGATGAGCAATTATTTTAAACCCAAACCTGCACTTCATACATATTTCTATCTGATCACAGATTGCTTCACAGCTTTTGGAACCAGTTGCTGCAGTTTGCAGAACAGTTACCCTGAACAGACTCAAACAAAAGCACAGCACAAGGAGCAGGCTCTGAGCTCTCCCTTCCAATACCAGCCCCTGAAAACTCCTCAGTGCTGCTTTGCAGGAGCTGCAGGAATCAGGCTCTAGAAGGATGCAGGGCTGAAAGCCTGGAGTCAGATGGACACAGGGCCCAGGGCCTGCCCAGAACTCAGGGGGAACACAAGGGGGAACCCAGGGCCTGCCCAGAACCCAGGGGAGAATCCAAGGGAGCCAAGGCCTCCCAGGGCCTGCCCAAAACCCCAGGCAGAACCCAGGGGAGAGGAAAGGTGGGCCCCAGGACCTGCCTAGAACCCAGGGGAAACCCCAGGGCCTGCCCAAAACCCAGGGCACAACCCAGAGGAGCTGAGGGCTCCCAAGGTCTGTCTAGAACCCAGGGCCTGCCCAGAACCCAGGGGAGAGGAAAGGTGGGTCCCAGGACAGCTGAGGGCTCCCAGGGCCTGTCTAGAACCCAGGGCAGCCTCCCAGGGCCTGCCCAGCACCCAGGAGAGAACCCAGGGGAGCTGATAGCTACCACGGCCTGCCCAGAAAGCAACAAAGAAACCAGGAAAGGGCCCGGAGAGAGGAAAGGTGGGCCCCAGGAGAGCTGAGGGCTCCCAGGGCCTGCCCAGAACCCAACAACAAAAGCAGGGAAGAACCCAGGAAAGAGGAAAGCTGGGCCCCAGGACACTGAGGGCTCCCAGGGCCTGCCCAGCAGCCAGGGAAGGAGAGGAGGTGGCCCTGGGCTGGCAGCCCTGCGTGGCAGCTGTCCAGGCCTCACTCACCGTGTGGAGATGGCCGGGGTCTCCAGGCAGCACACGGTGTGGGCTCCATCCCGCCGGAAAAACCTGGGGACAGGGCACACACAGCTCGTGGGCAGCCCCACACAGCCCTCCTGCCTTCCTGCAGCTCACCACACTGAGCACTGCTGGGACACGCTGTGCTTACACTGATGCCACCACTGCTTACACTAGCGACACCACTGCCTGCTTAGCAGGGGAATACATCTCAAATGCATTAATGCATTAATATAATTAATGTATTAATGTAAACCACCTTTCCCTCAGATCCTCCAGGAGTGCCACAAAAGGTGGCCCACAGAGATGGACAGTGTCACCCTTTTAGAACAGTTTCTCCCCTCCCCACCACCAGTATTTGGTGTGTCTGCAATGAGCTCTGATGTACAAGGGAACAACCCCAAGGCTGGATTTTGGAAGTGTATTTTGGGAAGCATTACCCTGCAGTGCAATCAACACACACTCACAGCTGAGTCAAACTCACACCCACCATCAGCTCCCTCCCACCACTCACATGGGAGACACCCAGCTGCAACAGCCCCTTCAGCAGCCAAATCAGTGCTGGTCATCATTCAGACCTGTTTTAATTAGGTTTTAATGACACTTATCGTTATCAGCTGCCTACAGAGCTGGGCTGGGTTTTGTCTGACCCCAGGTGAGGACAGCAGTGAGTGTGGAGGCTGCTCCTGAGCTGGCAGGGCTCAGCTGGAGCTCAGCACCTGGGCACAGGGGAGCACCCAGCCAGGGGATCCAGGGGGACTCAGCAGGTCCAGGGCAGGAGAGCACCCAGCAGATCCACTGGCTCCCCTTTCCCAGACCAGGAGCCAGCTGCAGCCAGGTTTTGGCCAGTCCCAAAGTGAAACTGCCCCAGGATCCCAAGCAAACCCCAGTTCCCTGTTCCCACTCCTCAAAGCCATGACTCACATTCCACGCCAAACCTGCCCCTGAGTGAGCCCTGCAGCCTGAGGCTGCTGCCAAATCCACCTCTGAAGAACTGGTGGCATTTCAGCAGCTTCCTTGTGACAGCCGGGATCATAAATGAAGTTAGGGATTCAAAACAGCCCATTAGCAAGGGCCATGTTCATCATTAAATGAAACCCTGCCCAAAATAAAGATGACAAATGAGCAGAGCTGGACTGATTGTCTGCAAATCTGCCATAAAATCTCTCCTGAATCACCAAAAGGAGGGAGTGAAGGAAATCTGACAGTCACAGCTCAAACTGAGATTTTCTGGTAGATGCCTGAGCTTGCTTCCGGTATCTCAGGATGCAGGCCCATTTTTAATTGTGCATTTATTGGTTTAGTTTTGTCAAAACCAGCCAAAGAAAGGCTCTTTAAATGCAGTTTTGACAGCTGCACCATGGCAGAAGGCAAGGCATTGTGAGGATTTTATCCCAAAGTGCTTGGAAGAACTGGGAAGTTCTATAGAGAAACTGATTTTACTGAGATACACAGGACTTATGAGGAACCACCACTTTTTGAGTGTCAGGCCACCATCAATAGACTGCAAAAAATGCAGAGTGTGTCTGCTCAGCACCTCAATTCAACATAAACTGCGCACCATCTAAAAGGCATTTTAAATGAAACACTTTAACAAAGGCCTTTTTGGTGCCATTAAACTGCTTTTGCACAGGCTGTGCCACAGGAGATGGAGCTGAGCTGCAGAGCCACTAAAACTTATGAGCCAAAGTCTGGGAGGTGTTTTGGGCAGGGCTGGGGGCGGGTTTTTTATTTTTAAATAAAAAGAATCTTACACTTCAACATTCTTCTGCTGCAGACCAGAAGTCTTCTTGCCTGGAGCAGCTCCTCTCATCTTCCCCTCTGCATATTGTTCCCTTTAAACAGAGCGTATTCAGAAATAAGATTTTGGTGGAAAAAGAAGCTTTGGTTTTGGTTTGAAAGTCAGTAGCTTCCCCTGCTAACTGTGGATGGAAACTCTGCTGAACAAGCATTCCCTGACAATCCCTCCTTCCCCACTACTCACTGGTTGGCCTTCTGGAGTTCCTTTTGTTTCTGCAGGTTGGTATCCACGTATTTGAGCACTCTGCTTTCTGGAACCCATTCATCCCAGCTGGAAAAAACCCAGACAGAAATAAATCATCACTCAAAGCCCTCCCAAGATTGCCTCCTACACACAAGAGTCAATTAAAAGCTTCACAGAATTTGGGACTAAACTCTGCTTTGTGTCAAGTCATGGACTGGCACAGCTCAAGGCCAAAGGCACCAAACGTTCCCCACTGACTGGAGCTGGAATGATCTGCCCAGGGAAGTGCAACCCTCTGGCATTTCCAGCTTCCCAAACTTGAGGGATGGGCAATTTAGAAGGGAGAGAACAGTCTTTAATTCAAAGGAAGCGTCACAGGGGAAAAAAAAATACTCTATGCTTACAAAATTATGGGATATCTGTAGCCATAGCATATTACTGAAAAAGTTTCCTTTATCTATTCCAACATTTCATAGGTTAACAAATTCAGCAATAGGGTCTTACTGTAAGGAGAAGAGCTCTGATTTCTGTCTGTGAAGGGAACCAAGATGGCATGAATATTTGCAGAATCTGAACGATTTAAGAGAACAGGTGTTGGGGAAATTGCCATTACAGCAGGAATTCCACTTCAACACAGAGTGCCTCAGCTGAGCAATCTGACAACTTATCTCAAACAAAACACATTAAAAGTGGCCGAGGTATTCCAAAGCACATCAGTTAAAGCTCTTTATGAAGAGTTCTGTGCCAGCTTTCAGCAGCTGCCACTGCTGGAGCAGCACGTGGCCAAACCAATATTGCTGCAGGACCTCAGAGGGTGCAGAGAAGGCAAGGGCAGCAGTGCAGACTGCAGAGACACAGCTCCAGCTGTGCCCAAAGCCTCTGGGGTGTGGGCAGTGCTCTGCTCAGCTGTCTAAGCCCTTATCCCACTCCTGCCTGTCCAGCTGCAAGGGACCTTCCAGATGTGCTGTGTGCCCAGGTGACAGAGCTGTCTGCTACCCTGACTCCTGATACTGGCAAAACAATTCCAAGGCAGCCCTGACAGCTGCAGATGAAGGCTCTGCTGCCCTGGCTCTCACAGCAACGCCACTTTTAATGTCCTTAATTGGAGCTTGAAGGCAAAAATGAAAACTCAAACAGCACAAGCAAGAAAAGCGGGATCAGGACGGCAGCTCTGCCCCTCCATGGCACAAACAAGGGAAGGAAGGGCCACGCTGATGCTGCCTCATTGAGAGGAGCCAGCACACAGTGATTGTGCCCCTGCAAGTGCTGTGTTTACACTGGGCCATCCCCTGGCCCTCTGGCAGCAGGGAGAGCGGATGCAATTAAAAGTCACATCTAAAACACGAGCTTCAGCTTTTAGTCACACCACAGAGATCAAGACTGCTGTGACTAAGAGTGCTCAGCACTGAAATCAAACCAAACCAAACAGGAAACTGCCCTCTGAGACTTCTGGGTCTGAAGAGCTGAGGTTTTTAATCACCTAGAAAAAAAAACCTCCATTTCCTAAATTCAAACTGAGGGGTAGAAAACAACTCAAAAAAGGGAGAAAAGTACATCAATATAACAACCCCATGGAAGCTTCCACCTCTAATGGGCTCAACATTGATCCCACAGAGGTGCCTGCAGCCCTCAGCCATCTCCCACCTGGAACCCTGCCAGTTTTGCAGGAGCAAAAAGCATCTGTGGGTTTACTTTAATCTGAGAGGCTGGAGCTGGAACACAGGCTGCACCTGCTGCTGAGCCAGCCCTCAGCAAGCTGTGCTCCAAAATGCCCTGAACACTGGGGTAAGAGGCAGGGGATCTGAGGGGTTCTGCCCCACTCAGCAGGAGCTGCCCTTCCTCCCAAGGCACAACCAGCAGAGGTTTCTGCCAGGGAGGAACTCCAGTGTTTCCCACCCTGACCAACCAGAATGTCCCAGAGCATTCCCAGCAGCCTCTGACAGCTCTGCAGGAAATGGCCAGTTTGGCAATGCTCTCTGTGTTCCATAAATCAGGTATTAAAGCAGCAGCTCAGGTGTTAAATCACTCTGGTCAGTCAGGATGGCAGGGCTGCTGCACCCAGCCCACACTCAGACAAAGCATCTCCCTGGAAAGGAAAGAGAAATCCTGCTTTTATTCCATGCACTACTTACTTTTTATTCCAACCACTGTAGTGGATAAAGTATTTCACTTGCTTGTCCTTTATGGCAACCTTTACACACTGGAACAGAGAAGAAAGGTCAGTCAGTCCCAGGGAAATCAGGGAGAGCTCAGGGAATTTTGCTGCTTTGGCTTGCAGAGTCTTCCCTGCCCATGAACTTCTTGGCTGCACAAATCAAATCCACCAACTCAACACTTCCTCCAGGAAGTTCAGGTCCTGTTCTGGAGGTGCTGAGACTCAGCTGCCACTGCCCCCTGACAGTGACAGAATGAGGCTGCTGCAAACTCCAGATCTGTAAAAGGGGCTTTTCCTGCACTGAAGTAAAAACTGCTCCCAAAATTACATTTGGTATTTTCCTGGCACACAGAGCCACCTTCCAGTGTTTGAGAGGGCAGAACCTTTGGCTGTAGAACATTTTCCCAAGAGCACACTGTGCTGTTCCCACTTCAGCTACAAAATTCTGCCAGAGAGGAACCTCCTGTTTCAGGAAACAGCTGCAAAATGCCACACATGGAACTTAAACCCAGCCAGGACTAAGGTTCTGCTCCTGCTGCAGCAGTGCCTGTCCTGGCAGCCTGGAGCTAACCCAGCCACACACAGCCTGTGCCTGCCCCTGCTTGTCCTGGAGAATAAAGGGCTGAGCACCAAGCAAAGGATGACTCAAATACAGTTCTGCAGCAAAATATTTTCCTTGCTGGGGGTTAGAAGGGCCTGAAGTGAATCTCCTTCAACTCTGCACAGCAGAGATGCACAAACAGCTCCTGTTTGCCACGAGCCCTCACAAAGAGCTGCTCTGACCACCTTGCTGTGGCACACCAAGGATGTGGTCAGGAACAAACAACTGCTGGACTGAGAACCACGGCAGAAAAACAGATCAAAGGAGCAGGAAGAAAGCCAAGGTTGTTATTCATTAATACTGACAAAGCAGCTTTTAAAATTAAACCCTTAAAATAAACAAGCCAAACCTTTTTAAAATGAAACTCCAAGCTCATTGTGCCAGTGCAGGAACTCAGAAGGATGCACTCAGTACAAAGAGGCAGCCAAAAGCCACTTGTGAGCTGGGAGATGCCCTCAGCACCCAGAGGGAGTGGAAGCACTCAAGCACTGGGGCAGCAGGGGCACAAATCTGCAGTGCAGGCTCCTGTGGTTCAAAAGCCAGAACTGGAGCTGCCCCTTCCATTGCCACTGCAGTGCAGCCCCTCCTGGGCACTGAGGAAGACCACGGGCTGTACTCAGCCCCCTCCCCATGAGCAGCTCAGGCACCAAATCCTGCAGGCACAGAGTGTTCTGGGATATTTGCAGTGTTCTGGGATATTTGCAGTGTTCTGGGATGTTCCAACAGCCTCTGGGAGCTTCCCAGAATAGCTGCACCGTGCCACTGGGCTTCCTGAAATTGTTCTGGAATGGAGCCCCAGGGCCTGACATTGATTTCAGACAGGTTTTTGTTAATTTTAGTTGCAGCCCTTGGTCCCACCTAGAGGCACAGCAGCCAGAAACACGTCCCTGTTTTCCTGGGCAGCAGCAGCAGCCACCTGCAGAAACACACACACACCCACCTTGGCTTCATAAAGGAGAGGTCCATGGAAACAAAGCACTCGCTCACCTGCAAGGGAAGCACAGAGACAGCTCAGAGGGCCATGCCCACAGCCCGGGCACCAGGAACAGCACAGGGCAGCCAGGGAGGGCTCCGAGGCAGGAACCGACTGCAGGAGCCATTTCTCTGTCCCACCAAAGGGATCAGAGCTGTGATCGTTTGGAGCCCAGAGCAGAGACCCCTGAGGATCCCAGGAGCAGCTGCACACTGGCACAGTCACAGTGCTGGTGCCTTTGGCAGCAAACCCCACAAACCTGGCAGCAAACCCCACAAACCTGGCGTGCCCACATCTCCTGCCCAGGCTCAGGCCAGGCTGCAGCCCCCACAGCAGGCTGGGCTCAGCCACAGGCAGGCAGAGCTGCCCCTCTAGAGGGTTTCTGATCCAGGGCATTCCTCTAAGATCCCACCTCTGCCCCTGAAGCTCCTGACACCTGAAAGGCACTGTCACCTGTGTCCCTTTCCTGCAGGAAGGGCAGCATTCCCAGCTTGGGGAATCAGGAAGGGAGACCCTCATGCTGCTTCTCCACCCAGCCTGTAGGACGGGGCAGGGCAGCAGAACCCCCTCATTCTGGGGTTTGGAGCAGGATGGGATTGTCCTTCAGCCTGGCTTTATCTCCTCCTGGCCAAGCCTCACTGCGTGGTTCCACTGTGGGATTTGCAGGGTACATAACACAGGATATCTGAGGGCACACATCCCCTGCTGGAAGCTGCAGTGCCTCCCGGTTTTGGAAATGAGCTGCAGAGCTGCGAAATGCTTCTGTGTCTCAACAAAGGGAAAGGCTCAGAAGGGCTCTCGCAGAAGTGCCCACACTGATATATCACACAGGCAGTACTTTTATTTATTTAAAAACGTCCCTACAGACAGGGCTGGCAATCAGAGGTGACATTACCACCCTCATTGTCAGTGCTGGTGGCAGACACACCCCTGCCTCAGGGCTGTGCAGGGTTTTCCAGGAGAGATGGCCACGGTTACTGAGGAACATTCATTTTTAAAAGGCACACGGATGATTTGCAGAAAGGGCTCTTTGTCTCCATGATAACCCGGCAGGCTCCTGCTCCCTGACACAAGGGCTGTTCCCTGGATGCACACCCTGTTCCTTGCACCAAAGCTCATCCATCCCACCCCTGCCATGGCAGGGACACCTTCCACTGTCCCAGGTGCTCCAAACCCTTCCAACCTGGCCTGGGACATTCCAGGGACGGGGCATCCATCTTACACCGCATTGCTATTGTTATTTATCCTACCTGTATTGCTCTCAACCGCAACCATTGCATAAAAATCAAAATAAACACAGAAAAGCCTCCTGAAAAGCCCGACTCATCCTCATTCACCCAAAGCCCGGTGCTCTGCGGCAGATGTGGATTCCAGCTGTGCTGGAATCCAGCGCTGCCTCCATGAATCCTCCTGCGCGGGGCTCCCTTCCGGGGCACAATAAACAATCATTTTTCAAACGCATTACAACAAAACCCCCGACAAACCAGAGGGATTTCAGCAGTTTTAATGCCGAGGAATATCCGCGCAGGAAAACGAAGGATATTCGGAATAACGGGGTGGGAAGGGCCCGTGTGTTCCCGGGAGGAAAGAGAAGGGCCGGGAGCAGACAAAGCCTGCAGGAACCCATCTTTCCCACCTACCGGCACCTGCCGGGGGCTGAGCCGGGAGCGCGGGGAGCGGATCCCGAGCCCCGGGGCCGCAGCCGAGCCCCCCGCGCCGGGCGCGGCCCGCGATCCGCGGCACCCCCGGCCCGCCCGCGCCGCGGCCCCGAGCCCTGCCCGCACTCACCCTCCTGGAACTTGGGCTTGGGGTCCTGCTTGGGCGCCATTTATAAGGGCCGGTCCCTCCTCCGGCCGCTCCCCGCGGGGCCCCGGCGCTGCCCGGCCCGGCCCCGCCGCTGCCCGGCCCGGCCCCGGCGCGCAGCCGCGGCTCGGGCATGCCGGGACATGGAGTCCGCGGGCTCCGCGCCCGCTCCGCCCCGCTCGGCGGGCGTGGGCGGCTTGGCTGCTGCGTGCTGGGTGCGTGCGCCGTGAGCAGCCACGCTGGGCGGAAAAAAAATAATAAAAACCGAGAAAAAACAGGAAAAAACTGGCTCGCCCAACGTGGGGCTCGAACCCACGACCCTGGGATTAAGAGTCCCATGCTCTACCGACTGAGCTAGCCGGGCGCCACGCGCTCCTACTGGCCGCCACGGGTCTCGGCAGCGGCCCCGCCAGCCGCGGGCGTTCCCCGCTCCGGCCGCCAGAGGGCGCGCGCCCCGGCTGATCTGCACATTTAACATTATCGCCTAATTACATTTTATCCCAAACCTCTGTTAATTGTCCCCTAATAAAACATTATGCCTTCATCCCGGCAGGTGCAGGGAGACCGGAGATGCGGCCGTCACGGGAAGGCTGTGGGCTGCCGGGGCGGCGAGCAGTATCCGCGGGGGCAATTCATGGAGCTCAGCAATCCCGGTGTTTGCTCCCGATGCGCTTCAGCCGGAGCGAAAATAAAAGGAGACAGCGACGGGCAGCCTCGACCGAGGAAAGGAGGGACGTGGCGGCATCAGCCAAGCACCGTTTTTCATTTTTGATCGAGAATTCACTGAATTTTTGTGATTCTTTTTAAATGCGATCCTCACGACGGGGCAGACGAACCAAAGCAGCAAGGGAGCGCCAGGGGGCGCCATGGGCCACGCCGGCAACGCGTAACATAAGCCCCGCCCCTTAATGTGCATAGCCCCGCCCCTTATGTACATAATCCTGCTTTTAATATGCATAACCCCGCCCATCTTGCACGCATTGATGCCTTGAGAGGCTGCCTGGAACAGAGCTGGGCAGAGTTAAAGGAATAAAGCAAGGATTTATTAAAAGGCCTTCACAGGACGCACCTTGGGCAGTACAGGAGCCCGGTCCTGGCTACACCCGAGATGGACTCCCGGTCACAAGTTTTCACACACTTTCATAAGTTTTGGTCCATTTCCATGTTGGGGTTAATTGTCCAATTCCAGCTCCAGGTTATGCAGTCCCATCCTCCCAGGTTGCTCTCCTCAATTCAGCGTTATTTTACACTTTTTGGGCCTGAAGCTGCAGCGGTGTCCTTTGTTCTGGGGCTGGAAAATGATTGTTTTATATGACTGAGCTATGAGGAGAATTGCTAACACTTTATATGAAGTTCAGCGTTATAAACTAACGCGGTACAGAACGTGAAAGCCAAAACTTAAGGCATCAGTATAACCCCGCCCCCTGCTGTACATAACCCCGCCCCTAATATACATAATCCCGCCTGTCTCATGTACATAACCACGCCTCTCTGATGTGCATAACCACGCCCCTAACGCTCACAACTCCGCCCATCTGTTGTGTGTAGCCCCGCCCCCTGTTGTGCATGGCCCCGCCCCCTGTTGTGTGTAGCCCCGCCCCCGCGGAGCCGCCCCGCCCCGCGGAGCCCCCAGCCCGCCGCAGCCATGGCGGCCCCGGCCGCGCTGCGCCCGCTCCTGCCCCTCGTCCCCGTGGCCGCCGCGCTGGCTCTGGCCGCGGGCGGGGGCACCGCGGGGACAGGTCCGGGGGGACGGCGCGGCGGGGACCGCGGGGATGGGGGCGGGATGTCCGTGGAGTGCGGGGGGACCGCGGGTATCGGCGGGATGAGCG
>JAHXMQ010000066.1:18684869-18700296 GCA_020466415.1 Ammodramus savannarum pratensis
CTGCTCTGATTTGATCAGAGCTCCTGCTACTTTATTAACTGAAATTAGCTATTCCCAAACACAGCCTAAATAAGGACAGGATCCCTCCCTTCCCTGGGAGGCTGTGAGGATGCTAATGAGCCCTGCAGCATCAGCTGCCTGCCCTATTCTGCTGCTAACAACACTCTTGTTTATACATATAAGGTAATTAATTTACAGGTAAGTTCTAAACCAAACGCTTCAGAGTCCTAGATTCTCTTCTCCCACTCACACCTGCAATATTGGCAATGACTAGCAGGATGTATTTTTTGTAACTATGCTCCTTTATTAAGTGTCCATACTTGAGTAAGTATCCATAGTTTATTTTCCAGATGCCGTGGAGTTAACAGCTCCTTTTAGTTAAACTTATTTTCATGACAGTGTTATGCTTAAAATTATACTGCCACACTAAACACTATGGGCACAGACTAGAGGTGTTTCATGCATCCCAACCAGACTCCTCACCCACCAAGAAGGAATTCTGAATTCAGACAGGTTAGCACTGCTAGGGACAATCTCTATTTCCATCATCTCTTTTCTAACTCCAGCAGAAGCATCACTTGGTGGGCAGTGGATCCTTGCTGGATCTAGTGCAGCACAGGCAGCTCCTAAATGTTGGATTTAGGGTTGTTTTTAGCAGGATGCACAGAAATCTGGCTGGTGGGGCTGGACTCTGAAAACATCCCTGTGGGGAGCTGTATTTTGAATGTCCCAACAGAGCAGAGATCAAGGTGCTGCTGAGTTAATCCTGTCCACCAGCAGCTGCAAACTGACCCATCAGACAGGGAAACTGAGGCAGCAAAGGCTGCATCTCCTCAGATCCCACATGGATCCACAGGGCTGGCAGAGGTGCCAGTGCATCCTTGTGCAGGCTGTGCTCAGCTCCCTGCTTTCTTACAGCAGATTGTCCTGACCAGGGTTTTCCTTGGATCACAGGATATGATCAGAGAACTTATCATTTGAGAAGTTAAGAGCACCTTCATCAAAGTAATTACTGAAACTGATCTGATTGGGAAGTAATTTATTTAGAAAAAGTTAGGACTGCCAACTGGGAAGCTCCGACCCAACCCCTGAGCTGATTGCTTTAGATGTGGATGATTTCCCACTTAATTTTTCAAGTGCTATTGAAAATGTCTTCATCTGTGAATGTCAAATATTTATTTTTCTAAAACACTAAATAATGGCCATCTCAACATGTAAACAGCATGTGAGATAGGCTTTCAAGCAGCCTGGTGTGGGTGAGTTTGTGTGAAGCAATCAGAGCTGCACCTCACTGGGGATGGAGCATCCCTGGAGATGGAGCCCTGGTGGGGCTGGCACTGCCACATCCTGCTGGGAGAGCTCCTCTCCAACCAGCTGCTGAGAGCTGATCCCAGCAACGATCCCACTGAACAGGCTGCCCCTGAAAATCACAGCCCATCCTGCTTTGATTAATCAGCTCTGCACTTGTGCTGCCTATTTGCATTTTCTGAGGGTTTAGCTGGGATGTGCAAACATCAAATTGCAGAATTGTAGAATGGTTTGGGTTGGGAGGGACCTTAAAGCTGATTCTGTTCATGGCAGGGACACCTTCTACCATCCCAGGGTGCTCCAAACCCCAATGTGCAGCCTGGCCTTGGGCACTGCCAGGGATGCAGGGGCAGCCCCAGCTGCTCTGGGCACCTGTGCCAGGGCCTGCCCACCCTGCCAGCCAGGAATTGCTGCCCAATCTTCCACAATTCCTGCCCAATCTTCCACCTGCCCAATCTTCCCATTCCCTTCTGGCAGTGGGAATGACTCCCTGTGTCCTGTCCCTTGTAAAGGGTCTCTCTCCATCGTTCCTGCTGGTTCCCTCAGGTCCTGCAAGGCCACAGTGAGATCACCCTGAGGGTTCTCTTCTCCAGGCTGAACAATCCCAATTCTGCCAGGCTTCCCCTCCACCAGAGCTGCTCCATCCCCCTGATCACCCTGGTGTCTCCTCTGGACCCAGGTCCATGTCCCTCCTGTGCTGGGAGCAGCACCCAGGAACTGTTCATGTACAGCAGACACAAATCAACCTCCTCTTTGAAATGTACAGAGATGGTGACAGCAATTCGGGGCCAGCAAATGAAGGGATCTCATTCAGACTGGGTCCTTTGCTTCCTGGGCTCTGAGGAGTAACAATCACCACATCTGATCTACTGAGAGTGAAGAATGAGAAAGGCACTTGTGGGGAGGAACACTCCTGAGGAATTACAGAGTGAGGATGCAGGATAACCTCAGTGGTCCTGCACTGACATCACCAAAGTCCAAAATCCAGCACACATCAGAACTGCCTTCCCTAGAGACCAGGCTGAATGCCCACAAATGGGGCACACCTTGGGCAGGGTTTGGACACAGCTGCACACCTATCACCTGGAAAAGGCACTTTTAGGGTTGTCTGATTACTCATCCAGCTGTGATCCTGAAATGATCACAGTGATGCTCAGGAACCCCAAGGCACTCTCCCAAAAGGGCAACAAGTCTCAAGCTCCTCTCAGAGCACACACATGTCTAGAAACACACAGGGATTTTAAATCTATGTCAAATTCCAGCCCTACTTCATGCATCCTGCTTTTACAGACTCCCAGCATGGCTGAGGTAGGAAGGGAACGCTGGAGTTTCTCTTGTGCAGTCCCCCTGCTCAAGCTTTTCTGGCAAGTTTTTGCCAAAATAGTTCAGCCTGACTTTCAGAATGTTTTTTACAAAAATGCACAAGTGCCCCAAGCTGTTCTTCCCCTTACACCTGTGGAAAAGCCTCTTCCACAGGAATGAAATCTGTGCACAGAAATCTGTCAAAAGAGCATATGTGACTCCCAAAGCCTCCTGCAAGCACAATTCCTGCTGGTGTCACCTCACGGCATTACAAGAGATCAAAGAGGAGCCAGTGCAGTGTGGAAAAACTTGGGAAGGTGAAGACTCAGTTTCCTTTTGAATCCTGACAGCTTTTCCTGGTTTTTTAACTGGTTAATGCTGCCGAGGCTCTGACAGTGTCACATCCTTGTGCTGGGCAATCACCACCCTGGAAGGGGGGCAAGGCTGGGGATGGAAAATCACCTTTCAATTATGAAATGCACGCACGGCCCCAGCATACGTGGAATGTTTACATCCTCAGAAAAACGATCCAACTGTCCCATTCAATCTCCAGGGCAGACTGACAGGGGAATTTTAGTTTAATAAAGAACTTTGATGGAGCAGGAATGTCAGCTTTGGTGCACACTGCACTGACTGGAACGGGATCAAAACTGAGTTCCACACGATGTTTTCAGGGGAAAAGAGGAGAATGTTTCATGGAATTTAAGTCGGGATTTGGCTTGCATCCTAGAACATATATCTTGTTATGAAAACTGCTGAAACACTTTTAAGTGGGCAAGCCATAAGTGTCCTTGGAGCTATCCAGTCAACTGGAAGTCACACAGGCAGAACCTCCTAAAGCAGAAAAGCCTGAAATTGGGAGGGGGGGTGAGGGAGGGGCAAGTAATCTTGGAATCCTATCTGTTATCCAGAACGGCTCCCTTGTGCCTACAGCATGAAGTAGTTACAACTTGTTTTCTGCTATTGTCACAGATCCAGGACGTTACTCTGGCTAAATCATAATCTCTTCCTGCCTCAGTTCATCCATGTGCAAACCTGGCTCGCTAACTCTTACCTTAATGTGTCATGGGGCTTAATTAATAACACTTAGGTCTTTTAAGTCCTCTACAAACATTAACTACTTCTTGTAACAACTCTCCAAGGTATTATTATCCCCATTTTACTCATGGAGAAACGGCAAAAGAGGTTGTCACTTGCCCAAGGCAACAGAGTAATAGTTAAACTCAGAGATCCTCTTCACGGGCTACTCTAACAGTGGAAACACATCAACAAAGGCGAAGACAACAACGACAAACTCGAAGTTACTTTTCAAAGTGCACCATAAGCATCTGGAAGGCGATGGAAAATCCCTCCCAGAAACAATGGGCTTGGGACCAGAAGCAGCATCACAACTGTCACCGCAGAGAACGAAGCTCCCCGGACGGACCCGGGCTCGAGCTGACCCAAACAGGCTGACACAAAGAGACCTGTCCTCTCGAGCGCTCTAAGTACCAGAAAATTGAGCAACAGGCTCGTACAGTGCTCTCCAGTAACACCGAGCGAGCAGATAATCAATGTGGTATGCAGCATGCTAATTCCTTCCGCCGCGTTCCCAGCGGGGACCGGCAATGCCAATAACGGCCCCGGCCGCCGGGGGTCCCGCACGGCGCCGCCGCCCCCGCCGCTCAAGTTGCGTCCCCGCGCCCCGCGGCGCGCACATCCCGGAGCCGCCGCCGGAGCCGTGCCCGGGCAGCGGCCGCCCCCGCCGAGCCCGTCCCGCTGCCCCCGGGGCCGCTGACAGGCGCGTCCGCCGCTGCCGCCCCGGCGGCGACAACACGGCCAGCAACAGGCGCGTCCTGCGCGGGACCCGCGCGGGCACGGCCCGCGATGCGCCCGCAGCGCTGCGGCTCCGGCCCGGCCCCGGGGCGCGGGACGGGCCGGCCGGGCGGGACCCGCCGCAGGCCTCGGCCTGGAGGGGCGGGCGGGAGGTGTCAGGCGGGGTGACACCGCTCCGCCGCTGCCCGCCGCAGGGCCGGCCCGCCAGGGCTGCGGCCGGGGCTCGCCCGGGGCTCCGCGGCGGCCGCGGGGGGCGAGCGGGGGGGACGCGGCGTGTCGGCGGGCGGCGGGCCCGGCGCGGGCAGGCCCCGAGGGGACATCCCGCCGGTCACTCGGAGCGGCCACCCCGCGCCCCCACCTGATCCCGGGCTGGGACCCGCGCGGCTCCGCCGCGTCACTCACCTGCGGGAGCGGGGGCCGGGGAGCGGCGCCGCGGGGCCGCGCTGCGGGCGGGCGGGCGGCCGGGCGGGCGGAGGGGGCGGGCGGCGGCGGCGGGTCCGCGCTCCGGGCGCTCGGCGCTCAGCGCTCAGTCGCCATTTCCCGCCTACCGACCCGCTGCACCGCACCGAGGGACCCGGATGGCAGCGGGGCCGCCGCGCAGGCGCGCCCGGCCGGGGGAGGGGGCCGGGCCGGGGCAGGCCGGGAAGGAGGGAACGGGGCCTGGCGCGGCGGCGCCGGCAGCGGGACCGGCAGCGGGACGGAGAGCAGCGCCCAGCGCCCGCGGTGCCCCGGCGGAGGAGGCGCGGCCGCCCCGGTGTCCTGGCGCCGGGAGGTGAGGGGAGGAGGGAGAGAGGGAGCTCTGAGGGGCCGCGGGGCGCGAGCGGGGCGGGGGGCGAGCGGGAGCGAGTCCCGGCCCTGCCCGCGGCCCCCGGCCCTGCCCGCGGCCCCCGGCCCTGCCCCCGGCCCTTCCGGCGCTCCCCGGAGCAGCAGCGGCAGCGCCGGGCAGCACTCGCCGCGGACGGACGGACGGACGGACAAACGGGCAGACGGACGGGCAGCGCTGGCGGCTCCGGCTCCAGCCCCGGCTCCGGCCGCCGCTCCGGCCGCTCTCTGCCCGCGCTGCCCTGGGAGCGCTCCCCGCTCCCGGCCCGGCCCGGCTGGCTCCCCCTCCGTCCCATTCCCCAAGCGCAGGGCAGCGCTGGCTTGCGGTTTCGGTTGCTGTTTTAAGTCGCCTGTGGAGTGTGTTGTGAAGTTTTATTTCCGCTTTCTCTTTTTTTTTCTAGGCAGCCTCTTTGTGTGGGAAATGCTGAGGATGCTGCGTGCTTTACTATTTGAAGGGCTTAATGAAGCAGCTTGGCCATCTCTTGCAGTACAGCAGCACGTAGTGAGGTTACATTTCTCACCCCAATGCTACTGAACTCGGGTATCTTAATTTTTCTGTTGATGATCACTTTTACTTACCAGTCTTTGTAACAGAAATCAGTTCTCAGGTTCCCCTGTGTTATGACAGGATAACATCTCCAGGTACTGCCTGAGTGGAAGGTTTTTACAGGAGTATCTGGCATCCTCTGATTTAGCAGTGAAGAAACTTACACGGGTGTTGTGTTTCCTGGTACCTGTTGACTCCCTGCTTAGCTTTTGAACGTGGATCAGATTATAGAATTCCCCGCTCTCTAGTCACCTAAAATATTCATTGGCTTGTTAAAGAGAAGTACATCTGCTGCTGTGAAGCCAAGATTTGTTTTAGAATTCTGTCACAGGACTCTACTAGTCTGTCTTTAACAAAAGACACTACAAAGCTAATTTTACCATAGAACTATAAAGCTAATTTTGCCATAGAAAAGAAGTTGTAGGGAGGCAGTGGAAACTGATTCAGAACAGGGAACCATATTGCTTTAGAGCATTCAGGTATTTCTTGTGAATATTTTGTGAATGATCAGCTGTGAAAAAGGTTAGTTTGGGCATGTTGGAGCCTCATTAGATGGTTTGGCAGTCCCTGAGGAGGAACCTGTATGGCAGGATAACTGTGTGATGCCTCACACTGTCACCCCAAAAGGACAGTTGCTGATACTTAGAAAGTGGGAGTTTTGGGAAATGGTGGCTGGAAATACTCTCTCAAGCCATGTAATTAAAATGAAACAAGCGGCCAGAGGAGCTGATCCAGCAAGATTCAAAGCAAGCAGGTATTTGTGTGAGCACCAGCACACCAAAAACACTCTGACAAGAGATCAAACGTGTGACTCAGGGTTCAGACTGATCTTTATGGCAAAGAGAATGCCCTTTTCTGTGTAACAGGATATCACAATTTGTTTTTCACAGTGCCTTGTGCTCTCCTCGAGTTCCCTGGTGCTGAATTAGGGAGAAGGGGATGTGGAAAATCTCCTTGCTGATGGTGCTGCTGTGCAGGGAGCAGCTCAGAGGTGCCCCTGCTGTACCCTGCTCCCCACGGAGCACAGCCTGAGCCCCGTGTGGGCAGTGTGAACCCTGTGCTGGCACACGGAGCTCAGAGGTGGGTTTGGGCCAAAGCAGTGGGCTTCCCCTGGCCACAGCATCTGGGCTCCTGGGACATTGGAGGAGCACGTTTGCTTCACTCCAGAGAGACACTGAAGGGAAATGTGCACTTGTCAGGCCACTGCCCATTCCTGCTCTGGGATCCCAGCTGCTCCTGGCAGGCATTCCTCAGGGTTCAGGATTTCCTCCCAGCTCTGTCCCCCGAGCCTTGCAGAGCCCTTAGCTCTGTGTTTGTACACCAAATAAACTGACACATATAAACTCCAGAGTGAGCTCCCTGATGCTGCAGAGCTCATGTGGGGCAGGATTTTGCAGCATCTTCAGCTCAGGACTGGGTGGGGTTTATTCCAGTTCCAGTTTAACTTCAGTATCTGGCACTTCTCAGCAAATTCAGGAGTCCTCTTTGGGTTTCTGTGTTGCTATTGCCCATTTCCAGTGTGTGCTGTCCTGTTGCCTTTCTGAAGGGGATCAGGTCCACGGGATGGCTGACCAGAGCTGAGAGAAGCAGCTCCCAGGCTGTGCTGCTGCTCCATCCCCGGCGCCTGGAGCCAATCTGGCTCTCACTGCAGACACTCCAGCTGACAGCACCACGGGTTCATCTGCTCCCAAAGCCCGCAGAAACACATGGGAGTGAGCCTTGTGTTTGATCTGGCACAGTGCAGCGCCAGAGAGTGGTATGAGGCATTCCTCCAGGGATGGAAATGCACAGCCACCACTAGTCAAACCTGGTTTTGGGAAGTTAAACTGTAGATTATCCATCCCAGTAATCCCAGTGTGGCTACACAGGGTTTCATATAGGTTGAGGAGTTGGAGTATTATGGTTTCTATATTGGCATAAAAATGTTCAGGCATAAATATCATTACTCTGTTTCTGGCTGGCTTGAAAATTCCACTGCACTCTCCTAAATAGGGAGAGATGGCCCCGGCTGGTTTTGTGGGTTTGTTTTCCTGTTTTATTTAAACTACAGAAATCTGGTCTCAGTGCTGGAGCCAGCTGGAACAGCAGGACACTGCTCCTCCTTATAAAGTGCCTAATCTCACATGTTCTAGTTCACTGCAGCAAGATTTGATCCTATCAAGTATTTTGGTCAGTCTCCTCAAGGAAGGGTCCCAGGTTACTTCAGCTGGAAGGTCCCTGTGTGGGTGCCAGGTTACTGAAGGAGCAGGGATTGCAGCTGGCAGATTTATGGCATGTGGAAATTCTCCTTCATAGGGATAAAGGAGAAAGTTTTCAGACAGAGAATTTCTTCAGAGATGTGTGTGTACAGGGAAATGGGTCCTGCTGAGAGCTCAGGACCTCCAACCACCACATGAATGAGCATCACTCAGTCCATTGTGCAAACTGTAAACGGGCAGTAAATAGATTTATAGAGAAGAAAACCTTTTGTACTTTCTGCATGTACTACTGCAGAATGCTCACTCACCAGCTCTTCTGTCCTGCAGGCTTTGGATTTCCCACTGTTGCTGGGTTTCCATATATGAAAATGTAAAATGATAACATTTAATAAAATCCACAAACCATTATCTTGTGTCAGTGTGTTTCTTGTCACTTCAAAGTATCTTCAGCTCTTCATGGCTATTAAAATGCTGAAAAATATGAGGGTTTGTTTCATCCAGAACTGGGTTTGACCTTTTGGCAAGATTCTGCCCATCAGTTTGGTTTTCCTCATTTTGAAATTAAAATGGGTTCAGCAGTGATTGGTTGTTTTTGTGGGCTCCATGTGACTTCGGGAAAGCTTTGGCAGAGTTGCTTGCTGAAAACCTCCAAATGTGGGCAGCGAGGGCTGGCTGGAGTAGCTGGAGTTGTTTCTCTGGCTGCTGGGTGGAGGTGCCTGCGTTTGTGACACTGCCTGAACTCATCCCTCAGCCCTGGCAGTGCAGTCTCAGCTCCTGCTGTCTGAAATGCGTTGCCACGTGGAGCCCAAGGGATTTGGAGCTGGAGCCCCAGCCCCAGCACTGGGTGTGCTGGTTAAAACGTGGGCTGGCCGTGGTGGGCAGAGGCTCTGTTGGGTTTCTCTGTGGGGCTGCAGTGTGAGAGGCAGTTTGGTTCCAGTCTCGCTGGTGCTGAGGGAAGAGCTGCTGAGATCTGTCAGCGTTGTCTGTGCTCCTTTGCCATGGCAACAGCACAGGGATGTGCAGCAGCATTTCCACACAAACCGAGCTGCTCTGTGCTCAGAGCCAGGGGTGCTGCACAGCAGGGGCAGCTGTGAGCCCACCACTGCATCCTCTGTGCTGGGAGAGGGGCTCCACACCCCGCAGCATCCTGGGGACCCTCACCAGTAGCCCCTTGTCCTTCCTGAGCTGTGGAGCCCAGGATTGAACACAATGCTCCAGGTGTGGCTGCACAAGGGTGAAGCAGAGTATCCACTCTGACAGAAAGAGGAAAAAAAGAGAAAACATGGAATGCAAGAAAAAGAAAAGGCAGAGAAAGAACATGGAGCAAGCCACCTTCAGCACAGGGGCCCAAGAGGGATGGTCCTGGTGATGGGCAGGGAAGGGAAAAGCAGCTGCAGCTGGGTATAGAATGGTCTCAACATTTCAGAAATAGCTCTCTGTTCAGGGGTCTCCCAAGCTGTGCCATGTGATGCTGCACTGCTTTGGAGAATGTGGGGTTCAGCTGGAACCGGGACACGGCGCTGAGCTGGAGCTCCACTTTTTAAATGCAGAAACTGGGGGGATTTTTTTATTTTGCCATTGACACTTGAAGTAATAATAAACTGTCTTAAAAACCCATAAGATAATTGTACAAGCATTGAACTTTATTTAAGAGGTTCACTGAGCTGCCAAGGAGCAAACCTGACCCATTACTTGAGCCCAGCAGCAGAGCACAGGGATGAGTTCAACCACCCTCACCATCACCTGTGTCCACAGGAGCCCTTGGGGGAGCAGGGGGGACAATCCCCCTCATTCCCACCACTGCAGAGCAATGGAATCATCCCCATCAATTCTGAAAGTGAACACAGAATACAGAAAAGGCTCTGACTTACAGATCTGATGGAGGAAACCAAACCAAACCAAACCCAAATGTGCTGGGTGCTCAGGATCAGGGCACTGAACTGGAAATGAACTGGAGTGGCTGGAGCTGGGATGGACACTCTGGGACAGCACACCAGCACCCACAGCGTGTTTACCTGGGCACAGGCTGGTCCTTCCATCCAGGGGCTGACACAGCTGCTGGAGATGTGTCTCACTGACACACTTACCCTCTGTAACACAAGGATTTCCTACAAGCTGCAAATGATTTATATCACCTTTTAAATCGAGCTATTAGTTGCACAGCTTTTTTGGGATGTATCGAATCATTCAAGTCCTACTACAGATTTGCAGCTCTAGCTAGGAGATGTGGTCACTGCTCAGGAGCTCAGTGGGATGTGGTGCTGGGTTGCAGTGAGGAAGGAGCAGTGACTGAACCATTCAGCTCCCAGTCCCCCTGACATGCCATTCTCACTGCTGTAAAGCCCCAGCACTCGGGAGCAGCAGCTCTGCCCACAGGTGGGACTGTAGAAAAGGAGTTCTTGGCTGTACATGGCTTCACAGTGCCTTTGTTACATCAGGTACAAACTGTACAAGTTCCAAGTGTTCTAAGTGGCAGAAACAGTTCAGCCTGTGTTTATAGACTGGGTTTAAGTGTAGAGATTATTACAGGTAAGGACCAGGCTGAGTAACCAGCTCCATGTAACAGCAAAGATGTGGGTTTAATACAACCTGCAACAGTACAAATATGTACATATGTACAGAGGGGTCCTCTCCTCCTGCTGCTGAGCGCTCTCGGCACTGGATCCTCAGCTTCCCTGGAAGCAGGAACCACTGGAGTCAAACAGGTCCAGGTCTGCAGCACCTCAGGGTCCTGGGCTGAGCTCTCTGTGCCTACAGGACCCCGTCGCTGAGGCGGGACTTGCCGTAGTCCCCCAGGTCGTTCTGCAGGTCCCGCTCCTCGTCATCTGCAATTACACATTGCAATTAGATCACATCTGAAAGGCTCGGGTCAGATCTCATGTGGTACCACTGAAAAAACACCCCAATGCAGTTCCCAGGACATGCTGCTGAGGGCACAGCCCTGAGCTGTGGATGTGCCCAGCCCAGCTGTGAGTGCTGCAGGGAGACCTCACAGACTGCCTGACTGCAGACCCTGCAGCACTGCCACACCAGCTGCTGGCTTTGGCACTGCCTGTCAGGCCTGCAGATCCCCCACTAAAACCCTGCTCCAAGTCCCGTGCCCAGAGCTGACACCATTCACAGAGGGTGGGAACCTCAGGGACTAGCACAGGGCAGTCACTGGGACCCCTTCCTTACCAAGGGCCCTCCTTCCCTCAAAAAGTGAAAAACCCTAAAACTTCCGTTTGTTTCAACTAATAAGATTTTCCTGCACCTCAGAGCTACTCCTTTCTATCAGGAAAGACTCTTGCTCACAGCAAAGGAAACCCAAGCTGAGCTCCCCACACCTTCCCACCCAGCACCCCAGGAGCCAGGCAGGGGCCTGGGGGGCTGCTCCAGCAGCAGAAGGCTGGAGGTCACTGCATGACACAGGTTTGTTCTGTAAGAAAGTGCCACCACAGCACCTGGACGTCCTGGAGTTACCCCCTCCACCATCCAGCCACCACTAACAGACATTTTAGAAGCTGCCACCTTCAAACATGCCTTGCCCTTCAGCAGGTGCCTGAGGGCAGAACCAGGCTGGTGCTGCCCTGCCCCAAGAACATCCCCCAAACTGGCTATTTCCCTGGATAATTCCAATCTAAGCCTGCACATTCCTGGAGGCAAGAGAAATCATGTGGAATCCACTGGCTTTGCAGCACATGCCACAGGCTTTGTTCAGCCTGATGCAGACCCGGTGATGTTTACCTGACAGTTTTTAGACAGAAATTCTCGTTCCTTTTTTCCCCTCCCTAAACAATTATAACCACTGTCCCTTCTACCCCACATTCTGCCCTCTCCTGCCCTGCAGACAAATCACTACAAAGCCTGAAGCAGCCACTTTGTCTGGAATACTGCCCCAGAAGCTCCACCAGCCACACTCAAATCACAGCTCAAGCCAACACAACAAGTTATGAGGAACAACAGAACAAAGCCTGGGAAATGTGATTTAAGGTAGTAACATCTGCTCAGACCATCCCTTGGGGAGAAGCTTCCAGAAGTCACCCTTTAACCCTAGCTCTTCATCCAATCTGTCTATACAGAGACAAAGAGGGGTTCACCAGCAGAAGGACCTTCCCCAAGCTCAAATCCCAAGCCACCAGAGCAGGGACCCCACCTGCAAGGGAAATGTTTGATGGGGTCACTGTCAGTCAGAGCTCTGTTTTCCAAACACCACTCACACTGTAAGTTAGACAAGCCCAGTCTCTGGGGTTTAACATTTCCCCACCACTTAGAGCTGTGTCACAGCCACCCTTTCCACAGAGGCACAGGGGAATGCTGCCCCTGTCAGTGCAGCTGCTCATGGCACCCCTGCTGCCCAAGGCCCCACAGCCAGGTACTCACTGATGGAGCAGCACAGAGCTCTGTGCGATGGGGACAGGGAAGTGGCAGCCACCTACAGTCTGGCTCTGCTTCCAGGGAACAAGGGACAGGACAGGAGGGAATGGCCTCAGGCTGTGCCAGGGGAGGCTCAGGTTGGACACTGGAACATTCCTTCACAGCAAGGGCTGTCCAGAGCACCCAGGCTGAGCGAGGCAGATGGCACAGCAGCACAGACTCAGCTGCAGTCACAGCCTCCACAGCTGCATCCTGAAGCCCAGGTCAGAACTGCTGCAGCCAGGAGCTGGGCAGGACCCACTGAGGGCTCAGGGACACACAGGACACCCTGCACTCCCTGCCCACACCCCAGCACCCTCAGGGGCTCCCATGGCCCCAGCATGACAGCAAAGTGCCATGGCAAGGGACACCTGCTCCTGGAGCAGGCTGCTCTGCGTGCCCCTGTGCCAGCCCAGGGAGCACCTGGCAGCCACACAAACCCCTGCGAGTCCTGAGCACGAGGGCACACAGCAGCTGCAGCTGCAGGCACTGCACTCCATTGATAAGGTAATCAATTGCCACAGGTTCTGGTCCATCCCATTCCTTCACTCGTGCACGAGTTTCAGACTGCCAGCCCAGCCCAGCTGCTGACGCTGCACTCAGCTGCATGCTCACAGTCAGCTGCTCTCCACTGGCTCTGCCCATTCATTCTGCCTAGATGCCAGTTAAATACAGTGCCTGAAAAACTTCCAGCTAAAAACTTATTAACTCATATAACTTATATTATGAGGGTCAAAATCAGGGGAGCTGTAGGATTTTTGTCCCATTTCCTATTTTTCGCCCCCCTCTTTATTTTACACTTCCATTTAACTGGAAATACTCTCTGTTTACCCAACATTGTCACCCTACAGACATGCAGGCCTGTCCCCAGTATCCCCCAAGAGCTGGATGGAGAAGGCAGACAAGGCAGGCAGAGGCAAGCGAGGGAGGAGCTGCATGCAGGACAGGGAATGGCCATGCACACACAGGTGTTAAGCAGCACTGCATCAGGAGCTCCAGGGTGGGTTAGCAGAGCACCACAAGCCTGTTGAATCTGTGTACGATGCACAAAGTGACACCTGGAATCACCACCTGAGGCCTCACTGCACACCAGCTCCAGGCAGGTGTGACAAGAGCAGGAATCAAACCACTTCATTCCTCTATTTGACAATTGAACAATGCCAAGGCCCAAAGCCCTCCCAGCCAGGGCCAGAGCTGGGGGTTTGGGTGAAACCATGGCTGGAATTTAGAGTCTTGCTTTTCCTAGCAGGAGCTGTAGACACCTGCAGTGAGGTGCCAAAACCCCCTCTCTCAAGACTTGCACTGTGGCTGTCCCACAGAGTGTGACACCAAAGTTCAAGCTTGTTTGTTCTGTCTGAGCAATTTGTGATCAGCTAAACCAGAGAGGCTTTACACAAATTCAACAAGTAACTCAGCATGGATTGATCACAATGGGATGGAGGTAAGGCCCAAGCTCACCTTGGACGTCTTCTTCTCCACCATCACCATCCTCTTCCTCATTGTAAGCCAGCTCGGCCTGTTTGTCTGCCTCATACTCACCCACGTTCCCATCATCCCCATTATAATCTGCCAGTTTAGAACCCTGCTGCGGGTCCACAGGGGATTCATTCTCATCAAAGAACCGGCCTGTGGAGTAGGAAAGGAGTGAGTCAGCAGCAGAGAGGAAAGAAACAGGGAGATCCTACACGAGAGCAGATGGCAGGGGAGGCACTCGGCTCTGTGGCAGATCCAGCTGGAGAGAAAGGGGGGACAGGGACAGGGCTGGGCAGGGCTTGGACAAGGCTCCTGGAGCACCTCAGTGCAGGTGACACCTCCGTGCCACCCTGGTGACACCTGACTGTCCCACGCTCCTCTCTGCACAGGAAGGGCTGAGTGAGCACCAAACAGCTCCACCTTGGATTGCCCACAGGCACCAACACAAGGCTCCTCACAAAGCACAAGAGCTCTCACTCTTGGAGGGTCAGCAGCCAATCTGCTGAGGCCTGGCATTCTGCACACCCTGGAGGCAGCCAGCGCTGCCCTGGTGCCCTGCAGAGGGTGCCCTGCTGGCACGGGAGGGACCCAGCACGGGCCTGCCCTCACTGCCCAGCCTGGAAACTCCAGCTGGCGTTACACTCTGCCTCCCTAGCGAGCTGTAACCCTTCCCAAAATGCCCCAAATCCAGCATTTTCATCTCCCAACAAAAATTTAAGAGTGGTTTCAGATCCTGAAACAATGCACAAGAAAAACAGGAATCAGCTGGAAATACAGAATGAGCAGGCAATCACCCAGGCACACGGGGAGGGATTGCTGGTGAGATGTCAGCTCAGAGCTGGTGTGCAATGGGACACAGGGAGATCTCCTCATCTCCTCCAGCAGCTCTGAGTCTGCAGAGGTCACTGGCCTGCAAGACTCTGTGTAAATGGCAAAAATGGGATTAAAGTGTGATACAATTCCTGTACACTGGGCACCAAGGCTGCCAGGGCAGGTGATGATTCCCAGTGCAAGCAACTAATGGAGAGGTAAAACTGGAGAATGATTTCAACATCAGGATTAAAAATGGACAGATGTAGAAGTAAAATTATTCCCTAAAATAAGGTGTATGTAAAAACTAGGACAGAAGCAGTACCATCCTGCCTCTCTGTATGGGGGAAAAGCAGCAGAATCACACCTAGCACAGCTCAAATGTACTGGAGCACCAGTTTCAGGTATTTTCATAAAACAAGCAAGAAAAACACCCAGGATCTGTTTAGAAATCCAAAGTTCCATACATTATTCATTGCCTGTTCATGCCTAATGGAGTGATCCTGTTGGTATTTTTGACACAGCATTATATACAAAACCCTGGTAGGTCAGTGGGATTTGCACATGTTAAACCCAAACTGAGCCATGGAAGACCAGGACATGTACCCAACTTCCAGCAAAACCAGCCCATGGGCAGCCACAGACAGTGTGACAAAGGAATTGAAGTTGACAGAAGGAAAGGCTGAAGTTGATGCAGAGATCCCAGGAAATGCAGCAGGCCCACAAGGGCTACAGGCTGAGCTCAGGGAGCACAGTC
>JAHXMQ010000066.1:18700396-18711726 GCA_020466415.1 Ammodramus savannarum pratensis
ACCAGCCAGGCACCTGCCCAGGTGGGAGCTGCAGGGCTGGGCCACAGCTGGGCTCCTCCACACCAGGGGCAAGTCTGTCACCAATGGACCTCACTGACCATCAGGACAGACCCTTACACAAACCTGGATCAGCTGTTTCCTTCCATGATAAACTCTCTCCCTCATTGCACTGTTAAAGCCTACAACCAGAGTTATTCCAAAGAGAAGAGACTAAGTGGGGACAATTCCTGACTCTCAGGTACCCCCTCACAGCCTACAATGGAGACATTTCCCTCCCAGCTCCAACTACCCCCATCATTTCATCCATGACCAGGGAGGAGAGACAATCCATCAACAAACCCAACCACTGAAATGAGAAGTTCTCACTCCAGCAGTTCCAGAAGCTTCTTTCATAGAACAAGGAGCCTGGCACACCTCAGGATACACAGAATGGAAGCCAGGCCTGCCCAGGTTCTGTGACAATTTGTAATACACCTGTCCCTGCTCCATCACAAAGTTCTATGAGTGATATTAAAACAACAGAAGTTTTCTCAGGTTTGACTGAATTCCTGCAATATTGTCCAAAAAGTGTACTGAAGTCAAGTAATAAAGTGAGTAACTCAGCATCCTGCATCTATCAAAGTTCTGATTTAACCAATTTAACTGTGCAGTGATTTCCAAAAACATCTTAAATTCCGATAGGGAAATAATTTTTTAAAATAACTGAATGTACATGTGAAAAGTAACACAGTAAAGCCTATCCTTTACCCAGGAACACATTATATTCCTTCTCAGACTCCCTCTCTGAAGCCACCCTCTGCAATGGTCCCCATTTTCCAGACAGGTACTTACACAGATAAAAAAACAAAGGGATTTTTTTAATATATTGAAGTGTGTGATATTGGCCACTTACTTTGCTTAATCTTCTGCAAGTCGCTAACTCGGCTCTTTGGGATTTTTATCTGCTCTGCCTCAACCTTGTGCTCTTTCTGGGTGTCCACATTTTCTTCAAAATTCAAGTGCTGGAGAGAATTTGGAGGGATCTGCTTGGCAATGTCAGCGTTTCCATCACTGTCACTGGGCAAACCTACAATGGTGAAATGGGAAGTTACACTCACAATTTCAGCAGGACAGGACTGGAACAAGCCACCTGCAGTGCAGCCATCACCTGATACTCTCTGACCTTCGAGTGACTTGATCAGACACAGAGTTTATTTTCTTTGGGTTTGTCTCTCTTCTAACTGCAATTCCTCCAAACCCTGTCACTGCAGGACTAAGTTCTCACTTCCTAAACCTTCTCCATGTCACCCTCAAGTGAGCTGCTCCCAGGGACAGGAGGACACTGAGCAGGCAGCAGGAAAATCTGATTGTGGCTACCAAGAGATCAACAACCAACCCCTGAGGGGCTGGTGCAGCCTAATTAGCACCCTAATTAGAACCCTCATGTCAATTCCTCTGTCCACTGGAGGAATCTTGGAGCACTTATATTTGAAACTTCTAACTCAAATTTAGGTGTGATTGCTCAAAAGGCTCAGGAATTATTGGTTTGCAGGATACAAGAAGAGATCATACAATAGCAGCCCAAGTACCTCAGCCAGGTGAAAACACAGGCTTAGATCCTGCAGAAATTTATCCTTGGTTTTCTTCTTGTAACCAAAACACTGTCCCATCACCTGCTAACAGGAACTTTACCTGCTGCCAGGTTTGGAGCATGGGGCTGTTCAGTTGGAAGACTGATAACAGGCTGATGACCTTCACTTCTAGGAGCTGAAATAAGTGGCCTCTTTAAAGCTAAAACAGAACACAGGGACAAAAGTATTAATGTGAAACAAACACACTATTGACCTGGTCTCGCTCTAACAATCCTGTAAACTTGTATTTTTTTTATAATTTTCTAAATGAAAATATAAAAGGTAAGATTTCAGGAGGGGCATTATCCAAAACATTCCATTTTGAGAATTCAAACCTCTAAGGCACAGTAGAAATGATCTGATTTTACACCCCACTTGAATTTTATTACCACAGAGAGATTTTAAAAGCCTGCACTCACTGTGAACCACATGGTGCTCACACACAACATCTACATCACCAAGACCCAAATGTGAAAGAAGGAAGAGTATTTCTCCTCACCAGTGGGAGTATCTTCAGCTTTAGCAGGGTCATTATCTTCTATTTCAGGCATGCCTGCATCTCCTCCTGCTTTGATTTTCTCTGCAAGACAAGAAAAGGATATTCTGCCTTACTAACCCTTCAGTCTGAACGGTGAATTTCCCTCTTGTGGAAAGCTCTAATTTAGAACAATCACTGCAGCTAATCAATGTACCTGAGCCAAACAATTCCTTCTGCTTCAGAGAAATGCACAGTCTGGAGGCTGGCACAGGATGCAACCCAACTGGCCCATTCTCTATCACAAATGCCCAAAAAAGGAAATACCTTTGCCATTTGCAACATGTTCTGAAGGCTCCTCATTCTTCACAGTGTCTTTATCTTCCACCTCTGCAACGGCCTCAGGTATTGCCTGGTCACCATTGCTGGGGCTGACTGCAGTGTCTTTACTAGACTGAACTTTTTGTGTGGCCTGCTAGAAACAATAAGGAGACAGCATCAAACACTTCCCGGGAGATTACAAAATGAACATCCTCAATCTAGGATTCATTTGGGCCAGCAAAACTGCATTTATGAATTCAGTGATCACCAAAGCAAAGAGCAGAGCACTCTATGCACAAAGCTGGACCATGGAAATACAACTGAACAGAAAATGTTCAGCACAGCACAGCTGCAGGACATTTCTGCTGCCATACAGAGGTGTTAAGCACAACAAAACCAGGTTAAGGTAAGCCTTAAGCCTCAGAGCCTTGAAACAATTCTAGACTGTGAGAGAAGATGTGACAAACTTGCTCTCAGTCTGCCCTATTATTTGAGGTGTTTGTAGATGAAGTAAGGAAAGAAAATTTTAAGCATCTGTTTGCAGGAAAGAGGCCCAGCCTCTACTGGCAGCCTGCTTGATGTAATCACACCCTTGATACCATTCCAGGACCATCACAATTTGCATCACATTAGCACCTGGGGCCTCAGCAGAGCCCAGGCTCCCTCTGCAGTAACCTGGGCAAGGCTGTGAGAACACAGATCCCACCCTGGAGAGCTGAACAGAGATATCCACGTTACAGGCAACAACTGGAATCCTCAGCAATGACATCATGGAGCAAGGCTGCAGCACAGCAAAGAATTTGGCCTCAGCTTCCAGCTCAGTGCACTGGGTGAGGCAGCAGGCAGATTTCTTGCACTAACACCCTCTGAGGGCTGCTCAGGGGGATCCTGAACACAAAGTTAGGGAAGAAATGTCCCAGGCCTCCACACCTCTAAGGCAAACAGCGGCTTTGGGCTCTTCTCATTCAACACAAACTTTTTTGGCATTACCTTTTGTTCCCGAGCAATTTGGTCCATTAATTTCTTGATATTCTCTTCATGCTGCAGTCTCATTTCCTTGATCTGCTGCCCACACTGCAGGCTTGAGGAGAAACACACACCATTAGTTACACTTCATTTGTTGGAGCTGCTCTCCCACAAATAAAATAAGGGGAAAAATATGAAGTGGCACAAAAAGCCAAACCTGAGCTATAACTAGAATAGTCTGTCCAAGAAGCCTGGCCCTGGCAGGTATATGGAGTGGGAATGGACTGAACACAGTAAGAAAGCAGAGCTGGAAAAAAGTAGGCACAGAGCCGAGAAAACAGTAAAATAAAGAGAATGGCCTTGAATATACTTCCTCCAGAAGCTGGAATGCAACCAAAAGGTCAAGCTGCACAGTTAATCTGTCCACAAATATTAATTCCGCTGGGAAAGCAACGTGTCTCCCCTGGCTGTCAACAGAGAAGGTGCACGAGTGCCACTATCAGTTACTGCTCCCAACTCAAATAACACACTGAATACACAGCCAGCTGCCCCAACTCCCCCAGCAAGCCACAACATCAGCCCAATCACCAAAACTCCCATGTCCCACAGACTCTCAGCACAGCACACAACTTTATGTGTGTAAAAGTTTCAAACACTTTCTCAAGGGTTAAATCTTCCTCACTCCTCAGAGCAGGAGTAGTTATTCTCCCTGCTTCTCTATCATCAACTGAAAGGGCTGAAGTCCACTTAAAATCTCAATCTACACAAGGTGCTTTCAGCTTCAGCTGAAACAAATGAAACTACACTGCTAGAAAGGCAGCAATTAGCAATGCTGGTGACACAGGACTTGTCCTTTAGACTCCCTCATGTGTTAATGAGCTAAATCTCCATGTCATAAAAAATACATTGACTTAAAAATGCAGAACGATTCCACTAAGTCAAGATTCTCCTCAGCTCCTATCTCACGTTGGGGGAAGGACTACAACATCACAAAGAACTTCAAAGTCAAACCTTCAGCTCAGGTGCATCACCAAGTGAGCACACTCTGTTTGACGATTAGCAGACAAGACTAATTAGCACTTGTTAGTAAATACAGGTGCCCCTCTCACACACAGCAGGCTGCAGCTGCCAACGCTCCTGAGGACACACCTGTCATACTCCAGCCTCCTGGTCAGGTACGTGTTGTTCTTCTTGTACTCGTGCAGCTGATCTTCCTGGCGGATGAACTCCTGCCGCAACTCCGCCAGTTGTTCTGGGCCGAAAGAGCAAAACCACCATGAACACAGAGAGATAAGGAAAAATGCCCCGTGGCAGACAGCATTTCCAGTATTGCTAAGTAAGTAAGAAATTGCTCAAGTTGCAAGTCTAGACATACTTTAAAGGTTCTTAAACCAATTTGAAGAAGATGCCACTTTACTCATGTATGCCAGATGGCAGCATGAATTAGAGACAAATTTTTCTGATACTATGCCAATCTCCCTAAGTGTTTCTGCACCTTTGCATTCAGAAACCTTGCACAATGCTATTTTCCTTATCTGCTGGAAATGTCCATAATTTCCTGAATGGCTCTGTCACTCTGAGTAACACAGAAGTGCTGCCAAGTTGCTGCAGGCAGGATGCTCAAACACTGTTTGTGGCAGTGAGTGTACAAAAGGAGGCACCTTTCTGCTACCCGTAAAGCCAACACACATTTCCTGTCTTCACAACTGCTCTAGAAGCTCTCCCTGCTCCTCAGGCTAGGAAAAATGAGGCTCCCTCCTATTTTAAGCTGCAGCTACATGGAGACAGGCAGAGCCCATGAGTGCTGTGTGCAGGCATGTTCAGATGTGATCACGTTCTGGCTCACTCTGAAGAGCTCTGAATGCAGCAGCACCCCAGGCATTATAATCATGTCTGCACAGAACTGCAGAGATGTGTCCAGGACCTTTTCTAACCCAGCATAACCAGCACAGTGTTTCTGATCAAACTCTGCTAAACTGCGTGTTTGGCCACAGAAATGATTCTCCTGTCCTGTAACTCAGCAGTGCCAGAACACACACCCTTTCTGCAGCAAGGTGAGAGCCAGCTCTGCACTCACCCACACCAGGTAACAAACACAGAGACATTCCACATTGTGAGAAATGTGAAATGATGAGCTCCAGCATCACCAGATCCTTCATTCACACTGCATTCTGCAGCACCTGGGCAGCTACAATGCACAACTTCAGCCTGCCAGGTGAGTCTGGCCATGGATCCCTCACCCTTTAGCCGATGTATGTCTGCCATCTGATACGAGATGTTGTTCTGCAGCTTCATCTGGAAGGAAGAAAAGGATCAATAAATACAGGTGACCAGCAGGCTGGGGAGGGTTTGGGCTGTGAAGACTCAGGTGTGTCTGTTTGCTTGGTGAAGCAATGCATGGACAGGATTATCAGAGTGACGGCCACAAAGTTCCTGTAAATCTGAGAAATGTGTATTTAGTGAGTGTAAGTGACATGGCCAAACTAAACACTGTGTTCAGGCTTTGCTAACAAAGGCTTAAATTTTAATTCCAGAACATATTTATATCAAAAAAACCCTAGATTGTCTCAACTAAAATAAACATGCTGCATCCTGATATTGCAAGAAGGACAGTAAACAGCCAATGGTGGATAAAAATAAATACAGCATTAACAGCAAAACCAATTGTTACCTAAGATATATAATAGAATTGTTATATTTAAATAGCTCTTTTATATGCTGCTATCTAACATCCTAACACATTTTATTTTGAGAGAGAATCTCACACCAGTAAACAACAACAGCTTTTAATTTGGCATTTTTAGTAAGGAAAAAAATAGTTACAATAAGTAAGAAATGCACCTACACAGAAGTAAAGATGCTTAGTTTTGTCATTACATAAAGACAAAAACCAGCAGGAACAAAGAGAAGATTAATGTGTGGAATATTGTGAGAAAGCAGGTGAAACCCCTGCCTGCCCTCAGGTGCTGTGGCTGTTTGTGTTGCAGTTTCACAGTGACACAAAGGGTAACTGCGGGCAGGTGCTGAGCAGGGCTGTCACGCGTGGGTGCCAAGGTCAGCATCACCTCTGGGAACAGCACACTGCAGTGCCAGCACAGACAGGACACACATGGGGACACACCAGGACACAGGGCCTGCTTCAGTTCCCCCCACAGTCCCTGAGGTGTCTGTGTCTGTCACCCCCATTTCCTGCCAAAAACCCCAAAACACACCTGCCCTGTCTTTAGGGCTTCCTCCCTGCACCTGAGCCTTCCCTTTTATCAAACTCTTCATTCTGTATTTCCCATTGTGGCTCTGTTGTTCCAAAAGCACTCTGAGCAGGCTGATCACTCTGAGCATTGCTGCCTTGGCCCTCCAGCCATGCAGGAACTGCAGCGATGGTGCTTTCCTGCAGTGGTGCACATGGAACACCCCACAGCTCAGCAGAGGCTCCTGGGGCAGCAGAGCTTTTGTGCCAGCCTGCAGGATCCTGGCTGACCCCTGAGCACAGGCAAATCCTGACCCGTGCCCCAAACAAAAGCCAAGGGGTTCTAGGGCTTGGAGAGGCACCACCACGGCTCCCACCTATGACAGGACACAGCACTGCTTAACCCAAGGTTTTTCCCAAAAAAGAAAGCAAGGAGAACTGGACAGTTCTAGGGACAGAGCAGAAAAACTAGTACAATAAACAAAATGGCCTTGAACATATTTCCTTCAAAGCCTGGAACATAACTGCAAAGTCCAGCTCCACAGTTAATCTGTCAGCATTTATTAATTCCACCAGGAATGTGATCTTTAGGTAACCTGAGCCCTCTGACCACAGTGCTCTGAAAGAGGGACAAAATTACTCCCCAAAGGAACACTTTGGAGCCTCCTGGCCCGTCAGAGCCACGTTTGTCTCATGCTCTGCCCACCGAGGCACTCAAGGCCCCCTTACAGGATGCACAAAGCAGCATCTCACCAGGGCCAGCCTTGCAGAGCTGCACTTCAAATGCACAACTGGCCCTGCAGTGGGGACACACAGGGCAGAATAAGACAGAAGTCACCACCAAGCCCCTCCATCCACTGGGCCCTCCAACAGGGGAGAGGGGAGCAGCACCCAGTGATTGTTGTGTGAATGAACAAGTGTCTCCCCCTCTTGCAAAGCTACAGGCAATAATCATATTTTCCTGCATTCCACTCTAATGCAGTTGCTCCCCAGAACCCAACGAATCTGTGAACAAAGGAGATCCTGGGAAGTAGCAGGGCCTATTTTCAGACCCTCATCTATGAGAATCCCTCACACACAAACCCTTCCCACTGGCTCCTGCTGATCCCATAACCATGTGCCTGGCTGGGGGAGGGCTGCTGTCTGTGAGCAGGAGCTGCATGGCAATGTGCAGCACTTTTATCACACAGTCTTTCCTTTTGGTGATTCTGAGTTTCAGAGAGAAGCGACAGAATTTATATCCAAACCACTCAGCTGACAGCAAATGTCCCTCATCTGAAGGACAGAAAAGGAGGAAGCTTTTTTATGATTCATGGGATCTGTTCCACCTACACATGCAAAACCCACAATCCATGAGCCGTGGCGCAGGTCCAGCTCTTCCTGGGCCCCATCCTCCTTTGGTCTGGACCTGTTTGTACTGCTGAGCTGTCAGGGGCTCCTCAGGGCCTCTCCAAGCACTTGGGATGGGGAAAACAAACCCTCTGCAGCCCAATGAGCCCTGCACAAGGAAAAAACCCACCAGAAACCCTATGCATGGTCATGTGGCAGCCCTCCAGTGAATCCCGAGCTGTGAATCTTGCGGTGTAACAACTCCACATTGCTGCTGTCAAGCTACAGCTTTGCAAACCGGGGAGTCACCAAGTTTTGGCAACAAAGAGCAGAGCCAGCTGCTGCTGGGGATGTTTGACTGAACAGCTCATCCCAAGCTTTTCTGGGCAGCAGGTAAGGGCAGGGCAGTGTTGCAGAGCTGGCAGGGAATGAGAGGTGCACTGGGTGCCTGCCGCCTGGAAGCTCTCCACACAGACTGCTGCCAGTCCCACGGCAGCATGCTCACAGCAAAGGGATGTGCTAAGGCATGGAAAAACCCCAAACCAAAAACCCATGGAATAGCCAGGGAGCTGGTGCTACCTGAGCATGCAGCACCTGCCCACACTCCAAGGTAGGCACTGCCCCTGCTTGCCTCTCACAGGACGCTCCTTGTTTGTTCCAGGCCCAACAAACCCTCAGGAGCTCACCGCACGAGGGGAGAATCCCCAATAATTCATGTTTTCAAACACAACACACTGGGTCACACTCCCATATATGCTCCCAAAAGCAAACACCACCCTGGTGCAATGTGATGGGCTCGTTCCACAAGCAGGGACAGAGGGGAGAGCCAAAGGGTTTGGCCCTGACTCCAGAAATCCCCGAGCCAAGAGCAGGCTGCTGCAGAAACCAGGGCTGCCTCAGCACTGGGAAAGGCCCTTGATTTATGTGACCACAAGGCAGAGAACCTCAGCTGAGGACAAAGGAGCACAGAGCACAACTGATGCTGAGACTCTTCAAATGAGTTTTCCTTAAAATGAGCCTGACTTTGTTGTGATCACTCGATACCAATGCTGGGGTTTTATTTCAGCTCCTGCATTTCACAAACAGACTAAGATCACAGGTAATGAGCAGTTGGGTCAGACAGACTTGCCAAATTCTGTTTTGAGAGGGAAAAAATGATTATTCAAGCCTTTTTTGGTCAGACACTTTACATCTACTACTGTTTCCTTGCGACAGACTTTCATTCTCTAAAACAAAGCTTTACTCTACTCTCACAGAAGCAGCAGTCCTTAAAAAAAGTCATTTAAAGGGTTTTAGGAAAAAAACAAACATTGTTGCCACTGAGAAAAGACAGTGGAGGACAAAAGGCCAGCGATTGGTTTTTGATAAAATCCTGCTCTTCTGGCCTCTTAGGGCACTCTGAACATTTTGAACACAAGAGAGAGGATGTTCAGAAGCTACGAGCTCACACGGCCTTGACTGGCAGCATCTGGAACAAAGGAGGAAGACTCCCAGCACACGCTGCAGGCAATTAACACCAAATTTAATTTGGCAGGTGTACTGGGCAGGTTCCTCTGGCTCTGCCCTGCGCAGTGTCACACTCAGAGTGCCCAAAGCCCAGGCACAGGGGTGGGCAGGCAGGGGCAGCTCCAGTGAGCAGTGCTGCACCGCCCAGCTCAGACCTACCTCTCCTGCCCCAGTGTGCTACAGGAACACATCTCATTGTCCAAAATAATTATTACCAACTCCTGCATTAAAAGCACCCCTTGCCATGCAGCCCAGTACCTGATTCCAGAACCCCTGAGGCTGGAAAAGCCCTCCCAGACCATCCAGCCCACCTTGTGCCCGATCCTCACCCTGTCACTGCCCAGCCACATCCAGGAATTTGGGGACTGCAAACCTCCCTGGGCAGCTCCAGCCTGACCACCCCTTCCAGGAAGGAATCCTCCCTGACCTGTGCCTGACAGCTTACCTGAATCCTGCCAGGGCAGTTTCACACCCACTAACACACCAAACAAGCTGACTGCCCTCTTGCAGACAGAAGGGAAAGTATCTTGGCTAAACCCCAACTGCTTTAGAATCACTGAATCACTGAGGCTGCAAAACACCTTTAAGATCATGGAGTCCATGTCTTATCCAACTGGAGTTTTCATTGCAATCTAAGGAAAAATAAAAATTATAAATATGCTTGCTGAACAACTGAAGGGCTTAGCTTTAATGGCTCAGTAGGAAACATTAATACAAACTTAATCAGTTTAAACTCTGGAATGTGATGCGTACATATTCGGATTTTTCTGTGACAACCCAATGCATTTCCTGAGGCTGCTCACCCAATGTGCAATAAGAAAGGGCCAGAAAACAAACCTAGCCAGCACTAACCCTGGAGAGTGTGGCATTTCCATAAATCCCACTGTGAGAACCGTGTTCAACGGGCAGAGAGATGACCTGCATGCAAATACACCCCACACACCCCCTGAGCAGGACTGGCGTGCTGAGCCCCGTGAACTTCCCCGTTCAGGACGGTTATGAAAGCACAACAATGAAAGTTGAACCATTCACTCATCTTCCACAACAAAAGAAATCCCCAGGCCACCCCCACTGAAAGGGCAAGCTGAATTTTCAATGAGCTTGGCTTCTCCAAGCCAAGGAAAATGACACGTTAGTCAGCAGCAGGGTTGTTTGGTGTTTTTCCTCCCTCAAGTACACGCTGGCAGCATAAAAATCAGTGTGCTGTACCAGGCATTCCAAGAGGCAAGCTCGGGGTGCTACTGAACACCACACTGCTTTCATTTCCCTTGAAATGTAGTTCTTGCGTCTGGTTCCTTGAACGATCACAAAAGATCACATATTCTCAGCAGAGGCAGAAAGCTAAAAAACAATGAGTAAATTTGAAACAGCCGTCTGGAAACGAGCGATCTCTCGGGGCTTTCATTGTTCACAGGACATCTCCAGCTCTCTTGGGGGACGTTTTCAGAAAACAGAGAGCGCTGCAGCTGTCCCAGCGCCACCAAACCCGAGCCTCGGGGCTCGTTCAGTGCCGGGCTGCAGAGGCTGCGGGGACACCTTGGGCAGCAAGGACCGGAGCGCCCCGGGCTGAGTGTCCCCTGCCCTTACCTTGCCGTCCTCGCAGCGCTTCACCTGGCCGTCCCGGGCCTGCAGCTGGCTGCTCAGGTGGCTGTAGTCCGCCTCCTTCTGCTCCAGCTGCTTCCTGTGCGAGTCCACCTTGCCCAGCAGGTCCGAGTTGCGGCGCTCCAGGCGGCCCCGCGCCACCTCGGTGCGCTGGGCCTGGCTCTGCAGCTCGGCCAGCTCCTCCCGCAGCAGGGCCTGCCGCGACGCCGCGTTCCAGCAGTGGAAGGCGAGCACGGCGATCACGGCCAGCAGCGCCACGAGCACCAGCGAGGGCAGGCGCCCGCCCCGGCGGTTCGCCCCGAACCCCACCATGGGGCAGGCCGCGGGCGGGGGC
>JAHXMQ010000066.1:18715594-18729618 GCA_020466415.1 Ammodramus savannarum pratensis
GGGATAGGTTTTCAAGAGCAAATGGTTCCATTAAGTCCAGGGAAGTGCTTGTGTCCTTGGAAGTCAGAGCTGGCCTGAAGTACTGTGTCCATCCAGGGCACTCAAAAACTGAACAGGCCCTGATGTGCTAAATTAGGTTACAAATCGTTTAAACAATGCTTCCAGAGAAAATTTGTATTTCCCTGTCCCCCTGACTGTGGTTCTTCCCCTCCTTGCCTTTGCTCCTTGTCCTCTGCCGCACACCCGCTACAGAATTTTTGTTATTCTCTGAGTGCCAAATTGCTTCTGTCCCGTCACTGGATTTTTTCTAATGTTCAGTGTAATTAAGGCCTCGGAGCCAAGACGTGCAGAACAAGGGGGTCAATTGTGCTCCCACTTGCATGGTGCTAGGCCAGAGTGGCTCTGTGGAATGCTGCAGTGAATTTCCATGAGCCTGGGCAGAGCTGCTCCGCCGGGCAGCTCAGGGGGAGCTGACTCAAACCTCCAGAGCGCCAGGAGGGCACCAAAGACAATCCATTACCAGGGGAGCTGCCACCCTGCATGGGAATGAGGGAGGAGAGAGCTGGGAGGCAGCCAGGCTGCCTCATCCTGGGCTGTCCTTGGGAGCTCTGCTGTGCTGTGGGGCTCTGGCAGAGGGAGAGCAGGCTGGGCGGGCATGGGGAGCATCCTCGGTTTCCCCTCTCATCACAGTGTCACAGAATCCCAGGATCACTGAATCCACCCTGTGACCAACCCCAACCTTGTCAGCCACACCACAGTGATGGAGCTCTCACAGCAATTGGTTTCCTTTCCTGCCTTCCCACAGGACAGCAGTTGGCATCAGGAGCATTCCTGTGGGAGATCAGGAAGGGCACTGATTGTCAGGGCTGCTTCAGGGATGGGCCCAATTTAATGGGATGGCTGCGACCCAGGCTGGGGGTGAGCAGGGAAGTGATGCAGGCTGGAGCAGAGAGGAGAGGTCACAGAAATAACATCATGCAGAGTGTTTGTGTGAGCAAGCAGAATGTGAGTCGGGCAGAAATCTGTCTCTGTCAGGGACTCCTGCCGATCCATTTCTCCATGGATCAGCTGCACGTAAACCTAATCTGCTTATGCAGCAGCTGAGAGACTGAGATGCCCTCAATGCCCTCATCTCATCCCTGCATCCACACTGAGTGTCCAGATCCCAGGGGAGCCAAAATTCCATCTGCATTTGGCATGACCACCCCTCGTGCCTCTGCTTTCCCCCTCTGCAAGGCACTGGGTGGGACAGGACTGAGCAGCAGTGAAGTCACCTCTGAGGACACATCTCATGGAAGGTGTCCCTGTGCATGGCAGGGTGGAATGAGATGAGCTTTAAGGTCCCTTCCTGTCCAAACCATTCCATGATTCTGTGGGCTGGGGTGGGAGCTTGTGGGCTTAGAGCCTCATTGCCACTGCAGATTGTCCTTATCTCTGTCATGGATGTTCAGGGGAATCACACGTGTGTGTGTGTCCTCCAAACCTCCATCAGGCTCCTTGTCCTCACCAGCAGTGGCAGCTCCAGGCAGTCTGCTCTGCCCAGTGTTGCTGTGCAGCCACAGGAGCTCAAATGCCGCAAAAAGGAAAAGAAAATCTTTATCTTGTCCTATTTTAAACTCAGCCAAAGTGTGTAGGTTGGAAGATTCAGTTCATGTTTGTAAACATTAGTGGCAAATGTGTAATTTAACCTGCATCTTATTTTACTTATTTAATTTACAGTATCATTCACAATACCTCATCCTGTATAACATTTATAGTCACGTTGCAAGGGCCAACCAGAATTAATCCGTGATGCTTCCCTCTGATTCATTTCCAGACAGACACCCTGGAAGATAATTTACATTCAGTGCAGGTGTTCTCTACCACTTTGGACCCGTGTTCCTTATCACCTGCCTGGTGGGTCAGCACAGTCCCTTCCCTTTTCCATGCAGTGCTGCCTGCAGGCCTGGCTGCCCCACGATCCAAGGGCTGGTGGGTTCCAGAGCACTCATCCCTGCCTGCCCTGCTGTGCTTGCCTGGAACAAGCAGAGCAAGGTCGTTGCTGTGGGGATGGCTCTCTCCTGGTGCTGCTCCTGCAGAGCTCTGCAGCGCCAGCTGCACCTTGGGCACGTTCCAGTCCCAGTGTGCAGCACCTGTGTGGGAGCACGGCCCTGGGCAGGGCATTCCCTTTGTGCTGCATCGCTGCAAGGCAGGGAAACCACTGAGAGAGCTGTGCTTCCATGGGGAGCAGCTTGGGATGGGGAAGGAAGGGCTGGGCCTGCCTGGCCACATCAGCGTGCAGCCTTGGCCTCCATGGTTCCGCTGGGTTTCTGAGGCCCAACCCACATGCACCCCTTTGTTTAGCTGGGCCTGCCTCACCACATCAGGTTCCGCTGGATTTCTGAGGCCCCAGCCATGTACATGCACCCCTTTGTTTAGCTGGGCCTGCCTGAGCACATCAGCGTGCAGCCTTGGCCCCCCTGGTTCACTGGATTTCTGGGGCCCAACCAACATGCACCCCTTCATTTAGCTGGGCCTGCTTCACCACATCAAGTTCCGCTGGGTTTCTGAGGCCCAACCCACATGCACCCCTTCATTTAGCTGGGCCTGCCTGGCCACATCAGTGTGCAGCCTTGGCCTCCCTGGTTCAGCCGGATTTCTGAGGCCCCAGCCACATGCACCCCCTTGTTCAGCTTTATTTAGCTTTGCTCTCTGCAGGAGACCACAGCACTCTCAAAGTGCATCTCCCTGATTGCTTCCCTTCCCAGCTGCATTTTAGCAGGACAGCAGGTCAGACAGCAGGACCTGCTGCACTTTGAACTCTGTCCCACGAGCATCATTTTTCCAAGCCCCCTGACTGTCTCTGGGATTTCTGTCCCTGCTTAGCACCACACACAGCAACAATCCCATTCTCATCACCTGAGCGCCTTCAACAGATTCTCAGTCTCAACGAGTTAATTAGATTAGAGTGTTTAAAAAAAATCACTTTCACAGTGAGACATGAGCAGAAAGCAAGATGCTTCTCTTCATCTAAGAGAGCAAGAGCCATGTATTATATCAGTTAATTGGTTCAGCTGAAACTCGGGTAATTCAGTTACTCCAGAGTGAGTGATTTCATAACAAACCCTCCAGTTCTCAGCAGCCCAGCAGCCAGGGAGGGTGAGGATGTGCAGCAGGGCTGTGTGCAGCACAGGGGCCTGTCAGGATCTCCAGGTGCCTTCAGCCAGCACAGGCACCAAGGGCATGAGCCTGCCTGGATAAAGGGAGGAGCGAGCAGCAGGTGCCCAGAGAGCAGTAATAATTCCTGGGGACCTCTCCACAAAGGTCATCCTCAGATGGTTTTAGTGCAGCCTCTTCAGCCTGCACCTCGAGGCTGTCTCTGTGACAGTGATCCACATTTTCAGCCCAGTTTTCCCCAGGATGAAGCGTAGCAGTCACACCATCTGGCTGCCTGCACACCTCCCTCCCAGAGCCTTTGTCATGTGTACTGTTTGGTGGGGTTTACCAAATTGCATTTGCTGTACTTTAGTGTTTTTCAAAAATTAACGCTACTAAAGTTTGCTTTTAAAAATAATTACCCCAAAGACAGTGGGGAAAAGGCTCCCAAGTGGTATTGAACATGTGAGATTATGCAAGAAGATGTGTTTCTCAATGGGGAATTTTACATCCACTTAGCTGCAATCACAATACAGTTGTGTTCTCACAAGTGAGTTCTCACCTTCAGTACCTGCCCACAGGACAGCTAAAGCTTAATAATTGCTGCAAACATTAGTGAGGGTTGAAATTAGATGGTTTTTAAGGTCCCTTCTGACCCAAACCATTCCAGGTTCATTCTGCACCTGACCATGACCCCAGGGGTCAATGGAATTGGTGTTTTTTGACTTCTTGGCTGTTCTGTCCTGATTGAGAGGAAAGTGAGGGGGGCCCTTGGGGAAGGCTCTGTCCATGCACCCCATTGCCCCTGGAGAGGGTCAGAGTGCAGAGAAGCTGAACATCCTCCTTTGCTGGGCCAGGCTGGGCTGGGCTAAACTGGGTTTTGGGCTGGGCCAGGCTGGGCTGCGTGCCTGCCCTGCCAGCAGCAGAACACCAACCCTGCCTGAGCCATGGCTCTGAGCCACAGCCCTGTTCCCTTCCAGCTCTGCTGAAGTGCTTCTCTCTGTCTAGACTGCTTCGTGTCCTTCTCAGTGCCTTTTTTGTGCCCAGAGCTTTGTGGCAGCAGCCTGGGAGCAGAATTCCCTCGCCCTGGAGGAACAGCCATCAAGGCAAGGGCAGTGCTGGGGCTGTTTGTGCTCTCCTGTTGTGCCCACACAGAGCAGCTCCTGCCTTCCTCCTGCATCTGCTGTCAGCACAGTTGATGTAAATATCCTCCAAGCCATTTTATATCCAGCAGCTAGCAAATCTACTGGAAGTATATCCACACATTTTCGACCTACAGCTCATGGAACATGGAGTCAGGAGCGTTAAGTTCTTTGTTTGGTAGAGGACATGCTAGGAACTGCTGCTTCAAAAAGATTAGGCACAGTAATTAAAGCATAATTGCTATTAATAGTTGTCTTCCTAATCAGACTTATCTCTCTATTGCTCCTTACCTCAGAGGATTTTTTCCTTCTCTGTGTTTTTCTGGGAATGTGTTTGTTGTGCAGGAAGCAAAGCGAACCATGGAAGCTGTGGGTAAATATGTGTAATCCAGTGAGCCCAGCACACACCAGTGGCTCCTTGGGTGGGAGTGGATCCATCCTGGGTGGGAGTGGATCTGTTTCCTCACCTGCCTCCCCGTGCAGCAGCTGCTGGCACTGTGTCCCTGCCTGCAGCCCCGTTGGGAGCAGAGCAGTGGGTGGGTGCTCCCCGGGTGCTGTCCCTGCATGGCAGGAGATGCTGCACTGCCCAGAGTGCAGGGCAGGGAGTGCTCCATCACTCCTTTCTCTGCTTCACTTCGTGCAGAGACAACACATTTTCCTCCTGTCTCGGTTTTATCTTTCCTGCGCTGTCTCTATCCCACCCCTCTGTGCTTCCCCTTTCCTGCCATCCCCATCTCCACTTGCTCCCTCCTTTCCCTTTTTTCTTTCCCAGTGTTCGCATTGCCCCCAAGTGCAGATGCACAGAAATCCCCAAACAATCTGCCAGCCCTTTGAAGTGGGGCTGTGTTCTTCTGTGTCAGCTTAATTGCTGTGTCCCCCTGAGGATGCCAAGGCCTTTGGGGAGGGAGAGCAGAGGCAGCTCTGAGCGCTGGATTCAGGCTGGGGCTGTGCCCCCGTGGGACCCTGCCTGTCCCTGCCCTCCTGTCACCCTGCCTGTGCCTGATCCTGCTGGATTCATTACGGGCTGCCTCTCACAGAGCTGTCCCTCAGGCGCTGAGCTCCTCACCTGTGATCGGGGAAAGTGCTGAGCACAGCGCTCAGGAATAAGCACTTTATATATATATATAAATAAAGCACTTTATTCAGTCACCGAGCTGGGTCAGAGCTGGCCTGCACTGCACCACGCAGAGGGGAAATCAAACTGCAGAGTCCCTGGGGACAGTCCTGCTGGCTGCCCTCCCTGCTGGATCCTCTCCCCAAACCTGTGGATTCTGCTTTTCCCACACCCCAGGCCCTGCCTCTGCCCCTCCTACCTGGTCACGGCCAATATGGACAAACTGAACTGCCCAGGGCATCAGCTTTGCAAGAAAATCCATATATTTCATGGCTCAACACCTTTCCTGCCCAAACACTGTGATTTCCTGGAAACAGCACCAAGCTGTTGTTAATGGGCCTGATCCCATAAGCTCACTTCATTCCCACTACTTCCTTGGCAAGAGAATACATTCATTTACATTCATATAAAATATAGTAAATATAAAATAACATGCAAAATTTATTACACAAAATGAATATATCAATTTACATTTTTATTATATAAATATTCATATATTCATTTGACTTTTGCAGCCTGCTGGCACGTATCTGCCTTTCTTATGAGGACTGGCTTTAGCAATGGAGGGAGGCAATGGAAGGGATATACAGGATTTGGGCCAGGCTTATCTTATTCCCCATCCCAGTCAGGCTAAGCCAGAGCATCACCTCTGGAACCAGAGCCTTTCTCACAAGGACCCTGCAGCTCTGGTGCCACTGAGCTGGAAGCCCAGTTGTTTTCCAGGAGGGTGTTTTGGGGTGGCCTGTGCACGCTGTGTGCATCAGCCCAGCGTGTTTCTGGAGCAGACAGGGTCACATCAGCGCCGTGCTTTTTACAGAAATAGCTCCCAGATGTAACCATTGTGTCACAGCACATTTATGGAATTTGGCAGAATTGCAGGATGTGTGGGGTTTGTGTGCGTGAGGGTGAATCTGTGCTCCAGCCTCCTCTCTGACCTGCAGATGAGGTTTGTCCCAGCTCTTGGGCTCTGTGTCCTTGCCTAGTTTGGGACACAATAAACAGCCCTGGACAGTGCCAGGGCTTGAAATCCAGCTTAGAGCTTTCCTCTGCTGGTGGAGATGGACATGGAGGCAGAGTCAAGGCATTTCCAGTCTCCACTGGAAAATGAGAACAGAATTATTTCCCTTCTTGCATCTATTTGACAATTTTCTTGGCTTTTTAATGCTCTTAAATGATGTGAGAAAAATCCAAGCATGAGTGGAAGCAAGACTGGTAAACGCTTTAATTCCTTCAGCTGATGGGCACCAAACATCTCCCATTGCCTGTTTCTGTTATACTGTAATTACTGGTTTGATGTATCTGTGAAAGTGAAGAAAATTAACCCTAACTCTGTGCAAGGAGCTTTCTTTGCCAAGCAAAAGGCCAGACAAGAAAGAGAGCATCTCAGGTTTGAGATCTCCTGTGGGCCATGTCCCACGGCCCCAGGGCTGTGCCCACTGGCACCGTGCCCCTCAGGACAGCCAGGAGAGGGTGTGCCACCCCAAACCCAGGAGATGCTGGTGCCCAGCCTGGCCTGGCTCTGGAGGAACAGATGTAACCCATTTGCTGGATGTCTGAGGGGCATTAGGAAAAGGTCAGTGGCTGGAATACGGATGACGTGCTTCAAAAGTGCACTAAAATAGCACAGTTCATTAAACTCTGAGGAGCAGAATGCTCACAGTTAAGGGGGGAATTGCCTTTACAATCCCCTTTGTGGCTGGTTTTGTGTGGAGGAATTTAAAATAGTGTCATATTGTTTGGAATACGTTTTTTTGGCCTTGTTATGAAATACTCATACTGCAGTTGAGAGGACTGAATCAGGACGTGCAGTCTGCTCCTGTGGCTGCCATGTATCCCCATGCCCTGCCTGCATTCCTGTTTTTCCCAATACACACCCAACGGTGGAGCAAACACCATCGTGTTCCCTGCCATTGGGAAGCCATCCTTGGTAAGAACAGATTGCCTTCAACAATTTGTCTTCAACAGATTGTCCTCAGCCTCCTGAAGGAGGAGTGGATCTGCTTCTCCAGCTCCAGATTGGAAACTCTGCCCCTGAGCCATGAAAGCAACGGCAGAAAACAGCTCCCTGTGTTCTTCTGGAAATAGAAGAGGGCTACAGACGAAGCCAATCAAACAAACGAGGCAGCGGTGTGACGAGAGCAGCCCAGGGGCTGTGCCTCAGGAATGCTCTGTGCTGGGTGTCCATCCTGCAGCCAGAGCGGGCAGGAGCCCCTCTCTGAGGCTGTGCCGCCCAAAGGATGGAGACAAAGAGCTCATCCACTCTCCAGCACCATCAGCATGGCCAGCAAAGCCATGGCTGAGCCTTTCCTTGGGCCACGCTGGAGCTCTGGGCACCCACCTGCCCCGAAGGAGCCCTGAGCAGCCCCAGGGCAGGAGGTTTCATCCTCCTGTCCCTGAAACACCCAGGATGGGATGGAAATCCCTCACCTGGCAGTGTCTGGATGCCAGGACTGTCCCCAATTCCCCCTGCAGGCTGCCAGGAATTGCTTTGCTCTGAGAGGGGCTGGCCAAGGGCACGGTGAGGGTCCCAGGAGGCTGCTGGTGCCTCTCTGTACCACCGGGAGCCTCCTGGCTGCGTGAACATCACCCCAAAAGGGACAGGGCAGCTCTGGGGCTCCTTGCTCTGAGTTCCATCGGAGTGCCACCAGCAACCGGCTTGAAATGGGCACAAGGAGCTTCACCCCCACTCTTTATTCTGCTGACCCCCTGAAATGGTGCAGATAAAGGGCTTGAAATGGGCACAAGGAGCTTCACCCCCACTCTTTATCTGCTGACCCCCTGAAATTCTGCAGAGTTCCTGCTCTGCTCCTCAGGGCCAGCCAGCCGGGTCAGCTCTCGGTGGCCAGGAGTGCGTGGGGCTGCGGGATGAGTCAGTGTCTCACAGGGAGGGAGGGAGGGAGGGAGGCTGCGGCTCCTGACTCACCGTGAGCATCGCAAGGGCTGCGGAGACACCGGTGTGGCCCTGCTGCTGTCCCGGTGCTGTCCCGGTGCTGCCCCGCTGCTGTCCCGGGGTCCGGCTCGTTCCTGACCTCCCTCCTGGGCCACACCAGAGACAGGGGACGCTCCCTGCCGTGTTCAGGCGATGTTTTTTTAGCTTTGCCCAGCATGGATAAGGGCGCGGGTGCCGCTCAGCAGCCCCGAGCCGGGCCGGTGATGGAGCACCAGCTCCGGTGTCCCTCCGGCCCCGCTCCGAGCACAGGCGCACCTGGGGGACAGCGGCAGCCTCAGGTGCCACCCGCAGGCTGCTGAGCCTTTTCCTGTACCCAGAGGATGAGTGATTTGGGTGATTTTGAGTGATTTGGGTGATTTGAGTGATTTGAGTGATTTGAGCGATTTTGAGCAATTTGCCCCCACAGCACCTCCCCGGCAGCGAGAATTTTCGAATTTTCTTTGCCTTTTCCTGGGAGATCCCCCTCTGGTGAGCAGGGCATTAGTGTGGCTTTTGTTCCAGGATTCAGATTTACAGGTGGGCTGTGTGGCAGTTCATCATGGGAGCCTTTGGGTCCTGCAGGTCACTCAGCTCGACCTTCCCTTTGAAATTACTCCCTGATCACAAGAACTGGCACTTTTTGATATTCCTAAAAGATGACATTAATCATTTGCTATTTCTGTTCCCTCTGTCAGAAACACTTGGTACAGCCCTCTTGTTTCTCTTCCCCTCCAAGGCCCCTTTCCAGGCACTCACAGCCCCCTGCCCTGTGCTGGGATTCTCCTCTCTGCCCTCCCAGATGGATGGGAGCGAGCAGAGTGAACAACCAACATCTCCACGAGCTTCTCTGCTCCATTCTGCGAATAAAGCAGGTTCTAAATGGCAAGGCTGTGCCTCAGAAGAGAGCTGGGATGGCAGCAGCTCTGCCAGCTCTCAGGGGCAGGGCTGGGGAGATGGGTGCCCATTGCCAGCCTCCCATCCACCACTCACGTCACTTCGATCTGACAGAGACAGGAACATCTCTGTGAGCTGAGCCTCCTCCACCCCGTGCTCCAGGACACTCAATTACCGTGCAGCCAGTGCGTTCCGTGGTGCCGTTACAAATAATTCAGCTGCAACGATATGGCAGCTTAATTTGCCTTATTTATCTCAATCATTTTGCATGAGGGAGATGGATGCCTCGGCAGGAGCGCACGTGGACGCTCAGTCTCTGTTAATGTGGCTTCAGGTACAGGCTGCACGGCACATCCCTGCACAAAAATTCATCTTGCAGGCAATTGGCCTGAGCTGAAACACCCGGAGGAGGCAGGCAGAACTTTGGTGGCTGTGAGCCGAGCTCTGCTGTGAGCTGGTTCACAGGTATCTATGTACCTTGGAGCCCAGGAGAGGGGAGAGGCAGCACAGATCCCCCCCAGCCACGTCCACGGCATCCTGCTGAGCACGTACTTTGCTGCTTCTTGCTTTTTTTAGTTTGGAAATGTCAGCACTTTCCGTTCCCATGGGAACGCTGCCTTTTCCCTTGGCACGGTGCTGCGCTGGGAGCTGCTGGGCTGGCAGGGCTGTGGTGCTGCTGCTGGGAGCCTGTGCCAGCCCTTCCCTGGGGTCCCCAGCCCTTCCCTGGGTGTGCCAGCCCTTCCCTGGGTGTGCCAGCCCTTCCCTGAGGTCCCCAGCCCTTCCTGGGGTGTGCCAGCCCTTCCCTGGGTGTCCCAGCCCTTCCTGGGGTCCCCAGCCCTTCCTGGGGGTCCTGCCCCTCCAGACCCTGAATGGGGCCATGGTGCTGCTGCTGGCAGCGTGTGCCAGCCCTTCCCTGGGTGTGCCAGCCCTTCCCTGGGTGTCCCAGCCCTTCCTGGGGTCCCCAGCCCTTCCTGGGTGTCCTGCCCCTCCAGACCCCGAGTGGGGCTGAGCCCAGCAGCTCTGGGCTTCCAGGAGCAGCCTCAGCCACGGTAAAAACTCTTATGAGTGTAACCCCTTAGTGCAATTATTCTGATTATTTTAACTCTCTATTGCCATGTGGGGTCAGGCTCTGGTTCCAGGGAACAAGGGACAGCAGGGAACAGCCTCAGGCTGGGCCAGGGCAGGCTCAGGCTGGACATCAGGAGGAATTTCCCCATGGAAAGGGAGGTCAGGCATTGGCAGGGGCTGCCCAGGGAGGTTTGCAGTGCCCATCCCTGGAGGTGTCCAGGAAAGGCCTGGGTGTGGGTACAAGGTGGGCATGGGCACAGCTGGGACTCCATGGGCTGGGAGGGTTTTCCAGCCTCAGTCAATCTGGGATTCTATGTTTTGTGAAGCACCCAGGGAGCTCCTGGCAGAGCAGGGGGTGTCCCCAGCGTGGAGGGAGCCTGGCAGGTACACAGGCACTGTATGAGGGTGAAACTCACATTCTTGGTGTAAAAACCTGATTTTGCCACTGTTGCAGACCTCCAGGTTAGAGGGGCCCATTTGCTTCTGGAATAATTTGTGGTGTGATAAAGCAGCAGCAGCAGCAGCAGCAGCAGCAGCAGGAGGTGTGCTGGGGTGCTCAGTGCTCCTGGGCACACTCTGGAATACTTTGAGTTAATTCAGTTCCCAAACACGCCGAGTTCACTGGGGTCAGGAGTGCCACAACCATCACCTCCACTGCTCAGTTGTCAAGCGCTACTGCTCAGAAAAGCTCCTTGCAGAGCAGTGGGACGTGTGGAACAATGCCGAGCTGCTGACAGGTACCATGGCAATGGCTGTGCCAGGAGCTGCTCTGCTGCCGCCTGAGCTAATTCCCACTCCATATTTATGAGCATTCCCGCTCCTGAAGGGGCTGCCAGCCCTGCCCTGGGCTGCTGCTGTCTCGGGCTGGGGCTGTGCCCTGTTTGGGCAGGGCAGGGGCACTGTGGCCACAGCTCTGTCCATGCCAGGTGGGTCAGTGACCCTGAGGCCCCACCTGGGCTGTTCTGAGGCTGCACTGCCACCCATCCTGCTGCTCCCAGCTGCCCTCTGTGCCAGCCAGACCCGGGCCCTGTCCCCCAGCCTCACTCTGGCAGGGCTGTGCTGTCCCTGGTACCATCCCCGGTGCCATCCTGGTGCCATCCCTGATGCCATCCTGTCACCATCCCCGGTGCCATCCCTGGCACCATCCCCAGTGCCATCCCCGGCCCCTCTCCAGCCCACCCCAGCCGCAGCAGGGGCTGCTCCCCTCCCAGTGCGATGCTCCAAGCTCTGCAGCCAGGCTCTCAGAGCAGGAAGGTTAATTGCTATTTGCTTTCCCAGCCTTTATCTGGTGTTTAGCTCCTCTCCCTTTCATCTCTGCCGTTTGAAGCAGCACTTTCCAGAAGTGTTTGCAGGCTCAGGGCAGGACAAGCAGCACAGGAGGCTCCTCTCAGGCTGTGCTGCTGCTATCACATTTGTGGGAGCAGGATTTGGGGGTGTCACCGACCCCAGGGTGGCCTGGCCTGTGAGCCTCAGCTCCCCTGCTGGCCCCGTCTCTGCCATTCTGTGAGAAACAAAAGCACCATCAGGTGCTTTCCTTGCCATAAAGATATTTACACACGTCAATAAAGGCGGCTCTCAGCATCGCATGAAGTTAAGCAGATGGAGCTCGTGGGGTGTTTTTGCAGCCTCTCAGGGATTTTACTCATTCTCCCTGCACTTGCTGCACATCTCTGCTAAGCACTCAAACACCAAACCTGAGTGCAGATCTCCAGGGCCAGCCTAAGCGCTGGGTAATCGAATTTTCCATGGGCAAGTTCACTGCCCTGCTCTGCTGGCTGCTGGCCTGCTTTGCCAGGGCACACCCGGGATGCTCCTGGTGCCTTGTTTGTCCCCCCAGGGCTTTCCTGCAGCCCCCCAGCATGGCCCAGGGCTGGGCATGGCCAGGGTCCTGCCCTCCCATTCCAGTTCAATTCCAGGCCCATTGCCTGGGTGAGTGCAGTGTTTGGGAGCACCGAGTGCCTCAGCTGCTCTTCCTTGTTAGTGCCGCTCCTGCCAGGCTCTTAATCACCCATATGTTTTATCAGCAGTGATCTTGCATTTGCTAACAATCTGCAGATTGGAAAAAAATTATCCCCAGTCCCTGGCGAGCCCCTGCACAGCCAGGAGTGCTGATGGTGCTGTGGCACGGGCATGGCACAGGCATGGCACAGCCGGGAGTGTGGATGGTGCTGTGGCACGGGCATGGCACAGCCGGGAGTGCTGATGGTGCTGTGGCACAGGCATGGCACGGGCATGGCACAGCCAGGAGTGCTGATGGTGCTGGGCACGGGCATGGCACGGGCATGGCACGGGCATGGCACAGCCGGGAGTGCTGATGGTGCTGGGCACGGGCATGGCACAGCCAGGAGTGCTGATGGTGCTGTGGCGCGGGCATGGCACAGCCCTGCCAGCTGCCAGTGCCACCCCACCCCAGCCTGGGGCTCTCTCATCCTGCCAGCCCGTGCTGGGGCACATCTGCAGCACACACTGCCCCAGGGCAGGGTGAGATGGATGTTGGGTGTGTGATATGGGATCAGATCCCTCCCTGGCACGGTGGGCAGGCCCTGGCACAGCTGGGGCTGCCCCTGATCCCTGGCAGTGCCCAAAGCCAGGTTGGACATTGGGGCTGGAGCAGCTGGGACAGTGGAAGGTGTCCCTGCCATGACAAGGGTGGATCTGGACAGGCTTTAAATCCCTTCGAGCCTGAACTATTCTGGGTTTCCTTGGTTCCATGAATCGCACTGACCTGTGATCTTATCAAGCAGTGGAAGCACATTTATTTGACAGACTCTACTGTCCATAAAGCTGTATTAGCAACAGCTGTATTTTTGTCCCTTAACTCTGTCTCAGTTTTTCCATTACTTTTCCTGTCTGGAAATCTGCCAGCCTGCTTGATTCACACTACAGCATCAGCACTTTCTTTCTGATTTCCCCCTGCATTCAAAGGTGTATTCAAAATCAACAGCACTGGGTCAGCTCCCTCTTTTCAGATTCTGGTGCTCCTGATTGTGGCTCTTTCACATCAATGGCTTGTTTCATCATTTTTCCTCTCCCTCTGTTTTCTCCCCAGTCTCTCTGTTCCTAATTCAGCTCGTTAGAAACAAGAAGTGAATAAAAGCCTGACCTGTGCTAACGAACCTGCCCAGTGAATACCTGTGTTTGCTGGTGGGTTTGGAGGGGCTGCTTTCCTTCCAGCTCCTACAGATGCCAGCTGCTCTCCTAAATGTGCTTCCACCAGGGTGCTTTGGGCTCCAGGAGCTCTCGCAGCTCTCCTGCACATCCCCACTTTTTAATTTCTTCTCTGCAGCTCCCAGACAGCTCTCGGGGATCCACGGGGATGAGAGGATTTCATATGGACTCTAAATAAAGGGTAGTGCTGCACAGAGGAACCAGCATATCCAAACAGAGCAGCAGCCATTGCCCACAAGTCTGGATACACAATGGAGATAATGGAGCAGTAAATAAATATCCAGCCCAGGCTCTGCAAGTTGTAGCTGCAGCAGCATCCCGGGAGTCCATTGCTCAGACAACAGGGTTCTGCGAGAAATATTTGGGAAAAAAGTAATTTTAAACATATTTGAGAGAAAAATAAAAGCAATTTAAAGAAAGCAATGCCCATTGCCTGGAACACCTCCAGGAAAATGCATTTCCTGTGGTGCCCGAGCGCTGGGTTTGGGATGCTGAGAGTGATGGGCCTCCCCCATCAAAATCCCTAAGATCTGAGCAACGAGGCTTCCCTGGGGTAAAATGGGTGCCCTGTGCT
>JAHXMQ010000066.1:18756033-18770014 GCA_020466415.1 Ammodramus savannarum pratensis
GTGCAGTCCCTGCTCGTGGGTGTCACTGCTGGCCCTGGAGAGTCCCTGCTCGTGGGTTTCACTGCTCCCAGAGCTCAGCAGGACTCTCACAGCGCTCCTGGGCTGTTGCAGGTTGGAGAAGTCGAGCCAGGTGCGGACGGTGTCCAGCAGCAACCTGTTCTTCAAGGGGAGCCGCTTCCGCTACAGGTAAATCCTGCTGCAGGTAAATTGTGGTGCAGGTAAATCCTGGTGAGGTAAATCCCAGCACAGGTAAATCTTGGTGAGGTAAATCCTGGTGAGGTAAATCCCAGCACAGGTGAATCCCAGCACAGGTAAATCCTGGCTCAGGTAAATCCTGGTGCAGGAGCAGCTGCTGGGTGTGTTCCTGTGTGCTCCTTGGGGCTGCAGTGCCCCAGGGACATCTCAGGGCCTTCCAGAGATCCCCAATTGCAGCGCTGACCCCACCAGGCCACCTCTGCCACTGTCTCTGTGCCACAGAGGCCACCCCTGTGCCCAGCTCACAGGAGAGGGTTTGGAGGGACAGGAGTGGAGGATGGGAGGGTTAGAACAGCGAGGTGTGAAACAAATCACCACTATCCCTAAATTCCTGTGAGAGCCTGGACCTGGGGCCTGGTGCCTCCAGGATGGGACACCCCAGTGTGTGCCCTCACCGAGGTGCACAGTGCTGGCACCCTCCTCGCTGGCACGGCAGCACCTGGCTGCCCGTGGTGTGCCCATCTCAGCTGAGGGGAGGTGACCCCTGGTGTCCAGCCCCCCATGCCAGAGGAAGCAGCAAAATCTGGAGGCAGAGGTGCCAGCCCAGCCTTCTCCATCGCCCCCATTCCCCTGAGAAAACCTTTCTGCTTTCCCCGGAGCTGTGTGGGGAGGGGCCCAGGCTGTGCACGGGGTGCTGTGCTCCCGTCCTCACCTCTGCTGCTCTTGCCCCACCTGCAGCGGCCGCGTCGCCAAGGAGGTGATGGAGTCCAGCGCCAAGATCAAGAGGGAGCCCCCCGAGATCCACCGGTGAGAGCCTGGAGCTCTGGGGTGGGAGCCCGGGGTGGGAGCGTGCCCAGGGCATTGCCATGTGCCCAGGATGGGAGCGTGCCCAGGGCACTGCTGTGTGCCCAGGATGGCAGCATGCCCAGGGCACTGCCGTGTGCCCAGGATGGGAGCATGCCCAGGGCACTGCCGTGTGCCCAGGCTGGAGCATGCCCAGGGCACCACCGTGTGCCCACAGCGCTGGCTCTGTCCTGGCCCTGACCCTGTCCCCTGCTGTCCCCAGGGCCGGGCTGGTGCCCAGCAGGAGCTGCCCCTCCATCACGCACGGCCCCAGGCTGAGCAGCGTGCCCCGCACCCGGCGGAGAGCCGTCCACATCTCCATCATGGAAGGTAGGACACGGGGCAGCCCTGCCCGGCGTGCTGGGCACGGGAACACACGGACAGGGGCACCTGCAGGGACAGGGGCACACGGACACAGGGGCACAGGGGCACACGGACACAGGTGTGCACACAGACACAGGTACACAGATGCATGGACACACAATGTGCACATGGACACTTGCACATACACACAAGTGCACAATGTCCAGCTGAGGCTGCAGCCCCGGTGGTTTGTCCTCAGCAAAGCTGGTGTTCCACCAGGCTGGAGCAGGGAGGCTGCTCCTCCCCATGCTGGGGCTGTGTCAGAGGAGGATGCACTGGGAAGGGCTGGCAAAAGGCAAAGCACTGGGAGCAGTGTGGAGGTGCCCCTCAGGGCTGGGGACATGCTGGGGGCTGTGGCTGTGCCATGCTGGTGACAGCAGTGTCCAGCTCCCAGTGACAGGGCTGTTCCCTGCCCCTGGATGGGCCCAGCCCTGCCCCAGCACAGCCACCCTGGTCCTGGTCCCGGAATGCAGGCAGGGACAGGAACTGTCTGCCCCAAGGGCAGGATTTAATTCCACCAAGGGATCCCTGGGTCATGGCTGTGCCAGCTCTGGGGATGGAAGCAGACAGGGTCACCTCTGCCACCCAGTTCCATGTGACAGCCTGTGCCCCAGATGCCGCTGGGAAGCAGCCAGTGCATTCAATCACCTCCCACCATAAATCACCCCGGGCTGGTTCCACCCCTTTGCTTCTCCTCACTCTCACCTCAGCTGGGTCCCGTGGGAACGCGGGTGCCCAAAATAGTGCTGAGCCCAGGGCCGGCAGCAGTGCCGCTCCCAGAGCCGTCCCCACGGTCCCCGTGTCCCTGTGCCACCATGGTGAAGTGCCTGGTGCGGATCAGGACGCGGGTCAGCGTGCACCTGTGGCTCATCAACCACTGCTGCCGCGCCGTGCGGGTGCGGGTGCTGGCGCTGGGGCCGCGCCTGCTGTCCCGGGCCCTGGGCATCCTGCCCCTGCTGCCCGCTGCCGCCGGGCACGGCCATCCCTGCGGCCCCGGGCACCCACCTGAGCCAGGTAACGCCGCGCCGGGGGTCGGGGCTCCTGGGGTGCCCACGGGGCTCCATGGACTGTGGTGCCATGGTCAGCTGGGGAGCTGGGGGGTGCAGGAATGAGGGGTGCAGGAATGTGGGACGCAGGACTGTGGGACACAGGACTGTGGGGTGCAGGAATGTGGGGTGCAGGACTGTGAGACGCAGGACTGTGGGGTGCAGGGTATGCGTGGCAGGGAGTGGGCTGGGGTCTCCTGCACTCCAGGTTGTTGTTACCACAGAGCAGCTCTGGTGGTGGGGCTGGACTCGGGTTTCCAGGATTTTCCAGCTCCTGCTGCCAGTCCCGTGGGAGCAGATGGCAGGAGGGTTTGGGGCTGGGGGCCAGCCCCGCTGTCCCTGTGCTGGTGAGCAGTGGCTCCCCTCAGGGGCTGTCCCCCGTGTCGGGGGCACAGTGGGTGCCACGGGGAGCGTTCCCATGCGAGGGGAGGGCGCAGGGCTGGCAGGGTGAGCGCGGGTTCCCCCCTCACTGCCCGGAGCGCAGCGTTGCTGTGGCGCTCACCGGGCAGCGCTCACAAAGGAGAGGCTGCAAATCCCCGGGAATGCGGCCGGATGAGCTCCGGGTGTTCCCCTTCACCCTCCGGCAGCCAGGCCGTGCTGACAGCATGTCGAGGTGCTTTAGTGCAGCGTGCTCTTCCCTCAGTGACAGCTCCAGCCCTGTCCCTCTGCAGCCGCCGGCAGGGTGGCCCTGGGGACCAGCTGGTCCCCACCATGACCTTCAGACACCCTCCCTGGAGCTGGGGCTGCAATGGCAGAGCTCCTATCCCCCCCTGCCTGCCAGAACTGCCTGAAACAAGTCCCTTATGTGTGTGATTTCTAGCAATTTGGGGATTTGGAGGAGCTATCGGTAGGGGCAGGATTTGCTTGGCACAAAGGACCAAAGCTCAGCCTGGTACGGGGCTGGGAGCTGGCACAGGGGCTGGCACAGAGCTCCAGCCACGGCTCCTGCTTGGGTGTGAGCAATGTAAAACATTTGGGTTTTGGTTTGTGCTGAGCTCAGAGCAGCCTGTGTGTGCTGCAGGGGCTCCTGCAGGGGATGGGGACACCTCCTTTGTGTGCTGGGGGACACCCACCCCCACCAGCCCAGCACGACCTCTGTTCATGCACCTCTCACCTGGGGCTCTCATCACTGCCACCTTCCCTGTCCCCGTGATGGCTGAGCCCTGTTCCTGTCTCTGTCACCTGTCCCGGGCAGGTGTCCGTGGTGCCGCAGTGCCACGGCTGGCAGTGCCAGCGGCAGAGGGGCCCCAAGCACTGTGGGCAGCCGCAGGGGGACTATCACTGTCACTGTCACTGTCACTGTCACCTCAGGGCAGTTACAGCCCACATGTGCGTGTGATTGCCTGCGGAACAGCCCGGACCCTGCTGCGGTGCCAGTGACAAACCAGGCAGGTGTTGAGGTGTCACCACCGCAGTCACAGGTCGTGTTGAAGGGGCTGCAGGTCCTGCAGGGCCAACAATAACCACAACAAGCAGCAGCAGCCCAGGGCACTGCGCTCTGTCCCGTGGGGCACAGCGGTGTGGGGCAGCGCGGGCAGCTCCCGGCTGTGGAGGGGAACCCCTGCGCCCCACTGAGTGTCCCCTGTCCCTCCCTGTGTCCCCAGGCCTGGAGTCCCTCCGTGACAGCGCCCACTCGACCCCGGTGCGCTCGGCTTCCCACGGCGACGCCTTCGCGGGCGCGGGGCGCGGCGGGCGCGCCGAGAGCAGCGAGCGGGTGGCCGTGATCGCGGACGAGAGCTACAGCCCCGCCGACAGCGTGCTGCCCACGCCCGTGGCCGAGCACAGCCTGGAGCTGATGCTGCTGTCGCGCCAGGCCAACGGCGCCCCGTGCAGCATCGAGGAGGAGAAGGAGTCGGAGGCGGGCACGCCGGCGGCCGAGGCGGAGGGCGAGCTGCGGGCGCTGTGCCCGGGCGCCGCCGGCCTGGGGCCCGCACAGGCCCAACAGGTGAATAAGTTTCTTTTAAGTGTCCTCCGTTTGCTCCTTGTGACAGTTGGACTCCTCTTTGTTTTGCTCCTCCTCCTGATCGTCCTTACCGAGTCCGACCTTGACACTGCCTTTTTCCGCGATATCCGCCAGACCCCAGAGTTCGAGCAGTTCCATTACCAATACTTTTGTCCCCTCAGGCGATGGTTTGCCTGCAAGCTCCGCGCCGTGGTAAACCTGCTCATTGACACCTGAAGGCAGGAGCCGCCGCGGGGGCCCGGACCTGCCGCCGGCACTCACTAACCCTCCCCTCCCGACCCGGCCCGGCCGGCCGAGGCGGCTTTCCGGGAGGAAGAGGAGGGTGGGCGCAGCCCCCGGAGCCCCCTCCTCCCCGCGCTCCCACCCCCGGAGCCCGCACGGCACCTCCCGTCCCGACCCCACGCTCACGACTGGGGAAGCACCGAGCAGAGGGGAATTCTTTGCTCTGCCAGCCCGGCCGCGGCTGGCGGGGCCGTTCGCAGGAGCTTTAGCAATGGTGCTACTGAGGTTTCATTTAACACTCGTGTACTGTTCCGGTATTCGATCCGCACTGTGCCCGCCGCCCCCGCCCTCCACGAAGCGCTTGGCAGAGCCCTCCCTGCCCGCCGGAGCCGCCCAGGAGGCGGCGGAGCCCTGGGGGCGCCCCGTGCCCTCTGCCCGCAGCCATGCGGAGCCCTCGCCCTGCTGCGGACTCGGCCCTTCGCCACTTTTATCAGCCTTGAAGCACCGGTGCTCCCGAGGGCAGGGGAGCATGGAAGCCAGGGGAGCAAACCTGGCGTGGAGCTGTAGAGACTGTGTCAGATTTATTGGGATGACCTTTACCCTCCACCAGTTGTACCTGTTTTGTAAAAAAACCAAGCAAAAAGAACAAAAAAAAACCAAACAAACAAAAAAAAAGAGAGACATTTCAAGGTCTATTTTAACAAGGAAATGCTATTTTGTTATCAGATCTAATCCAGTCTTTTTTTACTTTACGGACGGGGTGGCCGTGGGTGCCGGTCCCGAGCGGTTCCCAGTGAGCAATGGTTTGAGAGCAAACGCTGGGAGCAAAGCCAGCCGAGCCCTGCTGGGCTTGGGACAGAGAAGGAGCTCTGCTTTGGGGACTCTTCCCAAGAGGACACGAGTTCAGGTGACACTGAAGAAGCCAACGGACACCTTCAGCCCCGACCATCGTTGATTGCAAGTCAATAAATCCAACTCATCGTGAGGACCCCCGGACTGGAGCAGCAGCCCATCCACAGGGAGCAATAACAGCCAGTTCTGGTTAGGTTGGGGTGACAAGTTGGACACATCAGCAAAAAATTAAAAAAAAAAAAAAAATTAAAAAAAAAGAAGAAGGGTAGAAACAGCTGAGCAAGTTTAATTTCATCTCAGGGAGAGATTTTTCCGTAAGCTGGGGCCATAACTGCAGTTTTTCAAAGCCTGATGTCCGTGTTGTCTTTGAGCATCCAGCACCCACCGCCGGGCGGGACGGTGACCTTGGGCCACTCCTGGTCACTGCAATAAGGGGAGGGGTCCCGTGGGGGCACAGGCCCCCTGCCCGGGTCACAGCAGAGGCCCGAGGAGGGGGGGTCCAGCCCCGGCTCCAGAGCACGGCAGGGGCCCAGGGAAGGTTCCAGGAGCCCAGGGAAGTTCCAGGAGCCCGGGAAGGCTCCAGGAGCCCGGGGAAGGCTCCAGGAGGCGGAGGAGCAGTTTTTTACATGATAATCCTGTTTTATGCAACATAGCAGAATTAACTCTTAGTGTAGTGTTCCTACCTCAGCCCATAGCGCTGATGTTTCTATGCAGTTGTGCTCGTCCCGACGCTGACATTTTTTACCCCGGGTTAACGCTGCAGTGTTGTCCTTCCTCCTCCTCCTCCTCCTCCTCTCCTCACGGCAATGTTCTGTGTGACGTGTGACAGCACAGCTCCATCCTTTTCGGACACGTCCCCTCCACCGTGGCTTTCCTCGGGTGACGCTCTGTGCCAGCCCCAGGTCACCGTTGTCCCCCAGCGTTTTACTGCAGAACCACGAGAATTGGTGATTTTCCGTTGTACGTTTCTCCCGTCGCTCCCAGATCCTGTCGTGTGTTTCAGGCCCCGTTAGTTTTGCCCGTCTTTCTATCAAAATGTTGTTTCCATAGGTTCTGAGAGCAGAAACCCATGAATCTCGTCCTAGCGTACTGCATCTTTCAGCAGTAGACAGTAAAATACCTGAAAATGTGAATTTCTTAGTTTTCATAAAGAAAACCTAGAGATTAACCTTTCATGTGCCAAATACTGTAAGTTACATTCTTTTTTCCTTCAAAATGTACCTTTTTCTACATATCCAATACCTTAGTTAGCATAAAATCATTGGTGCCATGAAAAGTATTTTTAAATTTAAATAAATATTTAAATATCATGAAAAGCAGAGTTGGGATGAGCTTTGTTCAGCGATTCTGATTTTTCTTATGAAAACAACTCAAGTGTGAGAAATTTGGTCTTTTAGCAGCTTCCCACTGGAGTGAGAGTTCCAGAGCTGCAGGTGAGTCCCTCGCATGTCTCTGCACTCCAGGAGCACAATTTCACAAATGCACCCAGGAGTTTTGGGCCCCTCACTACCAGGAAGGCACTGAGGGGCTGCAGAATGTCCAGGGAAGGGGCTGGAACCCCAGGAGTGGCTGAGGGAGCTGGGGGCTCAAGGGTCACTTTTATTTCCATGGAAGACATGGGTGCCAAAGGCAGTTTAAACTATTTATTTTAAGACTTTCAAAGTACATTTCTGTCCTGAGAAACAACAGTCAGCTTCGGAACTGCTTAATACAGAATGAACAAAGTCAGTGCAGGGAGGTAAAAAATAAGGACCTAAGGCACTTCTATTTGAACACGTGGAGGCGGCCACTGGAGTTGCCTCCCACCAGGATGCTCTGGCTGGGGTGCACGACGTTGATGGAGCACACGGAGCCCAGGCAGTCCACGTTGTAGAAGGAGTGCAGCAGCTTGCCCGTGTCCTGGAACACCTCGATCTGCCTGGGCTGTGCCATGCTGCCCACCAGGAAGCAGTGCTCCTGCTTGGGGTCCCAGATGGCCCTGAAGCGGGTCAGCCAGCGGCCTGTGTTGTTGTTGTGCCTGCAGGGCAAGAGGAATGTTCCTCCTTGTGAATCCAGCGTTTTAAATCATCATTTATGTCCCATCTGCTCCCTTGCCTTCTAAACCTTCAGCACTCAGGCTGCAGCGCTCAGGATCCCTGTCCTGGGATGGGCAGGATGGGGCAAGAATACCAGAATGGTTTGGGCTGGGAGAGAGCTTAGAGATGACCCAGTGCCACCCCTGCCAGGGCAGGCACACCTTCCTCTGTCCCAGGGTGCTCCAAGCCCCGTTCAGCCTGGCCTGGGACACTGCCAGGGGTCAATTCCTTCCCAAAATCCCACCCAAAATCCCACTGCCCTCTGGCAGTGGCAGCCACTCCCTGTGTCCTGTCCCTCCAGGCGCTGCCCTGGCCCAGGTGTGCTGTCCTTACCTGATGGAGCTGAGCGGGGTCACAGTGGATGACAAGGACGTGGTGTCGTAGACCCTGGGCACAGAGGAGCACATGAACACCAAGAAGCTGTGCTAGAAAGGCAGCCCTTCCCTCACAGAGCTCCAGCTCCTGGGCCCAGGAGTGAGCACAGCCAGGCCAGGGGCACCAGCAGCCCAGGTGGAACCAGCCCAGCTGGAATCACTGCAAGTGCTCAGCACCTGGATTTGCTTCCTCCTTTACCTGCAGCCCACCCTGGCTGGCAGCTCTGCAGAGCCCAAAGGCCAGCCCAGCATCCCACCTCTGCTCCTCCACCTCACCAATCTGAGGGTCTCACCCCGCGGGGCAAAAACTGCCCAGCCCACACAAAATCATCTCAATTACAGCCACAAAGTAACCAGGAGAAAAAGAACATCAAACACAAGCAACTCACAGCAGCTTAAATGATGAAATGGTGGGCTATTTACTGAAGAGCTGATATCATCATTATTTCAAGTACCAGCTACAAAAAAATTTCGTTTCTGAGCATTTTGTGTTTGTGTTCACCAGCCAGGTTTTGGCTGGTTGTGTTTGTGGGTTTTCATTTTGTTTGTTTTTTAAAGATAACAAGTACCTGTATGTTTTAACTTTTAAATATCCTGAGGGAAAATGAGGATTAGAAAAAAACACAACCAAAGCAAAAAAATCATTTAAAATGTTAATGCAAGTAAATCTTTATCATTTTTTTAAAGTGATAAAGACAGAAGCTGCTCAGTGATGGGTCATGTGGAAAATTAATAATAGTAATAATAATAATGACAACAAATCACCCAAAGAGCTGGTATTTTCCATGAGGATCCTTCCTTCCACAGCCTTACCTCAGCCGGTCATCAGCACACACTGTCACCACCCTGCTGCCAGTGACAGGTGAGAAATAGCCCGAGGCCACACTTTTGGTGTGTCCTGTCAGAGAGCTCAGGGGCTTGTTCTTCTTGGTGTTCCGAAGGTACCGAACGTCAAAAACACAAACATCCCTGCAAAGGTACCACAAACACTTCAGCAATTATCCTTCATTCACCAAGAGAGCTCCAGAGCACGGCAGGATGTGTGGGAGCGGGTTCAGAGCTTCAATATCCACTCAAATGGTGGCTCTGAGGGATTTTGGGAGCACCAAATCCACCCTCCCCAACCAGCCCTCCACAGTCCCTCTGTGCCAAAACCCACCAGGGCCCATCTGGGAAATCAAACCAAATCCCACCTTAAATCCTGCTAAGGACTGAAAAGTTGTTCTCTAAAAGGACCGAGACAGCTCTGACTGTAAATGGAGGCTGAGAAACTCCTCAGCCCCAGCTGTCCCCAGCACAGAGAGCACTGAAAATCCAGCCTGTTCAGTCTGGGCTACGTACACGGAGCCAGCAGCCAGGAAATACTGTTTGTTGACGGGGTGCACGTGGACTGTCCGTGTCCTCTTGAAGCCAATGTCCACAGAGAGCTCCGAGGACACCCCCGGCGTCCGTCTGTCCACAACAGCCACGGGCCCGTCCCAGCGACTCACTATGGCCGTGCAGGCATTCTCCTCCAGGAAGTCAAAGCAGGACAAGCCTTCCTCACTCCTGCAGATCTGAGCCCAGGGAAGGTTAAATGTCACCAGAACTGAAGGGAACAGGCAGTTGTTCCAACACCCAAACGCTCCCTGGGCTGTGGGTTCCATCCTTTCCCTCTTTAACTCACTAAAAACCACACAGCCCATGTGACAGCTCCATCCAGCTGTGCAGGTAACCTTCTGTGAAACAAGGATGCTTTCCACAGGGGAAATAATTAGGAGATAATTAACCATCCAAACCAGATCAGCGACAGCACACTCCAAATTCCCTGTCAGAGCTCCTACAAGGCACTGTCACCTCTGTGTTCCAGCAATCAAAGAGCTGCTGGCCTTGAGCACACACTGAGCGAGGATTAAGGATATCTTTCCCTTCTCCAGTGCTCCAGAAGCTTTTAATCATGTGCAGAAATGTAAACTTGGAAAGTGGGAGAACGCAGGCTGTCTCTGGGTTTTGGTGAGGAGGAAACATCTCCCTATTTATGTGATGCTAATTAAATGTTGATCCATATGTCCTTGTGGAACTAGAACCTGAACTTTCCTGTTAGTAAAACAACCAAAGAATGAGCTGGTACAAGCAGCCCCAACCTTCCCAGCAGTGCCTCACCTCATCAAAGACAGCCCTGGTGACATCGCCACAGCGCAGAGTGTCATTGCTGAGGGACAGCAGGTGAGCAGGGTTGCAGGGAGAGAAGTGCATGCAGCTGACGTGGAAGTTGTGAGGGATGAAGGTGTGGGCTCCTTCCTCCGTCCCGCAGCTCTGCAAAACGACACATCCCACAGACACGGCTGCTGATCACTGCAGTTATTTTGTTAGTGACTACAATTCTCAGAGCCAAATCTCTGCTTTTCAATGTTTTTTGGAGGAGGCAGAAGGTGCTGGGTGAGAGGAGACAACAGCACAGGCGATATGAACAGTGAGACTGCTTCTGGTCCCTAATGATGGAAAGCTGCAACTTCCTGCTGCAATTAGTGCCACTGTAGCCACCAGCAGCCCTGGGCCTGGACAGCAGCACCGGGCACACCAAGCTGGTTTCTGCTACCACATCAAAATATGGACACACTGGGCTACTGAGAGCTCAGGCTGAGTTAGTGACCCAAACTGCATGAACACAGCATCTCCTGTCTTCTCTTCTAAATTTTGCATCATTTTGTTATTTTAAAAGAAACTGAATAGGTCATTTTGGACCAAGTTCTGGTTCATCCCACAAAGATGATTCTGCTTTCAAACTTCAGAAAAATACAACGGAAAGCCACTCTGGCAACTCTGACAATCACTCTCGACAACCACCAAGGATTATCCCTAAGAATGGAAAAAACCTAGAACACTCTCAAGAGCCTAACAAAATGCCACCCCAGGCTGTGCAGCTGTCCTGAACCACACACCTGCTCAGGTGAGGAGCACATGAAGCACTCACCACATTCCAGAGGCCAACGTGCCCCCACGTGTCTCCAGCTGCCACAAGGATGGTGCTCTCGGAAGGGTGGATGGCCATGGAACACACCCGGGACTTCACCACCTTCCTGATGTTCTCCTCTCTCAGCACCATGCTGCTCAGGCTCTCCTGGTACCTGGAAAACCAAAATGACACCATCACCAAAACATTCATTAGGGAAGGAAGGAAGGAAGGGGGGCCAGACAATGCCCAGTTTTGGCTGCTGTTTTCACATTACCTCTTTATGTCAGGTGTGTCCCGCTCAGCTTCTTCCGCTTTCACCTACACACAGAAAGGAGATATCTAACCAAAATCAGAGACCAAGTGAAATTACACGATCCAAAAATAACAAATAAAACCAATAATACCTCACTTATCCTCAGCCACGTGCTCAGTAAGGCCTCTGTCCATTTACTGCTCTCTGTCTGGTACTCTGGAACCATGGGCAAAGGTCCGCCTGGAACCTGAGGCTGGGAGGACATTGGCAATTTTTGTAACTCAACCCAACTAAACCACAAACAAGGTGAATTGGTACTTTCCCCACCAGACATCCTGAGAACACATGTACACTAGGACAGGAAATAAACAGTAAAATCAGAAGGTGAGATCATAACCTTATTAAAAAATAAAGAGAATTTCACTGGCAGCACAGAACAACTGCCTCCCTGGATTTCTTCCTCTCCTGATACTGCAGCAAGACCTTTACTACAGATTCAAATTTATTCTACAGCTCCATGGAAGATTTAAATTCCCATTTCTCAGAACAGTGTGCCTTTTACTTGCTTCTCCATCACTGCTCCAAAGAGATGGTAAATATTACCCAGGAAAATAAACCAGTTCAGAAGTTACAGCAAAATAAAAACTAGAGTAATAAACCTTTGGATTTAAGGCTGCTCAGCTCCATGGGCTGTTGATGTGGCACATTCTAGGTCAGGACCCTTCTGTGGATCCCAGCTGCACCATGCCATCAGCCTGGGCCACAGAGCACTGCCTGGCTCATGGTGAGAGCACGGCACCTGCTCAGGGTGACAGAACTGAGCCTGGGCCACAGAGCACTGCCTGGCTCGTGGTGAGAGCACGGTACCTGCTCAGGGTGACAGAACTGAGCCTGGGCCACAGAGCACTGCCCGGCTCATGGTGAGAGCACGGCACCTGCTCAGGGTGACAGAACTGAGCCTTCCTCCCTGTCCCTGTGTCACAGCTCCCAAAGGCCTCAGCGCAGTGCCCAGTGCCACCCATCAGTGTCAGAAAGCTGCTGTGCACCCAGCCCTGCTGCAGCCCCTGCCCATCTCACATATTCCTCTGCCTCCAGCCGGGCAGACGTGTCCAGCAAGGGAAGGTCCAGCGGCGGCTCCCTGAGCAGGCGCATGGATCGCCGCCGCGCCGGCTCATCCTCCGCCTTCTTAGGCTTGGCCCTGCAACAAGCAGAGCACCTCAGCCACGGAGCAGAGCCAGGGACAGATCCACCAGCCCCTGCTGGCCCTGCTCCTCCATCCATTACACTGAGGAACAAACCACGAGCACCTAGCACTGCACAGCAGGTGCTGCCCCTGCGATGCATCCCTTCCCAGCTCTCCTCATTCCTTACCCACCCAGCCATTCCCACCTTCTCCCATCACACAGCTGACTCCTTATTTGGGCTCCAGCTCATTCTCTGCTCCACCTGGCACTGCTCTGGCATGGCCAATGTCTTCTCCTCCACATTTACTGCTTACCCTCTCCCTTGCACCTTGGCCACGCCTTCTCTTTTTTTCGCCTCACCTTTTCCCAATATTTGTTTTCCTCCCACAATGAAGAATCAAGGATGTAAATCTCATCTACTGGTACTGTACCTTTTAGTGACCCGAGATTGCCTTTTAGTGGTAAGTTGGTTAAGTCTTGCAGCTGACTTAAAGAGAAAAAAAGAGACTAATTATAGATAATGAGCATAAAGAATTAACCAGTATAAAATACAATTATCTCAAGGCAGCGATGAACTTACTGCCATTATTTATAATAATAAGAAAGGAACTGTGGTTCCCCCATCCCTGTAAGTGTTCCAGGCCACGCTGGATGGGGCTTGGAGCACTCTAGTCTATGGAAGGTGTCCCTGCCCACAGCTGGAGGTGGAATGAGAAGGGCTTTAAGGTCCTTTCCAAACATTCCAGGATTCTGTGATTTTCATGGCTTTCCTCATATACAGCTGCCCCAGTGAGGAAAGGGTTTCACACCAGGACGGATGACAGTGCAATTATGACACTTGGAAAGAGCATTTTGATGCTATTTTGACCAAATACAAACCTCATGCAGCTTTAGAGCAGCAAAGAATTTAGCATTTTCTGTGATGTTCTTTAGTCTTTTTCTTTCATAGGCTGATAGGTGGGAGTATCCATCCTACAGAATGAAAAGACAGTCACTCTCCATCATACAGTTACATGGCTGCAAGAGTGGTCCCGGGCTCAGAGAAGTGAGTCCTAGACTGATTAAATTATTTTTAACAAATGTAGTAACAAATGTAAGACCATATAAATTGGGGTGGTCATGTATCAACAACAAAATCTGTCCGTACGGGTCCAGTTTGCTTTACAAAACTTACTCTGGCATTAACTCTATGAAGCGAACTGTAACAAAATTTTTAATAATGAAAGCAATAATGAAGAGACTCAATAAAGAATTTAAAACTTCAGCGAAAGGGTAAAATGAAGTGGGACACTGCCAGCCAGAGGTTAAAATAGGGGAATAAAACCCACTTACAGAAGAAAAACACTTAAAAGCTTTTTTCCTATGAAGATAATAACCAGGGGCCGGGCACTCACCGGAGCCGCGTCTCCCCCGTCGCTGCCGTCGCTGTCCACCTCCCGCAGCCCGTCCTGGCCCTGGGCAGCCGAGCTGGGCCCGGGCGGGGAGCCGGCGGCGGCTCCGGGGCCACTCTCGGGCTCCCGGCACAGCCTCTTGCGGGCCGGGGAGCGGGCCCTCCGCAGCCGCTTCTGGGGCCAGGCCGCCGTGGGCAGCGGCGTCAGCACCACCCGCAGCTGCCGGCCCAGGCCCGCGGCCGCGCTCGGCCCCAGCTCGGCGGGGCCCGCCGGGGGCGACTCCTC
>JAHXMQ010000066.1:18770114-18796897 GCA_020466415.1 Ammodramus savannarum pratensis
AGACGAACGGGAGTCGGCGGGGACCCGCGGGCGGACCCCCGGCACCGGCGGGCCCTGAACCCGGCCCGCCCCGCTCCTCACCTCCCCCGCTTTCTCCCCTCACAGCCCAGCTCCTCTGGTGTCCCCTCTCCCGGCAGCCCCCGGTCCCCTCCCATGTCAGCGCCTCTCCTCCCGCGTTCCCGGACCTGCAGCTGCTGCCGGCGGTGCGCTGCCGGCTCCTCGGGCTGCCGCGGCCCGGGCTGGGACAGCGCCATGGCGCGCGCGGGGCGGAGCGGCGCTTCCCGCCCGCGCAGGGCCGGCCGGCCGGGCCCGCCCTCAGCGCCGGCGCCGCCCGGTTCGCGCTCCCGCCGGGCACGGAGCGCTGGGCAGTGCGATAATTCCTCCCTGTGGAATGAGGGTGGGCAGGCCCTGGCACAGCGTGCCCAGAGCAGCTGGGGCTGCCCCTGGAGCCCTGGCAGTGCCCAAGGCCAGGTTGCACACTGGGGTGGGAGCAGCCTGGGATGGTGGAAGGTGTCTCTGCCGTGGCAGGGATGAGCTTTAAGGTGCCTCCCAAGCCCCGGCGTGCGGACTCGGTGCCCAGGCAGAGCGGATGCAATGCTGGGCCCCAGGCAAGCAGGGGCGGCCCGTCCTGCCCTGCCCTGCCCTCACACCCACAGCGCCGTGCCCGGCCAAGGGCAGGCCCGCGCCCTGCACCACGGCACCGACAAGATCTCGGCTAAAAAAGAAAGCAGTAACTGAAAAAACGCACACCCAGGGCAGGGTTAGACACTCCCAGTTCCAGGATGTGGGGAATCAAATAGATAACTGAAAACCATTCATTACCTTTCTCCTTCCCAGCCTGTTATTTCCAGAGGAGCAGCCCAGCTCCGAGACAGGAGCAAGCGAGAACAGAGGCAGCCACAGCCTTGGGGACATGGCAGCCCCCAGCATCTGTGGTCATGACCATGTCTCTCAGGGGGCTGTACAGCAGCATCACAGGGAAGAGTCACCAACAGGGGAGAGTTTCTAGAACCACTCACAAGCAGAAAGGCCCAAATAAACTGACAAGTTAAAAAATACTTATTTAATGTGAGCTTTTGTACTCGACAAATACACAAGTCCCAAAAGGTTCAGCAGCAGCAAACGAAACAAAAATTTAATAAACAGTGATTCCATCTTTGGGAAATTCATCCTGTAATTGCATTTCCCAGCTAAAATATGGAATACGAAGGCTGAAGGAAGCTCCTGGATTTGGGTTTGGGCAGTGCCATCATGGCCAGCTTCCCAGCAGCTCCCTGAGTGCCACCAACGCTGTAGGACCCGGAGCTGGCACTGGAGGCAGCTGAAGCCTTCGAACTGGGCAGCTTCTTGGTCCTTCTGTACCTGTTGTAGCCTCTGCAAAAATCAGAGAAGGTGTGTGTGAGACACCTGTGGCACCTGCCCTGGCCCCAGCACCAGCTGCGCTCACACAGGCACCACCACTGCATTTTCTGGAGGACTACACACTCATTTTGTGAATTTATTTTTTTTTTAACACACATGGCTGCAAAACGACCTCTGAAATGCAAACAGTACAGCTGTTGCTCTGGGATGTACCCAAGGGTGAGCAGTAACACAAGCAACACTTCCGAGGCAGCAGAGCCAATGACAGATATTCCAGTAGATGGGAAAGTGCCAAGGGTGGGACAAAACCTGCTGGGCTGGGAAAACCATTTGCCACAAAAACAGGGAGCAGAATGATGAGAACTGGGAGGGAAGGGGAAATCCTTGGGGAGTGGGAGATCTGCCTGAGAAGCTCAAGACCAACCAACAGCAGATGCAGGTGTTGCTTTGCATGATACAATCAGAAGGAGAATCTGAATTAACACGGGGCTGAAGTTCAAATATTCCATCAAATGTTCAAAGTTTTAAGACCTGTTTGTGATTTCAAGCAAGGAACCTGGTGAGCCTGCTAATGCTAGCTATGGCAGAACACTGAAATGGAGCGTTCCCTGCTTAGCCTGCAGCAGCCAAGTGTGAGGACAACTGTTAAATGTCCTTCCTCACCAGCTTTCAAAAGCAAACACGCAGAAAAGCACAGCAGAGCAGCTCTGACCAGGAACCTGGATAGTTTTAATGCAATTATTCAGGCCCATGCAGTGGATAACTGCAGTTCTGGGACCATCACTGTGCAGAGAGAGGTGACCCCAGGCACGTACCCTCTGGGGTGGAACTGCTGGCTGCCACCTCCACCCGTCCTTTTCCTCTTGGAGTCCCTGGAGGTGGGCGCCCGCTTCCTCTTCCTCCTCTGGTTTGTGTTATTGCCAAAATAGCTGGAGGTTGTGCCTGCATCCTCTGCTTCCCCATCGCTCCCCAGCGAGCCCGTGCTCCCCGTGGCCGTGTCTCCACCGGGGCAGGCGGCATCCTCTACACAGGCAGGGAGGGAAAACCAACTCAGCCAGGGAGCACCAGGACACACTGCTGGTGTCACAACATCTGTCCTGGCCCCTCCTCACCTCCTCTGCACTGCCCCACCCCTGAGTTTATCTCTAGTGGGAAGGCAGAAAGACTGTGGTGTGTTCTGAAAGTGATTGCTCCCTTTTGGAATTATTAAACTGTAAAAATTAGTTATTTGTGATTAAATCGTGGTAACTTTTGAATCAACCATCTGCTAGAGGAGGAGAGAAAGGCACTGAACAGAAGTACGTGTTGAGGTACAAAGCACACCTGGGATGGAGCGTTCTGAGTACTTATCCATCACTTTAATTATTTCTGCACCGTACTTCTCCAGTTTGTCTTCTGTGACACCATCGATCTGCAGCAACACCTCCACGTCTGAGGACAAGGTTTCTGCGGCACAAAAGTATCCCTCAGACATGTCAAACAAGTAACTTTTTATAAAGATACCTCTTTATAAAGAAGGAAATAAATTCCTTTCCATGCCCCTCTATGCAGAAGCCCCAAAGGACTTCTGAGAAACCTGGCCTTACCTGCTATCTTCTTCAGGGTGGAAGTACTGAAGATATTGAAGTAATGCACGTCAAAGACTTTGCCCAGGGTTTTGCAAGTGTCTGTAAGTTCACTGAGGCACTGTTTCACCATCTCTTCCCGCTGGGACATCTTTGCCATGGAAGCCCTTTGCCTTCTGATGGCACTGGCACTCTCTGTCTCGTGGAACTCCACCTGTGAAAATGAGCCATCTGTAACTGCTGCCAGGGAGTTCCTGCACACCCTGACTGATAACACGGCGCAGGAAACAGAGATATCCTCTGATGGACCAAAAAAAGCTGTTCACCCAGCACACATTTTTAAAGTAAGTTTTTACAGGTTACTCAGCCACACCCCAGTTTCCTCGACAAAGGGCTGGAAGAGTTTAGAGAGAAGGAAAACCTCCAAGAGCCCAGTTCCCAGCTGGCTTCAAACAGAGGTCACTGGGGTAATGCTGAGGGCTCTGTCCTGCTCCAAACACAGCACTAATGCAGAGGAGGTGTTGCCTCAAGAAACCTGGGACTGTTCCACCACCTTCATGAAGTGCCTATTCCATCAGATCCCACCAATGACTAGGAAAAAATAGAGTAGAAAACAAAGAAGGGAGTGCTGGTTGTTCTTCTTTCTCTTCTTGGCCATCTTTCTGTGGAGGTCAGAACTTTCCTTCACTGTCCAGCAGGAATTAGATGGGTGGGGAAGAAGAGAAAGATTTAGACCTCTCCAAGCCTCTCAAACTCACTTTCTGCCCCATAACATTATTACTGGGCTAGAAATCACACACATTGGATTCTGTTCCTTGCATCGACCAGACATTAGTTCAGCTGGAGGCAAACTGTGTTTAAGCTACCCAAGGGAATATTCTAAAGGAAAACTACAGCACCTTCCTTAAAACAATGCCTTCAAGAAACTAAATAGTTACACACCTGGAGTGACCCATCCAGCACAGCCTGAGCTCTCTCTCCCAGAATGACATATGCCACTGCCTGGTCATTAGCTGTGATGTACAAATCCTCATCCAGGATCTTGTCCAGGACCAGCTTTCTGAACAGCCTTTCAGCATTGTGCCTGGAATAGGCAGCTCCCTTCCCAAATATTCCAGACTGAATCTTGGCACTCGTTGAGCCTGTGCAACAGAAAGCATAGGATGAGCTTGTGCTCACAAAGCCCATGTACATGCATTTACAGATGTGTGGGAGATTCCCAAGGCAGTCTATTCACATTCAAAAAAGCCTTTAAACACTGGAAAACCAATATTATCACTATAGCAACCTGAAATGGATTAAATCTTCAGTTTCATTTATTTTGGATCGCTTACCACCACAAGATTCTTGGGAAAACTAACTTTGCGAAATACACGTTTATTTTAAACACCTGCTGGCAATTGCACAACCCTCTTGATTCCTGGTCAGGGATTTGTGCACCAGGTCACTGAGGAGTTTCTGGGAGAACACTCACCTAGGAAAATGTCCACCATCATGTTGAGGGTGTACCTGCCAGAGCCTGGGTTCCTGCTGCCGTTGGTGCGCCCCGCCTGCGCGCAGTGCTCGCGCACAAACCGCACGATGCCCTTCACATCCTCGGTCACATCCCGTGATTTGTAATCCTGTGAAGTCACACCCCATCAGGCCATGCCATTACGTGCTCCTGCCCTAATCCAGGCTGTTATTGATGACCTCAGTTTTCATGATTGAGCCTTTCTCAGCTGTGAATTGAGTTTGCTCCAAATAAAGAAACCGTGATTTCCTAGTTAGAAACCTACAGTGATACAGTCACAGGGATTCTGGATGTGATAACACAAAACCAGTCCAACTGACTGTACATAATCCCCCCAGGGTTATTTGTGTAGAGTGAGGTGCAAGATTGCTGGGTAAATACTGGCAATCAAGGTAAATCATTTGGGAAGCATTCCTGTAATTATCCTGCTGCGCTCTAGAACATTAGAATGAGACTAAATAGGCATTATCCTCATCAAATTTGGTTCCAATCACAGCTGTATAAGGAAATGTTTCAAACACAGAGCTGAGACATAATATCCACAGGTACAAGATCCATTCCCTGCCAGCCTCCACAGCTGCTTTCCCTTCTGCTCCTGCTACTAAGTTTGCATAACCCCAAATGTTTGGGCCACCTTCAGCAGTGCATACATGGCCTTCATGCTGCTCTGCCCTGAAAACACCAGGACAGGAGCTGAAGGGATTTCCCCATAGTCAGTGGATCTATCTAAGCTCCTGCCTCTGACAGGAACAGGAGCACCACAAGTCCATGGTTAAACCCTGAAAATACCTGGAAGCATCACAAAAATACAGGATTTTCTCCATTTGCCTTCCTAAATGTCATGTAACCGCTTATAGATGCAACTAAATACAAATTCAGTTTAACAGCACTAGAAATAAAACCTGTGGGGTTTACCTTCTTTTTACTGCAGTTGTCACAAATCACCTCTGGGTGATCCTTGCAGAAGGTGGGGTTGAAGTTGGTCTCCCCGAAGTAGGCGAGCAGCTGGACGCGGCGGCACTCGACCACATTCTCGCAGTAGTGCACCATGCTGTACAGGTTGTTGAAGTGGGTCTGCCTCGTGTGGCTGTTCCCATCCTTCTCCACTGAAACACAGCCAATTCAGTGGTGTTTGTTAGAGCTGCACCTCTGCCCTTTCATGGAATGCAAATAAAAACTGGCTTTGCTTAAAAAACCCACAATACTGCCTTTGCTTAAAAGGCAATATTGGCTTTGCTCAAGAAGAGTGGGTTAGTACAGAACAGATGTAGGACAGATTTTATCTCTGAAGTTTCAGAGAACTGGAAATAAGGCTAGAATGACAAAAATCAAGAGAAGGGTAAGCATGACAGCATGAGAGAAAGTGGCCTCAAGTTGTGCCAGGAGAGATTTAGATAAGATATCAAGAACAGTTTCTACATAGAAAGAGTAGCAAAGCCCTGGCACAGGATGCCCTAAATTGAGTCAGTATGTTTGGAAGGGCTCAAAAAGTATCTGGATGTGTCACTTGAGGACATGCTTTAGTGGTGAACAGGGGGGTGGAGTTGGTCTGACAGTTGGATTTGATGATATTAAAGGTATTTCCACCCTTAACAATTCCATGATTCTGTGAAGCAAAATGGTTTTAACTAAAATTAAGTACAAGTGACAAAAATCCTGCTCCTGGCACCTGAATAAAAACCACCCAGGTAAGGATTCCCAGTTCTTCCCTCCCTGCAATACTGAACTATCCGTGGCATTTGTAAAAGGAAAGTAACACAGGCTAAAATGAGACCAGCAACAATGTGATGCTGTAATGTCATCTCCAAGTCCCCAGAGGAGAACTCACTGAGGATGAGCCTTCTGAGCCTGGTGACATCACTGTAGCTGTAGAAGAGCAGGCAGTGGGACATCTCTCCATCCCTGCCAGCTCTGCCAGACTCCTGGTAGTAGCCCTCGATGGATTTGGGGAGGGACGCGTGGATAACGTAGCGCACGTCGGGCTTGTCGATGCCCATCCCAAAGGCAATGGTTGCACAGATCACCTGGGAAGGAGATCATAACGCTCTGGACACACGTTATGGAAATCACTCCTGCAGCACTGCATGGACAGCAGACCTGTCCATGAGGGACCTGGATTAGCAAACCTGGAGGACTCAGAATTTCAGCTGTAACAGTGCAGAACAAGCACAAAACAGCAACAACCTCCCGTCCTGTCAGAGGAGCCCCTCCAGACTCAGGAAAACCCAAACCCCAGCCTCTGCACAGCACCGTGCCAGGAGCTGTTTCTGAAGCTCTGCCCTGCTCAGGTCCTCCCTGCTGGAGTAGCACACCTCGGTGCAGTGCTACAACCTTTCAACCACAGAATTCCCAGTGAAAGGTGGCTGCTGTGCCCCAGCAGGTCTGCTGGGATCAGTTATTCAATACTGCATTTGATGATAACAATCTCCCCGTTATTTCCCAGGCCAAGAGGGATAAAAGTGCCCAGATCTTCTTCCCTTTTCCTCCCGTTTTTTCTTCACCTGGCATCCCTCCTGATTAACCCACTTCTGCTGCACCAGATCCCTGTTGGAGTCGGTGAGGCCGGCGTGGTAGGCCAGGGCAGCCAGCCCCTCCTTCTGCAGGATGGCTGCTGTGGTGTCACACTCGTGCCGGGAGAGGCAATAGATTATCCCAGAGTCATCTGCAAAGAGATGGGAAAAGAAATCTGAACTGCAGTACAGTTTTAGTTCCTTTCCCTGCTCAGCCTGCCAAGCAGACACCGACATCTCCCCAGTGGAATAAAGATAAGAGTAAAGATATAACTGCTTCACTATAGAACTTATTTTATTAGTACAGATAGTCTTTCCTACACAGTCTTTTTGGGCTTTTGATGAGGTGGAATCAAGAAATGTTTTCCTCATCAGTATTTCGCAATCTCAGGATTTAGCATACATGAACAAAACCTACATAATTCAAGAGTTAGAGAAGTCCAGTAAATGCTCTCTGAGGGTACAGCATGGGAGAAGCTCTGAGGGAGCTTGGTGTAATCCAGTTCCAGCAGCAGGAGCTGCAGGACTCCAAAGTGAGCCTAGAAAGATGGGAATCTCTGAAGATAGCTTCAAGGGCAACTACAGATAAGCAGACCAACGCAATTAAACAATTAAGATATTGGGTGACCTTTATTCTCTGAAGACATGATCCTAAAAGCTCTGGCAGGCTCCAGAAGGGTCATTCAAGAGCACCACCACAATTGACTTTTCCATCTTAACTTAAATTCTCAACTTTAGAATGCACATAAATCTGATTCCCATTTTCAGTAACATCACTTTACCCCCATCTTGCTTTTCTGGTAAATACATCACTATTACAGCATTATAAAAGCTTTTACTGCCTTGAGAAGTGGTTCATGAAAAGGCCTGTGGGCACCATGCCACTGAGTACTCACAGGGGTGATATTTTTTAATCCATTCCAAGCAATCCATCGCCACCTTCTTTGGCTTCTTGGGCAACACATCATATTTCAAGTTGTGCCTGTTGAAGCTCATTGTAAACCTGAAATGTGACAGTTCATGGTGCTTGTCAGCCTTATGGATACAGCTATGTTGTGTTAAACAGCTTCCTTCATCATGCAAGGAGGGGCTTGGTGAGTTTTTTGCTTCTTATGTTAATATTTTAAATCTACCTCCTAATAAATTCCATGCATGCATTTAATTTAATTTCATTTCATCAGATACAGCCACACAAGGATTTTAGATGGGCCTGTGAGGCCTTTTTTACTTCACTAAGTTTTCCACTCAGAAATTCTGCGGCACACACGAAGGGTTCCAGAACCTGCTGAGCAACTCACACTTGTGGCTTGAGCATCTCGAGCTGGTTGAGGATGTCCTTCTGCACGCGGGGGTTGGCGGTGGCAGTCAGGGCCATCATGGGCACCGAGCGGAACTTCCTGCGCAGCGTGTTCAGCCGCTTGTAGTCCTGGCGGAAGTCATGGCCCCACTGTGGAAAACACAATTGCAGTGCAACTCAGCAAAATGCTCCAGCTGAGCCCTCTGGCATTCCTGAAAACAAGGGGGGCTTTTACCTGGCTGACACAGTGGGCCTCGTCAATGACAAAACGTGCCAGGAGTTTCCTGTCGTAGAGGTTCTCCAGGGCGGACATCAGGCGGCTGCTGGCACACACCTGGGACACGCCACCAGTGGCAATGGAAAGCAAAATACCTGGGCTGCAAGTGTCAGCTGGGCTGGCTGAGAGCACAGAAACCACTGTCCTACCCTGCAGAATCACCCTGCACTGCCCAGCTGAGTGCTCAAGGCACGGAGCTGATCCCACTCAGCTGCGTTCTAACCAAGCAGCTGCTGTGGGATTCCCACCAGGTTCTGGGATCACCCACCCCAAGGCTCCTCATTCTGAGGAAACTTCAGCAAATTTAAATTACTTATGTCAGGAAACAGGGAAAGATAATGCTGAAGAGAGAAACACGACCAGCACACTAACCAGCCCCCTCTTACAAATTTTTTGTGCAATAACATATTTTTAAGGCAGCATATAATGCAGCCCAAGGCAAGCTCTGACAATCTCCTGTCACCCTGACAATGCTGCATTTTTTCTGTATTACCCTATTCAGAGCAGTCTGGATTTAGTAGCTACAGGACAGTGATTAACACTAATGTGCATCAAGATAGATTGAAACAGCTGGGCATGGGAGCTTGTTACAGGAATTTACATTTTACAGACATACTCAGTTCTTATTCTTGGCTAATTACTGACTGAAATTAGCTACATCCATATAGATTCTTAATGAGTTACCCAAAAACTACCATTTTTTTCCCCAGAAGCCTACTCTGAGTGCAGATTTTCAGCACCTCACATCCCCTCCTTGTAGCCCCTATGGTTTTACAACTGAAGATGAAGTACAGACCTTCTCAGGGGTGACATACAGCAGCTTTATCACAGGGTCCTTCTTTGACAACTGCATGTAGATTTTTGAGGCATCAGCATCTGTTCTGTCACCAGTCAGGTATGTTGCAGCAATCTATATTAAAAAAATTATAAATACATATATTATGAGTTTTATTGCATGCAAAACAGAACCTCCAAATGAAGAAGCTCCCAACATCTCATTACAAACCATTTCCTAAGCAGTCAGCCTTGGGAACACACATTTGGAACACACATCTGAGCAGCCTGGGCCAGGGGAAGGTGTCCCTGTCCATGGTGAGGGGTGAAACAAGGTGAACTTTAGGATCCCTTCCAACCCAAACCATCCTGGGATCCTGTGATGTCCTGCACCTGCATTTCTGCTCTGTGTATCATGTTTCCAAAGATGTTCAGCACCTCCAGAACCCCCCCAGCTCAGGAGCCCCTGGGGCTCATTCCCACTGCAGGGCCAGGCTGCTCCTGTGTAGGTGAGTGATCACAAACCTCAGAACCAGACCCTGCTCTGCAAAACACAGCTCCAACACGAGGAGCAGCAATAAATCCAGCGGTCACACTGCCAAGATATTCGAGTTCATCCAATTTAGCTCTTCCCAGGCAACTTCCTGTGCCGTTCACAGTGTCCACCTAATCTATTTATGCGGTTTATATTCGGGAGACACAAGATTTGCTGTAAAATTTCAGATTTCTAATCCAGTTACCTGCAGCTTCACTCAATAAAGCTGCTGGAACTTACATCTAAAGTCTTGAGCTTCTGAACCTGATCGATGATGAGCGACCGGAGCGGAGAAATGACGATGGTGACCCCGGCAGAGACACAGGCTGGCAACTGGTAGCACAGGCTCTTCCCACCTCCTGTGAGGATGAGACAACACAGCAAGGCTTGGGCGTTGAGAAAAGGGATGGACACCTACTCCTCATTTCCCATTTCACAGCACCTCTGGAAATGACACATTTTGACCAATGCCTGCCACTAAGTGACACCTGTAGGATAAGGAAGAGTTACTGTGCGTGAATTACTAAGGAAAGCAGAAATTCAATCCCCTCACTCAAAATACCCCAGTGCAACAATAGTCCTGAAATCCTGCAGTCACAGAATTCCAGCAGCTCGAAGGCACAGAGGAACAGAAAAGCTTGTCCCAAAGCTTGCAAGAGGAGCTGCAGGTCGGTACCCTGTACCTGTGGGCATGAGGATGAAACAATCCTCCCCCAGCAGAGCAGCATTGATGGCCTCCAGCTGGTTTGTCCGGAAACAGTGCAACCCAAACTTCTTGTGGAATATATTCATCATTTCTGCAGAATGGGGAAACTTCATACCCCTGAAACGCTCCAGTGCAGGGTTATGAACCACTGGATCTGGAAGACAAAAAAATGTAATTAGAGCACGTTATGACATCAAGTTACAGAAGGAATTGTTCCCTGTGAGGGTGGCAGGCCCTGGCACAGGTGCCCAGAGCAGCTGTGGCTGCCCCTGGATCCCTGGCAGTGCCCAAGGCCAGGCTGGACAGGGCTTGGAGCACCTTGGGATAGCAGAAGGTGTCCCTGCCATGGCAGGGGTGGCACTGGATAGGATTTAAGGTCTCTTCCACCCCAAACCATTCTCTGACTCTGATTTTCACCTCCCCTTTTGCCAGTCTGTCCCTACATTAACCTGAAATGACACTGACCAACCCTGGGCCCTGGGGGGACTGAGTTTGCTTCCACAAACCCATTTGGGAACATCTTGCAGTGAAAACCATTGCACAGCTTTGAATCAAAAGCTGCAGAATCATTATTTAACTAAAACATAGAAATACCCTCATTTTCAATTTTAGCAGCTTCATCTTCCAGCAGCCTGAAACTAGCACAGGAAGGGAATATTCAAGTTTAGCATCATTTAGAGGAAAAAAAACCCCAAGATGACTTTGCAAAAAAGGAACCAAAAGAGACTTCCACAAAAACAAAAGGCATGGATGTGATCTGCAGTAGTTACTTGTATTAGATTCAAAAAGAAATAAATAAGAATTTAAAAATGGGAAACCCCAATAACCCTCAGGAGTGCAGCTCACCTGGATGGTTCTTTGTTGCCATGGGGAGGGCTGGCTTTGGAGCAGCAGCAGAGGATCCCGCAGGCGAGGCTTTGGCCCGGGACATGATCTTGGACAGGAGGGATTTGGCAGGAGGCGCCTGCGGGCGGGGCGGGCACGGCGGCGTGGGTGGCACCGCGGGGGCGGGCGCGGGCACCGGGCTGTCCCAGTCCTCCTGCTCCAGGTCATCGATGTCAAACGCGTCCAGCTCCAGATCCTCGGTGCCCAGGCTGTGCCCGGCACTGGGGGCTGTGCCCTGGGCCCTCAGGGCTGTGCTGGTCAGGGGCTGCAGCCCGTTCCTGGCCCCAGGGCTGCTGTCCCAGCTGCTGTCCCACGACTGCACGCTGAGCCTGGGGGAAGCTCCCTCCCTGGCACCTGCCCTGGCACCTGCCCTGGCACCAGGGCCCGGGCACAGCGTCTCCTCAGCGCCCTGCCCTGGAGCACAGGAGCTGTCCAGGGTCTGGTTGGCTTTGGCAGAGGAGCTGCTGGAATGAACAGAGAGCACCGATGGGAGGTTTGTGGATTTGGGGGAGTTTCTGTCAGAACTGAAGCTGCAGCTTGGGCCAGAGCCTGCACCAGGACACACACGAGGGCTCTGCTCCGTGGGAGACTTCCAGCTTCTAGGAACAGTGGTGTTGATGCCATTCTGTTTCAAACTGACAGAATTAGCCAGCAGTTTTCTCCTGGGAGAGATAGCAAGGCAAGGAAGAATGAAAAAATATATATTTAGTCACAAGCAATGATTTACCAAGTTCTACAACATTCATTAAACAGTTTTGTCTCACTGCTATTAAACATCTTAACATATGGTTCTGAGTCACCATGTTTGAAAATGATTTCAAACAAATCCAGGGAAGAGAAAAAGAAAATACCACCAGAAGAAACTAATGACAAAACTGTGACATCATCTCTACAGACACAATATAAAAGCATTTCTAAAAGCAAGGAACAGATCCAGGCAAGGTAGAATATAAAAAATAAATCCTTAAGAAGCAAAACCTGAAGTTAAAAGTATGCCTGAACCACATCATGTTTTTAGGTACTTTCTAGGTGCTGTCTGAGTACAGCAACGAGAAATAAAATAAGTTGTTGTACTGAGCACATTTACAGAAGCTCATGGTCCCAGTCCAGGAAGAATCTAAGCAAAACGCCAAATCCCAACACTTTGTCCATGCATTGTGCCATCAGATAAGGCAGCAGACAGAGCAGCAGGTTGTGGCAGCAATAATTCCACTGGAAGATGACAAGTTCGGGGGCATTAGGAGAAATCACTGAGGGGGCAGACAACACTGAGCTGAATGCCCATGGCAGGAGAACTGAGGACACCTGGCAGGTCACACCACATCCCCTGAGGGTGCAGAAGCACCTGGTGCCAGGCAGCTCCTCAGGCTGCCCGTGGAGCTGGTTCCTCCCTCTGGCAGCACACAGGGACCCCAGCGCTTGCAGCATTTGGGGCACTCTGCTCCCTCCCTCAGCCAGCGTTCCCAGCTTTCCCAAGCCCTCCTGCCCGTCCCCAGGGCGCTGGGGACACCTGCAGGCAGCTGTTCCCTCCCTCAGCCAGCGTTCCCAGCTTTCCAAAGCCCTCCCGCCCGTTCTCCAGAGCGCTGGGGACACCTGCAGGCAGCGTTCCCAGCTTTCCAAAGCCCTCCTGCCCGTTCCCAGAGCGCTGGGGACACCTGCAGGCAGTTCCCCGCTCCGCACGGAGCTGCCCCCGCCTACCTGAGGTCGCGGTGCTGCAGCAGGGCGCGGGCACAGCGCAGGGCCTGCAGCTCCTGCAGCGGGATGGCATCCACCAGCTCGCAGATGGCCTCCATGACCGCCAGCAGCCGCGGGGCCACCGGAACGGCCTCACCTAACACGGGGAGGGAGCTCAGCACGGGCATTTCCATCACAGCAGTGCCCACGGGGTACCACCCTCCAGGGGACAGTGACTGCAGTCAGTCAGTCTAAAGAATTTACTTCAAACATACTTTCAGTCCATGTGCACAAAGAAATTTTTTCTGTGTGCAGGAACTCAGTGAATCTACATATTTTGCCCTTGTCTTTCATTATCTGTCTATAATCCAACCATTTATGTCAACTCTCCATCTACAGATGTTCATTCTCCATCTGTTAATGTTCTTGGATTACACAGGATAATAAATAGTTACAAACTATCCCCGAAATCAGAGATATGAAATTCCAAAGCATTTTGTGTACCTGAATCTCCTGCATTGGTGTCACCAGGATGTGTTGAGGGAACTTTCTCCTGCCTGGCCTCAGAGCTGCCAGGTGTGCACCTTCCTCCAGTGGGAGAGTCTCTGAAAACACTGCTAACACCAAAAGGAAAAGCCATGAAAATACAGATCTCTGTAAACTGAGGCACTTCCACAGAACAGTGGGATTTAAGATGTGTGAAAAAGATAAATTCCTGAAGGCCCAGGCAGAACCCAAGAGCTGAGCAGTCACTCATCCTGGGTGCCAGCGTGGGGAATTTTCTCCCATCCCACTACAAAAGTCACTCTGCTTTTTTCTGAAGTGAAAAAGATGTTTTAGCCCCAGCTAAAACATCAGCCATAAAATCAGTATTTGATAAAGCATGAACTGCAGCTGCCAGCCATCAGCCTGGCAAGCAGCAAAGAGGCAGAGCTCAATCTGTGCCTCATGAACAAGCAGGAATTTGGGTTGTTTTTGGTGCTTTTGTGCTCCTGCCCCAGACAGATGGTTTCAGCAGTGAGCTCTGGTTACCTGGCACTCTGTGCAGAGGGGGAGAAGGGCGGCAGCTCCTCCTCCTCCTCCTCCTCAGGGGAGGGCGGGACGATGTCCAGCTCATCCTCCTCGATGTCCAGCTCATCGTCCTCGATGTCAGCACCCGGCCAGGGGGCCTCATCCAGTGCTGGGGAGCTGCTCCCAGCCCGCTGTGGCTCTTGGCCCCCTTCAGCTGCAAGGGAAGGGCATTGACATTGCTGGGTAGCACTGCACACTCACTCTGCCACAGACAGAGGGGAAAAGAGCAGCCAGATCTCAGAGCACTCGTTTGATACAGCTTCTGCCTTCCACAGGATGAAACCTGCTGCTCCTTTTTCTCCCCAGTAACACAGACAGACAAATCCCCACAAACCCTCATTTAAGTGGAAAAGTGATACAGCTGAACCTACCATCACCTGTCCCTGGCAGAAGTGAAACACTGAAGAGATCTATTTTTCTGCAATACTTTTCTATAAAAACCTGTTTCTATTAAAAGCTCCTATTATATGAAATCCTAGCCTTAAAAGAGTGCAGACTCATTCACTGGCACAATCCCTGTACTGGAACTGGAAGGTAAAAGTACGTGTATTGTGTCTTAAATCCTACAAAGAGAGGTCAATATCATTAACTTATTGAAATTAATTTCACAGAAAAAGGAAAAGACAACAAAATATTAAAAACAGAAATACAGTTCACAAATGTTTTCACCACTCAGTGTAAGGGCAGCATCCCAGAACATTCTTTGATGTTTTCAGTTGCATAAACATGGTAATTTCCCAAATAAAGGTCCAAAGTTTTAAAACACGGGAGGTAAGGAATCTAAAATAAAGCAGTTCTGTGGGACAGAGCTGCCAAAGCAATGACAGGCAGGAATTTTGTGATCATAACTGAAAGCTGGAGTTTGTTTGGGGTGTTTATGTTTGTGTTAAAAATGGAGAGCAATCACTTTTTCTGGTTTAGCATTTCATTTAGGTATAAGATGACTTAATGTCTCTCCTGTATGAATTTTCTGAGTGCTTTTCTCTCCATAGCATCCCTATAAGTTATCGATCATTTCAGGAATGCCATAAATATTGTAACTGCAGTACACGAGCAGCTGCTGCTCCTGCACCGGGAGGACGCTGCCCCGCTTCCAAGCTGGGGGTACCCAGAGCGGAATCGGGGCTGCTTGCTAGGGCCGAGCACGGAGCAACCCGCGACTCCTGAGCAGCCATGCCAAGCCAAGCCCCGGGCTGCGCACCCAGCGGTTCCTGCAGCCCGGTACCTGCACACCCAGCCCGGTACCTGCACACCCAGCCCGGTGCCTGCGCACCCAGCGGTTCCTGCAGCCCGGTACCTGCACACCCAGCCCGGTACCTGCACACCCAGCCCGGTGCCTGTGCCCAGCCCTTACCTGGGCGAGCCCCGGCGCTGCCCGCATCCCGGCGGGGCTCAGCAGCATCCTGCTCCGCGCAGCCGGGCCCCGCGGCCGAGTCCTCCAGGCAGATCACGGAGCGCTGCGAGCAGGGCCGCGCCTCGGCCTCCGCCGCTGCCTCCCCGCCGCCGCCGGGCCCCGGGGTCCCGGGAGAGCCGCGCGGGGCCGGGCGGGGGCCGGGCCGCGGGGGCTCCCTGACGGGGGCTCGCAGCCCCTTGGGGGACACCAGCGGCGGCCGACAGAACTTCTTTTCGATTCCCGACAGGTCGAAGTCATCGATGTCATCCCACTCATCGTCGATGGTGATAACGCGGCCCGGAGCGGAGCCGGGGCCGGGGCTGGGAGCGGGAGCGGGGCCGGCCTTCCCGGCGGGAGCGGCGCTGGCCGGCCTGGCCGCGGGAGCCGCGGGGGAGGCACAGGCCGGAACACAGCCCCGCGGCGGCGCCTTGGCGTGCGGCGGAGCCGAGGCGGGCAGGGCCAGCGAGGTGTTCACGTCCTTGTCCCTCAGCACGGCGGAGGCGCCGAGGCTCCGCGGCGCCTTCTTGAAGGTGAAGCCCCTGCAAGGAGAGGAGCCCCGGTGACTCCCCGGCCGCGGCGGCCGCCCCGCCCCGCCCCGGCGCCCCGGTACTCACGGCTGGCGGTCCCGCGCTGGCGGCGGCGCGGAGCGCAGGGCCCCGCGGGCCGAGTGCCGCTGCAGCTGCTCCCGCAGGTTGTTCTGCGGCACGGCCGCCATCGCGGCGCCGCCCCGCCGCCAGGGGGCGCCCGCCACAGCCTCCCGCCCGCGCTTCGCATTCACCGCCAAAACCGCCCCCGGCTCCCCATTGGCCGGAGGGGACGGCACGGAAGTGACGCACGGGGGCGGGAGGCATGGCGGCGGAAATGGAAGTGTTTCCGGAAATGGCGGCCGCGCCCTCAGGCTGGGCCCGCTCCCTCCCGGCTCGGACCCGCCTTAGCCACGCTCCCTCCGGGCTCGGACCCGCCTTAGCCCCGCTCCAGAGCCCCGCTCCCTCCCGGCTCGGACCCGCCTTAGCCCCGCTCCAGAGCCCCGCTCCCTCCCGGCTCGGACCCGCTCCGCGCCCCCGGGAAGCGCTCGGCGCCCCGCACGGCCTTGGCCCGCGCCGGGAGGCCGGAGCCCCTCAGGCCCCAGCTCAGAGCTCACAGCACAGCGCTCCGGTGGCGAGGCAGCTTTATTGTCAGTGATAGATTTCATTGTGAAACAACACAGACGTGCCCCTGCTCACGCGCGGCTTCATTTCCTCGGCACCGAGGTTCTGGGGTCTTCGCTGGTGGGTTAAAGAAAAAATCACCCGTTTCTTCTCTATGTGCATCAAAATACCCTGGTTTTTAATACAAAATATAGCAAGCATTTCATCAAAATTGGTAAAAGTGTACAAATCACAGCAGTCATTCATCCTTCCTATAAAGAACAGGGAAATTGCCTTCAAGGGAAATTTTAAAATCGCTACAATTTACACCTGGTGATTGCAGGAAAGCCACCCGAGGGGCTGGGGGAGCCCTGTGTGCCCTCAATCGGTTCCTGTGGGGTTTCCCTGCACCCCGGCGGGCCCTGCTGCCCCCGGGTGGATGGAGGCACACCTGGGCACACCTGGGCACGGCAGGAGGAGGGAACCTGGCAGGGACAGGGCAGGCTCAGCTCGGGCTGCTGCTGCAGGAGAACCTGGCTGTTGTGTGTGAGAGCCAGGCTGCCTGCAGGTGACACTCCCGCAGGTGACACTCCCGCAGGTGACACTCCCGCAGGTCACACCTCCAGCAGGCAGGCCTGGCACTGGTTCTGCCCCTCTGGTGCCAGCCTCAGCCCTGGAGCACGTCAGGCACTGCAGCCCCATGCCAGCCTGTGCCCTGCTACACCCGAGGAACGGGGTAGGAGGCACAGGCAGCCAGCCCACACATGTTCTTGCCTCGCTCGATAAGGAAATACCTGAAAGAGACAGAAATGGCTGTGAGTGAGCGTTCCCTCCGGTGGCAGGTGAGGGTGGGCAGGCCCTGGCACAGGTGCCCAGAGCAGCTGTGGCTGCCCCTGGATCCCTGGCAGTGCCCAAGGCCAGGCTGGATGGGGCTGGAGCAGCCTGGCACAGTGGGAGGTGTCCCTGCCATGGCAGGGGTGGCACTGGACAGGCTGTGAGGTCCCTTCCCCCTCAGCTCTCCAGACAATGCCATTCCCTCCCAGCTGCCAGAGCTCAGTGCAGGGCTGAGGGTGTGTGCCCAGCCCCGGGCAGGGTGTGTGCCCAGCCCCAGCCTTACCCCTGCATGCCCCACAGGCGGCCCCAGGAGTTCTTGACGATCCAGTAGGGAGTGCCATCCTGCTCTCCGTAGCCCACGGCCAGCACGGCGTGGTTCACCTTGTCAGGGGTGTGCTCGCAGCGGGGGCTGCAGGGACACAACACGGGGGGCTCTGAGCAGCAGCCTGAAATCAGCCAGGGACTGCTCAAGCAGCAGTGCTGACCACCCTGCACACACAGCTGGGGATGCTCTGACTCCCAGCTCTGCACAGGAGGAGACACTGCTCTCTTTCTCCACTCTGAAACTACCAGCCATGTCTGGAGTTAGGGGATCCATGCACTTTTGAGCTCCTGGCCCACCAAGACAAGCTACAGGGCAAAGGAACTTTCCCAATTGGAACCAGCAGCTCTTAGTGCCTCCCAGGGCTGGTTTGTACTGCCCTGAAATTCAAGGGCACTGCTTCATGTTTTGCACAGGAACAGCAAACCCTTGGGTCTAAATATGTGCTTCCTCTAAATTTTCAACCTTTAAACTGCACTTGCTGAAAGCTGCTGCCTGTGGTGTGAAACAAGACAGCTCATGCTACATGCTCCCATCTCAAGAGCATCTATTTTTAAACATTTTCAAGCTGCATCACAGGAAAAGATCAATAATCCACCTCAGAATTTCTTTTTTTTTGATCTGTTAACAGCTGCTCTGTGCTGAAAGCACTGGAGCATCAATTATTCCATGCACTCTGACTTCAAATCCACCTTAGACTGTAAATCCACAGGATAACTGCTGCTGGCGTGTTCCTCTGACCATGTCCCTGCCCTCAGGGCTGGCACTGACCTGTGCCATCACTGCCTCTTGGCTCTGGAATCACCACCTGCTCCTTCCTGAGAGCTCCCTGGGGCAGATCCCCAGGCTCAGCCTCTCCCTTGCACTGTCTCTGCAGTTCTGCGTGACTGAGGGTTCATTACTCCCAAGTGTTTTTCTATTTCTCCAAACACACACTTTCCCCTGCTGGGACAGCCCCAGCCCCGTGGGGAGCTGCAGAGTCCCCCGAGCTGCCTGACTCGCTGCCCTTCATTCCACCACAGCCTGGTCTCCAGGCTGGACAGGTTCCTAGCCTGCAGCCCTCCTCCCTGTGCTGCACCCTCATCCCCTCAGGAACCAGTACATCAAGGCTCTGTTTACCCTTTTTTTTTCTATTTTCTACTTAAGTGTGAGAGTGCAGTGCAGTGTTCCTGCACGCAGCAGGATAAACAGGGATGCACATGACTCCAGCCCCACACGTTCCCCTTGCCCTCACCTCACCAAATGAGGGGCACACACTCACTTGGAATACACTCCTTTCCTGTAGTGCATGAAGTCACTCGTCACCTCAAAGGCAAAGCTCACTGGGTTGTGCTTCCCCACAGCTTCCACCATGCCGTCCTCGTCATACTGCAAGAGAGGATCCAGGGCCATCATCCTCACCATCCTCACCATCCTCACCATCTCCTGGCTGCGCTGGCCAGGGCACGGGGGATGGATAACCCTGCTGTCCTGCAGGACAAGGAATCCAGTGCCGAGCTGTAACAGGAGAACCCAGACTCTGTGCCAGCCTGGAGGGGCACCCCAGGAGGAAGGCAGGAACCCAGGGCCTGTGTTTTGGCTCCAGCACCTCCTTGGTGCCACTTCCAAAAGGTGTGCAGGACAGCAGGAGTGTGCCCAGCACACCCTGGGCACCCCAGCACCTCCCCTTGGCCCAGCCCTGGCAGTCTGGAATCTCAGCCCTCGGGGCCTCACCTGTGTGATATTGATCACGTCCTTGACAAAGGCGATGGCTTTCTCGGGCTGGTACTTGCAGGTGCCGTTCTGTGGGGACAGAGAGGCGCTGTGGGGGCTGTGCCAGCCCTGCTGTGCCCCCACGGTGCTGGCCGGGGCTGTGCTGCAGTACCTTGGCCCGGTAGGGGTAGCTGTCCTCCCCCATGAGCCCCTTGTTGTACAGGATGTACTCGAAGGCTTGGCTGGGCAGGCCCCTGCGAGACAACACGGCTCTGTTAGGATGCTAACAGTTAATTAGCATGGTAATGATGAACTCGGTAATGCTGCAGCCTCTGCAGAGCAAAGCCATCCACATTCCCCCCTGTGCAGCCCATCCCAGCAGCCAGGGAAGGGCAGGGTTTATCCCAGAGCCCCCAGAGCCCCCAACTCCAGCCTGTGCCTGCAGCATCTCCCTGCCTGCACTCTCTGGCATGGTCATCCTCCAGCTGCCACATCCCTGGAGAGCACCAGGAGCCCTGAGGGTGTGCCATCAGCTGCCCACACAGCACCAGCCTCACACACTAAATGAAAAGTGTTTTTTGGTGCCCTCTGCCCAGCCTGGCTGGAGGACATTGAGACACCCACAGCTCCAGCAAGCAGCTGCTCCCTTCCCTGGCCACCTTCCAGAAGCACATCTCAGGAGGGAAGAAAAGAGAGATGGCCAGGGAGTGCCAGTGTGGAAACGCCTAAGGAGGAGTCACAAGAGAGATAAAAAGCACCAAGAGTGGCTTTGCTCAGCTCTGAGCATCCTATCTCACAGAAAACAGAAGCTGTCAGAAAGCTCTACTCTCTGCCTTCTCTAGCAAGGCCAGGAGGAACTTCCCAAAGAGGAAGTTAAAGTTTCTGTGGGTTCTTCAGGGTGCCATGAGACACACGTGACTCGGGGCAGAACAAGAGCCAGAAGTCCCCTTGCTGTCCCAGAGCCCATGAGACCCCAGCCTACGGCTGCTGTGCTAAAATACCTCAGATAAAAGCCAACAAAAGAGGAACAGCAGAGGTTGGGAAATGCTGGAGATTTAGTGAAACATCCTAACCTCTACAGAGGGTGAAATTGAAACAAGCAACCAAATCCGAAGTTGCTTCCCCTGACACATTGCAGCTGTGGGAAGACAAAAGCCATTCTGTAATGTGGAAGGAGCCTGACCCTAGATCTGGAGGAAGGCTGTCCATCACAGGATATAAGATTCTCTAATTTTTGCTCTCTCTGACCCTCTCTGACTTACCCACTGCAGCCGTGGTTGTTGAAGGCCTGGGCACAATCAACCAACTGCTGCTCTGCCTGCAGAGAAGGGTTTTGAGTCAGTGCTTGAGAGTTTTGAGTCAGTGATTGTCCCACACCCGTGCTCAGAGTCAGTGACTCAAAAAGCACCTGCACAGCAGGAACTGAGAGCTGGTTTATCCGTGCAGCTGGCTGTAACCACCACAGCACCCGTTTACCCTTGGGAGTCCCCTGGAAATGGCTCCATGTCCCAGGGAGGCAGACAAGCAAGACCTGGAGCAGCAGCCTGGGGTGCCCTGGCTGCCAGAGGCATTCCTCCTCACGCCTGCCAGGAATCCATCCCCCCCAGAAGCACTGGCTGGGATGTCCTCCAAAGGTCAGGTTTGTTTTTAACACGCCCAGCCCTCAGTTACTCTGCTAGGTTGTGTAAGTGGCTACTGTCTTTCTAGTTCTTCAGAAATATAAATCCTCCGGGAGCTGAAAAACCAACATGTCCCAATGTGCTGCCTGCAGTGAGGCTGGCTGGCAGGGCCAGGCACAGCTTCTGTCCCCACACCTCTCCCAGCAGCCTCCAGCCCCTCTGGCTCACCCTGCTCCCCAAAGGGCTCTGAGCCCTGAACACCTCTCACCAGAGAGAGCAGCTTTCCCGTGGCAATGGCAATAGCAGACTCCAAACAGCCCGTGGTGGAAAAGGTCCAGCAGCTCCCACAGGGACCCTACACGAGGAATGGGAGAGGAACTGCTCCAGGAGGTGCTGCAGGCTCACCAGCCTCCCCAAAACACGGGCAGAGGGGCACGGCAGCAGTGCAGAGCCTCCACTCCGTGCTGGCAGCTGGGCCTGGCCTTCAGCTCAGCCCTAGGCATGGCACAGCCCTGGGGAGCTCCCCTGGCACAGGCACCCAGCCCTGCTCCTCGGGCACAGCGCCTGCCCGCAGCCATCAGCCCCCTCTGGCCGTGTCACACACCCCTCACCTGGTTTTTCACGGGTGTCACGAAATTCCCCTTCTTCCTCCAGTCGATGGAGTCGGGATGTGGCCCAGAGCTGCGCAGGAGGTTCCCCTTGGTGGCTGAGCAGTTCTGCAGGTCAGGCAGGAGGGCTGTGGTGAGCCGCCAGGCCAGTGGGCCACGACAGCCACCCTGCCCGGGTGAGGGCTGGTGACCAGCCCACAGCCTGGCCACTGCACCAGGGAGCACTGCCAGCCTGCACCCCTGCCAGCCCGCACCCCTGCCAGCCTGCAGTGCCCCGGCTGCAGTGCCCCGGCTGCTCAGGGAGCTGCCAGCAGAACAGACAGCGGGACTGGAGTCAGGGCCGAGGCACTGAAAGCCATGAAGGTGGGGAACAGGGTTCACCTGGCTCTTGCCCAGTGCTGGTGGCACAGGATGTGACCTGAGCACAGGGGACTGCAGGCAGCACAGCGAGGGGTGCTGGCCCTGCAGTGGGTGTGGGTCATGTAAAACCTCCTCACACTGGTGCAGGTCATGCAGAACCCCCTCATGGGGATGCAGGGCACTGCAGAACCCCTCACAGGTGCACTGGACCCCCTCCTTCCGTGCCCAGCCAGCATTTACCTGCGGCTCACTCCACAGGTAGAGCTTTTTGAACTCGGCGAAGGTCAGATCCGAGAACTGGTTGAGGCCCACTAGAGGGAGGAAAAGGGGACACTGTGCTCAGCGGGGCGCGGTGCCCAGGGCCGGCCGCGGCCGGGCGGGCTCGGGCTCGGGCTCGGCTCCTACTCTGGAAGCTGTGGTTGCCGGCGTTGTGCTCCTCCACGCGCCGTTTGTTGCCCAGGAAGATGCGCAGCCGCCGCGGGTACTCCTCGGGGCCGTAGCGCCGCTCGTTCTGCGGGGAACCGGCACGTCAGGGCCCCGAACCCGGCCTGGCCCGGCCCGGCCCGGCCCCGAGCTCACCTGCAGCATCCAGGCCTTGAACAGCTGCTCCTCTGCGGGAGAGAACGGGCCCGTCAGCGGCACCGCCACGGCTCTGCCGCACCGGGGGCCGGCCCGAACCGAACCGAGCCGAGCCGGGCCGGGCCGTGCCAAGCCGCCTCCTGCCCTCCCGGTGCCCCCGTACCTTCGGCCGAGGGCTCCCAGGCGGCGGCGGCGGCGGCCAGCAGCGCGGCCGCGCTCAGCAGCACGGGCCAGCCCATGGCCGAACCGCGCCGGGCCGAACCGGGACGGGCGGGACGCAGCGGGACCCAACCGCGCCGAGCCGAGCCGAGCCGAGCGCGGCCGAAATGGGTCGAGCCGCTGCCAGGGGGCGGGACAAAGGGCGGGACATTGGGTGGGCGTGGCACTGGGCGGGGCACCGCCTCTGGGAGGGGCTCTGGGCGGGGCACCGGCTCTGGGCGTGGCCCGCGCCCGTTATCCCGCCCGTAAAACTATCACAAACCCCGGTTCACCCTGAGATAGAATAGATTTATTAGCAAGAGGTAATCAGGAAACATATATTTTTACAAAAAAAATGGAAATATCTTTTTTTTTCCCAAACAAGCTGTAAGTTGAAATAGTTTTAGGGCTTGAAAGAGAATTCCCATACCACGAGGTATTGCTTACAGCAAGTGTTGTGTGAGTGGAGCATGCCTGCCACTGCCGGGGAACCGTGTCAGGGACTGTACAATGTAAAAAACCCAGGTACTATTCACAGAATAAGCACTACATTACTATATCCTGCTAGCGGGTGGTTAGCCAGGATTACAGTAGATGTAATAAAAACACTCGTCATCTCTAACTCTACGTCATGGTACTCAGAGTGGGCACAAGGGCACGGATCTACAGCATATCAACAGGAGCCGGATGCAGCGAGGAGAGGAGAGGCGAGGGGATGCTTCCATCTTCCCAGCTTCGGGGGCACCAGGGCAGCAGCCAGGGCCCCCCGCGCCCGGCCAGCACCAGGGCGGCACACACACAGAGGGCAGCTCACTCCGAGGGACAACCTTTAATGCGCTCCCTTCTGCCACCTTACAGAGTTGGGGTTACCGCCAGCACTGCCCGAGGGAGAGCTGCTCTGTGCTGCCCCAGAGCCCGCGGGGACACGGGGCTCACCTGCCCCAGGTGGGCTCACCTGCCCCAGGGGGACACGGGGCTCACCTGCCCCAGGGGGACTCACCTGCCCCAGGGGGACACGGGGCTCACCTGCCCCAGGGGGACTCACCTGCCCCAGGGGGACTCACCTGCCCCGCGGAACTCGCCTGCCCGACCACCAGCCCCCCAAGAGGAACAAATGACAAAAGTAACATCATGGAAAAGAGCCCGGGACTCCAGCGAAGTGTCGGCGCGTTAAACCGTGACGGGGCGGGGAATCCTACACGAGCGCGGCGCGGCTCGGCGGGGCCGGGCCGGGGGAAGCACGGACGGGGGTCGCTCCAGGGCGCCCGTGGAGCGGGGCTATGTACAGGGGTACAGCGAGAGTCCGGCGGCCGCGCCGCTCACGAAGGCAGCTTGGGCTCTATCCGCAGAGAAGCCTCGTACAGGGACTCCTCGTCCATCACGGCCGACTGGTCCAGCAGGTACTGCGTCACCTGGGGACGGAGCGGGCCGTGAGCGGCCGGGGGGGCACAGCTCCACAGCGGGGGCACCCAACCCTGCCAGCCCGTCTCATGGTGGGGCCAGAACGGGCAGACGGTGGCTGGTGATGGCAGTGGGGCGGCGGGGCACGCTCTGCTCCCGGGGAGGGCGTGCTGCCCCTACCCCGCTGCTCCTCAGCGTGTCCGGGTGCACCCTGAGCACTCGGGGCTGTCCATCGGTGCTGCCCTCTGCAGCAGCTCCTCTGCCTGGGGACCACTGGGGAGCCTGCTGAGCCCCCACAGCCTGCCCCCATCCCCTGACTGACCCCTCCAACAGACTCCAGCAGGGAGCTGCCGGGTTAGAAGGCTTAGATGCTGTGATGGAAGAGGGAGATGAGGGGCAGGGCCTGCCCGAGGCTCTGGGACAGGGCTGTACCTTGGGCTGGTGCTCGATCTTGTAGGAGGTTTGCTGGAACTGGCGGATCTCCCTTATGATGTGCGAGATCTGTGCAGGGGTAAAACACAGGAGGTGCTCATGGCTCAGCCGTCACCCAGAGAACCCATCCCAGTGCCCAGGAGGGCAGGGGCACCCAGCACAGCACAATGCCGAGGCCTTTTGTCTCTTCCAGACACTGGGAACAGCCCCAGGTGTGTGCAGGGCACACATGTGGTCTCCTGGTGCTGTGCAGGTGGAGGCTGAGGGGACACAGACCTGGCCACAGCCACAGCCACATCACCCCAGCCAGCCCTGGAGCACTCACTCACTCACCATCCTCATTTTGGAGAAGTTCACCAGGCCATCCTCGGTGTAGTTGGGGGTACCCTCCTCGATGAAGGCCAGGTCCGTCAGGTACATGCCCAGGTAGGGGACACACGGGGGGTCACAACTTCAGGAGTGAACCAGAGAGGAATGAGGAGCAAAGCTCCCTCACTTTGGAGCTTGGGGCAGGCCAGGGGAGAAGGGGACAGCTCTGCAGCCAGCAGAGGTGGAAGGATTCTCTCTAATACAGGAGGGCTCTCCCAGGGAAGGATCCTGGTGTCCTGGGCCTCATCCCCACCAGCACAGCAGGACAGGCAGGACCCATGGCTGTGCCCCTCACAAAGCCATGGGACACGAGCAGGAGATGAGCTGGGGCAGCTTAGACAGCACAGAGGGTCAGGAAGACCTTTAGGAGCTTCCATGGGCAACCTGGGCTAGTGGAAGGGAACCCTGCCCACGGAGAGGAATGGAACAGGATGAGCTGTAGGGTCCCTTCCAACCCAAACCATTCTGGGATTTGATGATTCTGTGATAGTGATGGGGAAAATTATTCTCTGGTGCCTGGCAGTGATTCTCCCCTTTGCAGTCCCTTTTATTCCCATTTTTCCTCACGCTGCCCGAAGGAGCAGCTCAGTCCTGGGGATGACTTTGCCAGGCCCTGTGTGGCTCCACAGGGCAGCCTTCAGTGCAGGCTCTGAGCACCTCTGGCAGCAGAGCTCAGCTCCCCCCGCCCTGCAGGCCCCAGAGCAGCCCTGGGGAGGAGGACAAGCACCACTCACTCACTTTTTCAGTGCCTCCCTCAGGTTCTTGAACCTGCCCTCCGACGACACCAGCTTCTGGAGCTTGTCAATCAGAGCCTTGGTCTGCAAGAAACCAGAGTGCTGCTGGCAGGGGCCCTGGGAGGACCCCCACTCCCTGTGCCTGGGGGGAGCCTGCAGAGCCACGGGGGCACTTCCAGCCCACCCCAGCAGCTGTTCCTGCCCCTCCACAGGTGCAGCGTGCCCTGGCTGTCACACCTGGCTGCAGGTGAGCAGGCTGTGCACTCGCTGCCTCCCCTGCTCCCACCTCTGCCCTCGCCTGTTTTCATTCACAGGTTTCTCATTTTATAGCAAAAATGGCTGCTGCTGGCTGGTGGGAGCCCACAGTGGTGCCAGCTCAGAGAGGTTTAACTGTACCTCTGCCGTGCAGGTGGGGACAGTGTCTTCTCACAGGTAATTAGTGACGAGACAAGGGGAGAGGAGTTGTGTCAGGAGAAGTTTAGATTGGATATTGGGAAAATTTCTTAATGGCTGTCCAGCCGTGGCACAGCTGCCCAGGGCAGTGGTGGAGTCAGTGGAGGGATCTAACAGCTACGTGGATGTGGGGACAGGGGTTAGTGGTGGCCTTGGCAGTGCTGAAGGAACAGCTGGACTTGCACAGTCCCAGAGAGCTTTTCTAACCCAAACAATTCCATGAATAAACCTGACTCCAAGGCAGGCTCTGCCTGTCCACCCACCACCTTCCCTCCTGAGAACAACCTGAAACCCCCTTCCCCATTTCCTAACTCCTGACCCTGCCCCAACGCCCTGCAGCAAGCCCAGCTCCCCATAGGGCTCGGCCCTACCTGCTTGGAGACCTTGAGCCACGTTTTCTTGAGGCGGAAGATGGCACTGCGGTTGAGGGAGGAGGTGATCTCCAGCACGGCGTTGTAGTTGTGCAGGCAGCGGCAGATGTCGGCCACCGCCA
>JAHXMQ010000066.1:18796997-18807047 GCA_020466415.1 Ammodramus savannarum pratensis
ACCCTCCCTCACCCAGCCCTGGGGAGGGGGCTGAGCTGCCTCCCCCATGCCCACCCCCCTGTGCCCTGCAGCTGCACCTACATCATTGAAGTGCTTTGTGTTCTTCATGATGTATGGAGTCCTCTCGTTCTTCTCCAGCTTCATCCAGCCTTGCCCAAAGAATTCCCTGCAAACCACAGTGCTCAGGTCAACTTTTCTTCATCAGTTTTGTGGGATGTCCAAGCCCTGCAAGCTCCACTGCATCCGCACAGGATGGAGATCCTGGGGTCTGCCCCACACTGCTGGAAAGGGACCGTGGATGTGGCTGGAGGTGTGCTGGTTGTGGGAGGGTGTCCCTAAGCCAATTACCTTGGGACATCCCACAAAAGCAGAGAAGCCACAGAGCTCCAGATCTGCCCTTGAGCCAAGGCTGGGCCGCTGGCAAAGCCCAGGAAGGCTCTGCACTCTCCATGGGGCCCTGGGTGACCAGAGCCACCTTTCCTGACCCACAGGATCACTCACTCATATGGGATCTTCTTGAAGACCAGGTGGTCCAGCAGCGTCAGCTGTTCTGCGATCTCCAGGGCCGAATGGTTCTCAAAGGGCTCTGCTTTGACCCCCTCGGCCTGTGGGACAGAGAACAGTGGGGCTCAGCGGGCCGGAGCTCAGTGAGAATCCCTCACACCATGGACACACACCCAAAGCCAAGGCAGGCTCCCAGGCCAAAGGCTTTCCCCAGCCCACTCCCTTTCCAGGGAGCAGCAGTGATGCTGGCCGAGCCAGAGCCCCTCACTTGGAACTGGAGCGGGTTTGGGGACACGACGGGAGCCCCTGGGGCACAGGCAGCAGCAGGCAGGTGTCTCTGTGCCCTCTGCAGCCATTCTGCTGACTGCAGGGGAATGATGTGCCTGTGGGCTGGCTGGTGCTGCCTCTGCCCTGACAGATCCAGCTGTGCGCACAGCTGGCCCCTCCCAGAAAGCCTTTCCAGCTGTGCAGCTGCACCCCTGGCACTGCCCTGGGGGCTGGCTCTGCCCTGAGGGAGCACTAGGACCTTTGGCTGCTCCCCTTCCACCGCCCCACGGCACCAGGGGCAGGCAGAGAGGGAAGGAAGGAGCATTTACCATCTGCACCACCTCCTCCAGGGTTATCTGGTTGTCTCCAGGATCCTCCTGTGTCAGGGTCCTGTGGCACAGAAAGAGAGGATTTGTGCAGCTGGGAGAGCAGCAGAGCCACACAGCTGCAGCAGGACAGCACAGCACTGAGGAACAGCACGGCTGCAATGCTCAGTGTGTCAGGAGACCCCTCAGTGCCATTCCTCATTTCACAGAGAAAAACACTCCTTAGCCGTGGCCAGTGTCCCCACAAGTGTCAGCCCTGCTGCAAGACAAGAGTCCTGCCCTCAGTGAGGGGTGGGCACACCCTGAGTGCCAGCACAGCCCTGCCCAGCGCAGCCTGGGAGCCACGGTGCCACCCCAGCACCCGGCAGCAGCAGGGCCAGCACCCTCTGGGCTCAGCACTGAACCCCAGCAGGGCACCAAGGGGCTCACACCCACCCTGCCCTGAGGCTGAGCACCCCCCAGCCTCCTCCTCATCTTCCTCCCTGGCTGCTCCCAGCCCCTGCTGAGCCTGCTGTGCTCCCGGGTGAGAGCAGGAGCAGCCAGCAGCTGGCAGTGCCAGGACAAGCCTGGCACAAAACCTGCAGCCCCTCACCTGATGATGTTGGCAGCTGCCTTCCTCTCCTGCGTCAGGAGCTCGGGGTCGTGGATCACCTCCTCCAGGAAGCCAATCACCCGGAACTTCAACTCCTCGTTGGTCTCAAAGTCCTGCCAAGGCCAGCACAGCCTGGATTACTGTGCTGGAGTGGCCCTGATCCAGCAGAGCTGCTTCCTTCCCAGCTGGGCAAGGGGCTGCCTCCTCCAGCACAATCCCAGCACGGGAGGGCAGCAGGCTCACTCAGTCCCATTGCATCAGCATCCCCAGCCTGGGAGAGCTGTGTGCTCCCAGTGAGAACCAGTATGGCACTGCTGCCACTGCCTCATCACCAGTGCAGGAGGGACAGCACAGCAGGGACAGCTCCCAGTGCCCTGACCCCATCCTGGGCATCCCAACGGGCACCAAACCCAGACTCCCCTTGCTCTGCACACAGCCAGGGGTGCCCTGATCCCATCCTGGGCATCCCAACAGGCACCAAACCCAGACTCCCCCTGCTCTGCACCAGCCATGAGTGCTCTGACCCCATCCTGAGCATCCCAACAGGCACCAAACCCAGAGACTCTCCTTGCTCTGCACCCCTGACCCGATACTGAGCATCCCAACAGAGACCAAACCCAGACTCCCCCTGCTCTGCACACAGCCAGGGGTCCTGGCAGGCCCAGCTCCCTGCTCTGCACCCCAGCTGTGCAAACACTGATGTGCCCCTGTTCCCTGCCCCAGCCCCCTGCCCCTCACCGTCTGCCCTGCTCCATCAGGCCCTCAGTGCCAGGCTGCCCTCTCAGCAGTGCTGGCCGAGCTGCCCAGCACGCAGGCAGGCGGGAGGGAGCGGGGAGGGCGGCGCTGCCCACCTGGGAGTGCTTGGACACCCAGTGCCGCAGCACGTTCAGCACGCGGTTGGTGGCGGCTCTGCGGATCACAAACTCCTTGTCCCCGTTCCGCTGGTCCGTCGGGAACCCTGAAACTGCCGGGAGCCCTCAGCACGGCACAGCCCCTCGGGAAGGGCTCACAGCACCCCTTCCCTGTGTCAGCAGGCAGGGGGACACCTGGGGACCTGCACAGCCCTTGGGCAGTGCCATGCCCAGAGCCCAGGGCACAGCTGGAGCAGGCTCTGGGGGCTCTGGGGGCTCTGGGCTCCCCCAGCCCACAGTGTGCCTGCAGGGAACCCCCCTGGTGGCAGTGGGTGCCCCTGGGGCAGGTACCTGCGCTGGCCAGGGACATCCTGCGGTACTTCTCCTTGGTGGGGGTGCCCTCGTTGGCCCCCGCCGTGGCGATGGCGAAGGCGGAGGTGGCAGACAGGGCGCTGCGGGTGCTGTCCAGGTCCCGGCAGGATGTCATCACCATGCCATTGTTGTAGGAAAACAGCGAGAAATCTGCGAGAGAGGAAATCCAGCACCCCTGTGGGCACCGCTGCTGCCAGACAGGGCCCCACACGTGCCAGCCCCCCGAGACACGGGCACCCCCAGACCTCACTCGTTACCTGATGAATTTTTGCACTTGACAGACTTGGGAGTCGTTGGAGACTTCGTTGGGGAAGCTTCAGCTTCTGCCTCATCGCTGTGGTTGGGATCCGTGTCTGACTCTTCCCTGACAGACACCTCTGAGCCTGGGAGGACAGGGAACCCCTTTACACCCGCTGCACACAAACACAGCCACCTTTTAGTTCTTCCCCATTTTCCTCAAGTCTGCTCCATTCCAGCTGGGGCAAAGCTACCATGTGTAGGAAATGTACAGATTTCTGCCGTTTCTGTGGGATACTTTGGAACAGGTTTTTTCCTCGAGGTGAGGGGGTTTGTGTGGATTTTTGGTTTTGTTATTAAAAATTACTGAGTTTTCAGGAGGCAGGAGCTCTCTGTGCATGCACCTAAACCAGCCCCTGTGAGCCAGAGCCCAAACCCACAGGGACTCACTCTGCTTGCCCGGCAGGGCCTCCTCTTGCTTCTCCGAGGCCGCTTCTCCCTCGTCGGGGATCTTGTTGGGATAGGCACTGGACACGTAGAGCTTGTTGATGTCCAGCGTGGTCTTGCTGAAGGGGGCCATGGAGGAGTAGACGCCGGCGTAGCCGTTGGAGGAGCAGCTGAGCGCGGCCAGGTCGAGCGCCTTGCCGCCGGTGATGATGGGGATGTTGAGGGACAGCTTCCTGCGCCGGCTGGGCGACGACGACTTGCTCAGCGACAGCGGCGGCGGCGACGAGAACTTGCGGTTGGCCCGGGGCGACTTGGGGGGCTCCCCGTAGAGCAGCTTGTTGTTCTGGCTGTTTGCAAACAGCAGCTCCAGCGACCTGGCAGCGACAGGGACAGGCTGAGCTGGCACCTGCCCTGCCCACAAGGTGATGGGGATCCCTGCCCTGTGGCACTGGGACCCCAGGGTGTGCCCCCAGGCACAGCAGCAGAGCCAACTCCACCCCACGGGCAGCACTGGGACCCCAGGGTGTGCCCCCAGGCACAGCAGCAGAGCCAATGTGAGCCCCCATCACTCTGTGGGCAGCACTGGGACCCCAGCGCATCCCCCCGGGCACAGCAGCAGAGCCAACGTGAGCCCCATCACTCTGTGGGCAGCTCCTGGCCCTCCCAGGAGTGGGGACACCCACAGAGCTTGGATTCATCTCCATCCCCTGTTTGGGGTTATCACAGCTCACGGGTAGCCGTGACAGTCCCAGGGTGGCAGCAGGGACAGCGCAGGTCCCTCTGCAGCCTCACCGTGCAGGGATGGCACTGATGGGCTTCTTGTAGATGGTGATGAGCTTGTCGAGCACGACGAGGGCGGTGGTGAAGACGCGGTAGGAGTGCAGGAAGGTGTTGAGGAAGTCGATGCTCAGGAAGCGCAGGTCCGTCAGCCTCTCCAGCAGCCGCTCCACGCTGGCATAGCGGATCTGCAGGACCTTGCAGGAATTCATCGTTTTACTGAACCTAATGTCAACATCATCACAATACAAGCTGGCATCAGACCTGCAGAGAAACGAGATTTCTGTGGCTCCAGCCTGGAACGAAACCAAGAGACCATGGGAAGCAGTACAGGAGGGAGCCCTGTTCCTATGGGTGTCCCCATGGGAAACACGGGTGGTGGAAAACCCAGGAATCCACACCCTGGAATGGGCTCCTGGAATGGTGGAGTGCTCAGCAGGCAGAGGGATGTGGATGGGCCATCCCCAGGTGCACACAAGCCAAGCCCCCTCCCCTGTCTGGCAGCAGGGAATGGGGCAGGAACACCCCATGCTGCCCCGTCCCCCTGGCTGGGAACAGCCCCCCTTGTCCCACACATGTCCCAGCACAGCCTTTGCACCCCAGGACCTACAGGGACAACAGCCTCCCTGCCCCTCCCTTCTGGCACTTTTACCCCCTCTTTACTATTGTTATTTTTCTCTGAACTCTGCCCCTCGGCATTCCCACCTCCCCAGCAGGCACAAATCCCTCAGCAGCCAATTAACACTGCTAATCACCACACTGGGACAGCCCACGGAGCACACAGGTGAGTTCCAGGGGGTCCCAGTGCTCCTGAGGCTGCCACAGGAGCTGTGCCCTGCCCCTCACACTCACTTGATCATCTGGGGCACGGTGACCTTGGAGTTCTCCTCGAAGGCGTTCATCATCAGCCCGTTGCAGCGGATGTTGTCCACGCACTGGAGAGACACGGGCGGCAGGTGGAGGAGCTCAGGGCTGGATTCTCCTGAGAGCAGTGACATCCCTGCTCCCTGCAGCTCCCCACACCCCGGGGGCACCAGGAAAGCTCCCAGGGTGCAAACAGGGCAGCAGAGGGGCCGTGGGCACACCACAAACCCGGGGTTACCTACGTGCCCAAACCCATGGCCCAGCAGGGACCCCGTGGCAGCCACATCCCTGCCCTGTGCAGCTCCCCACACCCCAGGGGCACCGGGAAAGCTCCAAGGGTGCAAACCCGGGCTCAGAGCAGCAGCAGGGCCATGGGCACACAGCAAACCCGGCGTTACCTGCCTGCCCAAACCCAGCAGGGCCCCCGTGGCAGCTCCTCGTGCTGAGAGCTCCTCAGCCCTCCCTGCTGGGTCCTACCTGGCTGATGTCACTGGTCCAGGCAGCCTTCTCCTGCCTGGATGAGGCCACCAGGATAACAGTGAAAGATGAGGAATCTTTCGGCTCCACCACGATTTTGAAGTCAAGGTGGTCAATGTCTTGTCCTGGTGTTTTGGCTTTGGAACAGAAAAAGCCCACACAGTGATTGGGAAAGCCTTTCCCATCCCCTCTCTCCCAGCCAGCTTTCAAGGAGGGTTTATTCAGGTTTTTGTGGGTTTTTGTCTATCCCAGGAAGGTCAGGTCTGTCTAAGTGTGGGTCTGCTTGGTTCACAGTAAACAATTAATCTAATTAAACCTCAATCATGGATTCCTTGACTCTCCTGGCACCTGGATGTGCCCCCTCCCCAAGCACACCCAGCCAGCTCCCAGCACGTACCGTCCTCGTCGGTGCTCTCGGGCTCCTCCACCAGCGTGCAGTCGATGAGGGAGATCACCCCGTTCTGCAGGGACAGAGGGGGCTCAGCCCTGCCAGCCCCCCAGCACAGCCCCACCAGGCCGGGAGCCGGGGCTCAGCACTGGGACCCCCCCGGGTTCCTCTGTCCTTGTCCCCACCCCAGGGCTGGGGACAGGTCCGTGTCCCCAGGGGACAGCCCAGGGCAGGGGACACACACACAGCCCCTGCTTGCACTGGGGAGAACATCTGTGCCTGCTGGGATCTCTGGGCTTTCCTTGTCAAATTGATCAACTAATTCGTTTATAAAATATTTAATAGGAGCTTTAAATTTAATTTTCCCAAAGTCTGTTGTTGCAATTATCAGCTCTTTGCCACGGACTGTAATTCTTCAAACTGATAATTTAATGCCAGTAACAAGCAATTTCTGTAAGATTCTTGCTCAATTAACTGCCAAACTTGCCCAAATAAACACGGGAACCCAGGGAGCAACCAGAGGAGCTGGGAGTGCTACAGACAGCCCGGGCTGTGATTCCAGCTTCTTCCAGAACAGGCTGTCAACATTTCTCTGCAAGCCAGGGTGAATTCTTTTATCAAGATCGTGTAGTTTCTCATCTCTCCCATGACTCAGCTCCAACAAGGACCACGTGAAATAAATCCAGGTGGCCACAGGCTCCCAGCCCAGCATCCCTGGGGCTGTGCCAGGGGAGGCCAAGGTGGTCCCGGACCCCTGTGTCACCAGCTGGGGCCACAGCAGGGCCACGTGTGTCCCCCCACGGGCAGGGAGCAGCAGCAGCAGCCCGGCCACTCACCTTGGTGAGGTGCAGCTTGCCCCCGGAGCCGCGGGTGCAGATGATGAGGTGCTTGGAGAAGAGGAAGCACTGGCGCTCGCCCTCCTTGCGCAGCGACAGCGAGCCCAGCCGGCCCCGCGTGATCTTCCCTTTCTCGGACATGGGCACCTGGATCAGGGACCCTGTGGGGACAGGGTGTCAGCCCCACATGGCACAGCACAGCCCCTGTGTGCCCCATCCCAAACCCCAGCCCTGCGTGATCTTCCCTTTCTCCAACATGGGCACCTAGATCAGGGACCCTGCGGGGACACGGTGTCAGCCCTGCATGGCACAGCCCCTGTGTGCCCCCCAGCCCCAGCCCTGTGTGATCTTTCCTTTCTCCGACATGGGCACCTGGATCAGGGACCCTGCGGGGACACCGTGTCAGCCCCACATGGCACAGCCCCTGTGTGCCCCATCCCAAACCCCAGCCCTGTGTGATCTTCCCTTTCTCGGACATGGGCACCTAGATCAGGGACCCTGCAGGGACACGGTGTCAGCCCCACATGGCACAGCACAGCCCCCGTGTGCCCCTGAGCCCCCAAACTGCCCCCAGCCCCAGCCCACCCTGCACCCCCAGCCCACTCTGGGACCAGAGCTCAGCGTGGTGCTGCTGCCTCCCCACTGGGCACCAGCAACAGCCAAGGTGCACCTCCCGTGCCCTGATGGGGAAAGGGCAGGGACAAAACTGCCCAAAAGTGCCAGAGCTGCCCGAACTGATGTGCCTCTGATCAGTGAAAACGCATAACTGAGTTATATATTTAAATTGCACAGGCCACCAGAGCACACAGCGCAGGGCCAGGGCCACGGGGCTCAGCTCACCACAGAGGGGAGGACGCTGGCACTGACACAGACCTTGTCTGACGAAGGTCTGGCTGGTGTCCAGCAGGATCTCACAGCCCTCGATGATCATCCTCTCTATTGCCAGGTTTTTCCGAATGTTTTCAGTCTCGCTCACTTCATCGTGCATGATCCTGAAGGATGGAGAGGAGAAAATCACAAGTTTTCCCTTTGGACACATGGTGGGGCTGCAGCAGGTAAAACCAAAACCGAAGGAATGTCAAGGCAATTGCAGCAGGATCCACCCAGACTGAGCCAGGAGCTCCAGAGGTGACCTGTACGTCTGCCCAGGCTGTGCCTCCAGGCTGATAAATACTGAAATGGGAGTGCTTGGAAATCACAAAATTCACATTCAGGGCAGACAGATCCCCCCCTCACCAGCCCCGTCTGAGGAGTGGGAAAAGGGATGGAAGCTCTTTACAGGACTTAAAGTGTGCGGGTGGGTTTGGCACCGACATCCAGAACACTCCAGAACTGTCCACAGGCTAGGGAGGAAGAGGATAAAGAGCAGGGATTATGGCCAATTCCCAAGTGCTCATGTGGAGATCTTGGAGGCACTTGGTGCCTTCCCACGGGGCAGCCCCACCAGCCCTGAGCAGAGGACAGAAGCAGACACTCACACCATCCCAGCCCTGCACAGCCCTCATTGCATCCCCCAGGAGCCCAGGGAAGCACTGCCCCTGGCCAGAGCAGCCAGGAGCCATCCCCAGCCCAGGGATGGATCAGCCGCTCTCACCTGGACAGCTCCTCCAGTTTGGACTTGGCATAATCCAGGCTGTTCCTCTCCACGTGCTCGTGGGGCGTGTGGGCCAGCAGCTCGTGCAGGGTCAGGATGTACCTGGGGATCTGCAGCACGAGGGACAGAGCTGAGGTCACTGGGGCACAGGGGACAGCAGGGCCCACCCTGGGCTGCTCCTGCCATGCCTGAGTGGTTACAGCTCCAAAGCTCCTTGTGCCAAAGCTGAACAAAGAGGGGGCACAACTGGGGCTGTGCCCAGGACCCTGCTGGTCCCTGTCCCTCCCCAGAGGTGTGGGATAACTGGGGAGCCAGCAGCACCCAGAGTTACCCCACAGAGGTGACCCAAGCAGGCCCTGGAGCCATGTGGGACCTCCAGGGTGCAGCCCCAGGGCAGCCTCACCCAGGCTCTGCCTCCACCATACACTGCCAGCTGTGGGCACGGGGTGTGCACTGCCAGCCATGGGCATGGGGTGAGCACTGCCAGCTGTGGGCATCGGTGTGCACTGCCAGCTGTGAGCATCGGTGAGCACTGCCAGCCATGGGCACGGGGTGAGCACTGCCAGCTGTGGGCATGGGTGCGCACTGCCAGCCGTGGGCATTGGTGCACACTGCCTCTCCCACCTCCCCAGCCCCTGGGGCCAGCCCTGGCTGCAGGGCTCACCTGGAACATGGGGTAGGTGAGGAAGGTCTCCAGGGTCCTCTCCTCGCAGTCGGGCTTGGCCTCGTAGTGCTTGAGCAGCTTGTCGAAGTCGCGGTTCTGCTTGCAGTGCGCCAGGATCTGCAGGCTGTACTGGTGGTTCCGCACAAACTCCTGGTAGATGTTCAGCATGGGCAGCAGGATGTCAAACAGGTCGGCTGCAGGCAGAGCAGGGGCGTGGGTGGGTGAGTGGGTGGGTGGGCTGCTGCAGCCCCTCTGGGAGCCAGCACAGCCCCGGGGTGTCCTGCTCCTCGTGCCCCCCAGCTCTGCCCCTGAGCCCAGCACAGCCCCGGGGTGTCCTGCTCCTCGTGCCCCCCAGCCCAGCCTGAGCTCAGGAGGGTCTGGTGGGACCCAGTGATGCTCTCCAGCATCAGCCCCCTGTGCACGGTCCAGCCCCACCACCCAGCAGAACCAGGAACGCCAGAATTTGGTCACTCTGGGGTTTGTACTGTGTGGCTGTGTACTCCTGGCTCATGACCAAGCCAGGACGTGGTGTGCAGTGTTTAGCTGTTGTTTGGCAAATGCCTGTGGAGCTGCAGAAGGAAAAGGAGCAGCAGCAGCAGGAGGAGGAGGAGGAAGATGAGGAGGGGGAGCAGCACTCACCCAGCACCAGCGTGGGCCAGCTGGAGATCCGCGCCTTCAGGCCTTGGTAGAAAATTTGGTGCAGAAACATGATTGTTTCACTGGAAGAGGAACCAAGAGAGGACTAAGCCAGACCAAGAACAGACAGGTGTACAGTGAGTAAGAGGTAAATAAGGAGGAATTAGACAAATTCCCCAGCCCAGGGGGAGCAGGGGGCCCTTGTGCTGGCTGGGGGC
>JAHXMQ010000066.1:18833470-18843874 GCA_020466415.1 Ammodramus savannarum pratensis
GCCATCTCATCCCTCAGCTCTGGCTGGGCCAGGATCCAGCAGCCCAGATCCTGGGCTTTACCCCAGCTCAGCCTGCAGCCCCACAGCTCTGCCGTGCCCAGGGACCAGGCACTGACCTTTCCTGTGGCTGTTCCCTGCGGGGATTCCCCAGAACTGGGAGTCAAACACAACCCAAAGAGCATTGTGACGGCTCCTCGAGAGAAAACGAGTTTCTAAAATTAAAAGAGCAAAATAAGACAATGGAATATTTTTGCATTGATTTTCTTGCCATGAATATTTATAAAACTTAGTTCAGTAATATTAAGGAAATACAGGACAGTGCTGGGTGAGAGCTGCATCCCCATCCCATGGCAAGGCACACACTGGACCTCAGTGTGCCCCAGAGCTGCAGCACTGATTCCAGGAGCCCAGAGCAGGGAATCACCTATCCAAAACCCAGAAACCCCCCAGAAATACCCCCAAAACAACAAGGAATTCATTGCCCATTCCCACGAGCAATAAACACAGTGCCCAGAGAGTCCAAGCATTGTTTTCTCCCTGCCCCATCACAGCACACTGTCACCTCAATTGGTAAATAATCACACAAATTGCATTGTCACTCCATCCCTCCTGTGCCTGCCCGGAGCAGCTGCGGCTGTCCCTGCACCCCTGGCATGTCCCAGGCCAGGCTGGACGGGGTTTGGGGCACCTGGGACAGTGGAGGTGGCGCTGCCATGGCAGGGGTGGCACTGGGTGGGCTCTGAGGAGCTCCCAAGCCATTCTGGATTCAGTGATTCACCATTGCAGCACAAGTGGCCTCATCCCCCGTGCCACCCGCACAGACTCATTCCTGCTGCCAGGAGCTGATCCCCAGCCTGGCACCGAGGGCATCTCCGGCTCCTGAGGCGAGGGGAGCTCTGCTGCCCCTTGGAGCACTGCCAGGGGAAAGCACAGGAATGAGGGATCACAGAGGGAAATGGGGAGGGATGGAGATGTGTTGTCAAGGCAACAGGACTGGGAGAGGGGAGGAGAGGGAACGGGGTAACCTGGGGGCACAGGGAGCCGAGGGTGAGCACAGGGACACAAACACCCTCCCCTGCCCCTGTGCCCGCCAGGACAGCCCCAGCCCTGCTGCCACCGAGGGAGGATGGCCCAGGGCCCCTCAGCACCCCCAGGGACACAAGCTGCCACCCTCCGAGGCCCAGCACTGAGCAAATGCTGACACCAGGGACACCAAGGGGAGCAGCTCTGGCTGCTCAGTGGCACAAACCACCCCAGTCTGATTTCCAGACCTTTCCATGGTTTGCTGGTGTGAGCCAAAGCAGCTCCCCACACTGAAGAGCAGACTCTGGAGAGATCCCTTCCCCAGCCACCTCCCAACCCTGCTGCCTGCTGAAACTCTGCTCAGGACGGGCACGGGGGTGCCAGCTCAGAGAGGGCACAGCAGGCACAGCCATGTGAGGCCCATGGCTATACAGGGACACAGATCCAGCCTGGATCCAAGCTCACACCGCGGCAGGGAGGGCTCAGGTGTGGTCAGGGCACGGGGAACCCTCAGCACCTGCAGCCCCTGCTGTGCAAACTGATGGGACACACTCAGGGAGCCAGGGCACAGGCACAGGGGCTCTGTGCTGCTCTGCTCCCTGCCCGACCCCACAGCCAGAGCCCCTGCTCCCCCTTCCCTGGGCTGCCAGAGCCCCAGAGAGCTCCAGCTCCTGCTTGAAACGAGCCTTGGGGATAGCCCAGGGCAGCTCAGCCCCGCTCCCTGCCCAGCCCTGCTCCCCACGCACCCACGCCAGCAGCACTCCCTGCCAGGCCCTGACAGCTCCCTGAAGCTGCTGCACTATTTTTACCCCACGGTTGCTATAGAGACATCAGAGCCGCTCCCCGGGATGATGCAGCTGCTTTTGGGTGATGCAGTCTGTTCCAGAAGCACTGCATCACCCGCTGCATCACCTGCTGCATCACCCACTGCATCACCTGCTGCATCACCCGCTGCATCATCACCTGCTGCATCACCTGCTGCATCACCCACTGCATCATCACCTGCTGCATCACCTGCTGCATCACTCCCAACTGCATCACCCACTGCATCACCCACTGCATCACCCCCAACTGCATCACCCCCTGCATCAGCCCCCACTGCATCACCCCCCATTCAGGTCCCCTGGGACACCCCTCTGCCCCCAGAGGCGTGTGCCAGCCCCGTGCCCCGGGATGAGTGAGGGGTCCCACAGAGCTGCTCCATCCCTCACTGAGGTTGTGTCCCTCACTGGGCTGGGGTGAGCTGCTGCTTCCCCAGCCCGCCCCAGGTGCTGCCACGCTGGGTAAGGTGTCACCATGGCTCCGGCCAAAGCCACCAGAGGGGACAAGGAGCAGCAGTGCGCGGCACTGCACGGCCACTGGAGGTGTCAGGGCTGCCATGACTGATGGATTTTAGCTGATTGATCTCTGGCACACCCATTTCTCCAGCAGGAGAAATCAGGGTCCCGATTAAAGCAGGTACAAACCTGAGCCAGGCCCCAGCTCTGCTGGCACAAACAGCTCACACAGCCCTGGGCACAGCACCCAAAACAGAACCCGCCAGCAGCCACTGCCCCTGGGGACACGGGGCTGGTGCAGCCCTGGGCGAGGCTGCCCTGGCACCCCTGAGCCTGAGCCTGGAGCCCCGAGGGCCGGGAGATGGGACAAGAGCCCTCCCCAGCAGGGCAGCCCCAGCTGGGCTCAGCCAGGGCTGCCGCTCCTGCAGGGCTGAGGAGAACATGGGGCCGACAGCCCCTCACCATCCTGTCCCTGCTGCCACAGCCTCAGCCCCTCAGGCATCACTGCAGCCCCTCGAATGCCCAGGAACCACAGCTGCACCCACAGACAGCCCTGTCACAGCTCCCCCTTCTCCAGGCAGGGCCAGACCCCAACCAGAACCTCGGCAGGCCCCAGTAAAGGGGTGGCAGCTCCCTGGCTGCTCATGCAGGTGGGGTAGAGCTGGCATGGCCCCACAAAGCACCCAGCATCTCTGCTGCTCTCTGCAGTGACAGTTGTGTCACCTCTGCCCTCTCTGTCCTGCCCAGGTGAGGGTGCTGGGTGCCCCCCGTGCCACAGGGGACTGGCATCACCATCTCCACCCCTGCAGGGCTGTTCTGTGCGGGCAGAGCACCCTGAGGGGCCCCAGCCACCTCACAGCCACCCCATCCCGGTTCTGTCCCAAACCCATCGTGCCTGGAGCCCGTCCTGCTGCCCCAAGGCTCTGCAGACACCAAACTCACGGCTCAGAGCCCGCACAGAGCTGCAGCCTCTCCAGAGCCACCCCTGCAGCCCGTTGCCATGGCATCCTCAGGGATGGCACAGAGGAAGACAAGGAGGATGAAGACAAGTGGGCACACTGGCTCTGCAAAGCCAGGGCACGGCTGGGGCAGGTGTGAGCCCCTCTGGCAGCAGGCAGGGGCCAGGACTGGCACGGCAGAGCTGGCACTGCCACACTGCCCTCCCTGATGGGGCATCTCCCACTGGTGGAGCAGGAAAGGGAATTCTTGGGGTTCAGCATCCTCAGGGACGGGTCATTCCTGCTTTCCAGCCAGGAGCAGCCAGCCTGGGGTGCAGCACAGGGGTGAGAGCTCACAGGAGCAGCAAGGGGGCAGAGCACGAGGGGGTCCTGCAGGGGAGGGGGCTCCCCAAGCCTTGCTGCCAGCATTCTCCTCATTGTAATCATCAAGCACCTTCCCTCCTCCCTCCTTGTCTCCACCCCTGACCCACGCTGGGAGCAGAGCAGACCCTCCTCACCAGGGGGATGTGGTGGCTTCCCCTGGGCAGCCTGGGCTCCTCCTGCCACCAGCTTGTCTCTTCTAGATTTGTGAGTTTCAGGAGTTTATTTTTAAGGTGTTTATTTTAACAAGGTGTTTATATTATGTTGCAGTTAGGAGTTAATGTGTTTATTTTTGCCAAGTGGCGTGCTCATACATCAGAAAATGGACAGATAAACATTTTTGGGGGTTTATGGCCAGTTTAGGCAGCTACTGCAGAGTGTCTGCGTTACCAAGCCAGGAGGAACCTGCCATAAGATTTGCCAAATGTTCCCTAACATAGTAAGATTGACTTTATTTCTCTGCTGGCTCTGATTCTCACTGTCATCATCTCTGAATGAAGAGCGCTGCAATATTAGATTATCCTTTATTAATCACAAGAGAAATTTCCCCAAATGTTAATGTGATGCGGGGGGTGTGATGACAAACACCCTCACAGCTGTGATGGATCTGCAGAAGGGCAGCACCCGGGGGTCACGGTGGTGGTCGGGGCATCTGTGACCATTTCTCCTTCCTCCGAATCCCCTTTGCGCCGGGGCTGCTCCCAAAGGGACACGAGGGAGGCGCAGGAAGCTGATGGGGGCAGCCCCTGCCCGGCTGCGGGGTCTGGGGTGAAGGAGGGCCGGAGAGGCAGCGCAGTGCCCAGGGCTGGCACCGAGGGCAGCCGTGCCCGGGCAGCAGAACGGAGCCCAGCCGGCCCCGCACGGCACGGAGCGCTCTCGGGCTGTCCCAGGGTGCGCTCACACCGCGCTGCCAGCGGCATCAGAGGGGCTCGGGGGCCGTGACTGCCCCGCTCCGAGTGGGGACAGCGCGGGCTGGGGGCTGCTCGGGGCTGGGGAGCCCCGGGAGCAGGGACACGGACAGAGACCCCGCACGGGTGGGTGCACACGGACAGAGACCCTACAGACCCCCGCAGCCCCCCGCACACGGACCCTGCAGCCCCCCGCAGCCCCCCGCACACGGACACCCCCGCCCGCCGCTCCCCGCACCCACCTGCGGGCGGACGCGCCGCCCCCCGCGCCCTCCTCCTCGCGCAGCGCCGGGCACCGGCACCAACCATCGGCACCGGCACCGGCACCGGCACCGGCACTGCCACCGGCACCGGCACCAACGATCGGCACCCGGCACAGGACATTCGGCACTCGGCACCGATACCGGCACCGGCACGGGGCACGGAGCACTCGGCACCGATACCGGCACAGCGCACGGGGCAGCGGCACCGGACACGGGCACGGGCACCGGCGGCAGGTACCGGGCGGGGTGCGCACCCCACCGTCCCCACCGCGGCCGGGGGCGGCAGAGGGATGGACAGGGCTCGGAGGGGCGCGGGGGGCGCCAGTCCCGGCCGGAGCGGGGCAGAGCCGCCGCCCGGGTCTCCCCCCGGTCCGAGGGGGAAGGGGCCGTGGGCAGCTCGGGCAGGGAGCGGCACCGTGGGCGCTTTTGGGAGGGGCTGGGAGCAAAGCGAGCACTGACCGCGGGGCCAGGGGCCGCAGGATCCCATGGAGGGCACGGAGGGATGGGCGGGGAAGGGCCGGGAGCCTTGTGCCCTCCCCAGGGGCGCTCTGGGGGCACCGGCTGCTCCGGAGCACTCTGAGGAGCGAGGCAGGGAGCGGGGGCGGCAGGAGGGGGTGGCAGCGGGGTCAGAGGGGCGGCAGAAGCAGGGGGCGGTAGAAACACGATAGACAGCATGACTGTGGCTGCTTCTGCTCCCCTCCGGCAGTGAGGAGGCAGAGATCCGGCTCCAGCCCAGGAAGCCATCAGGGAAGTTCACACAGTCTCCAGTGGGCTCCGTGCTGCGGCCCCCAGACCCAGCAGGCCGGTGGAGACCGTCAGCAGCTCTCTGATCTCCTGGGGAACCCAAGCATCCATCCGGGCAGCTGCTGCACGAGGTGGGGGACACGACCACAGGGACAGTGGGGCGTGGGGCAGCGCCCGGAGCTTGGCATCCCGGGACGGCAGGGACAGAGCAGCGGGGCTCACCTCTCCCCGTGGTTCCCCCACAGGCAGCGCTGCCACCGCCCACGGGAAGCAGCAGCAGCAGCCATGGACGAAGCGACGGAGCTGGAGCTGGGGGGGCACTCGCTGCTGAAGGCCGTGTGGCTGGGCCGGCTGCGCCTGACCCGGCTGCTGCTCGAGGGCGGCGCCTACATCAACGAGAGCAACGACAAGGGCGAGACGGCGCTCATGGTGGCCTGCATCACCACGCACGTGGACCAGCAGAGCAGCCACAAGGCCAAGATGGTGAAGTACCTGCTGGACAACAGAGCCGACCCCAACATCCAGGACAAGTCGGGCAAGACGGCGCTGATGCACGCCTGCATCCGCGGGGCCGGGGGGGACGTGGTGTCCCTGCTGCTGGACAGCGGGGCTGACCCCAGCCTCGAGGACCACTCGGGAGCCTCCGCGCTGGTGCACGCCATCAACGCCGAGGACAAGGCGGTGCTGCAGCACCTCCTGAATGCCTGCAGAGCCAAGGGGAAGGAGGTGATCATCATCACCATGGACACATCAGCCACCGGCGCCAAGACCGCCAAGCAGTACCTGAACGTTGCCCCAGCGCTGGAGTTCAAGGAGAAGGCTCCCCTCGAGGAGAGCGCAGCCCCCTCCAGTGCCCACCTGAAAACTCCCAGCTCAGCGCCTTGCCCTGCCGAGAAGGAGAGCAGCGCGCTCACCCCGCACCCTCCTCACCCCGGGGACCCCGAGCCCCCCTCCCCGGGCCAGCGGGCTGGCACTGCCCGCAGAGCCCAGCTGCCCCGGCTGAAGCGGCTGCGCTCCGAGCCCTGGGGTCTGGTGGCACCCTCGGTGCTGGCGGCCTCCAGTCACCGCGACGACACGCGGCTGTGCGCCGACAGCGAGCTCATCACGGGCATCGGGGACCTGTCGCTCTCCAAGAAGCCCTCCCTGAGCCGCAGCAGCAGCAGCAGCAAGGGAAGGGACCCCTCCCTGTTCCCCCCGGTGGATGAGCAGGCACCGGGGCCGCTGGCATGGAAAGCCGCCCACGAGAAGAGCCCGGGCACCCGCCCGTGCCTGTCGCGGAGCGCCACGCTCCCGGAGGAGCCGGAGAGCAGCGGCTCGGCCGCCAGCCCCGCCGCAGGGACGGACGCTCCGCTCTGGCGGAGGCCGGGCACCGAGCACAACGGGGAGCCGGCGGGCAGCGAGGCGGGGAAGGCGCCGTGCGAGAGGCGCCGGCTGAGCGGGTCGCAGCTGGCCCTGCCCGACGGCGGCGGGGACTCGCCCTGCGGCAGCACCGGCACATCGCCCAGCGCCGGCCGCCGCCGGCCGCCCGGCCTGCTGGAGAGGCGCGGCTCGGGAACGCTGCTGCTGGACCACATCTCGCACGCACGGCCGGGACACCTGCCCCCCCTGAACGTGAACCCCAACCCCCCGATCCCTGACATCGGCTCCAGCAAAGCCCCCTCCCCGCTGGCCGCCGGGCTGAGGCCGCTGGTGCCCCTCACACCCGGCTCGCCCAGGCGGGGCGATCTGAGGGCCCACAGGAAGCTCCTCCGCAGACATTCCATGCAGGCAGAGCAGATGCGGCACCTCTCCGATTTCGAGGAGGTCGTGGCGCAGTAGCCGTGCCCCGTTTGCTCACAGGGAGGTGGCCAAGGCCGTGCTGTCCCCGCATGGACGGGACGGGTCCCACAGAGTGGACACTGGTTCCGGGGACACTTTGGTGGCCAGGGGGCTCAGCCCTGAGCCCGGGGGCTGAATCGGGCGCGGGCTGATCGGGAGATCGATCCCGCACCGTCCCAGATCGCCAAGCTCCGTGCCAAGGATCCCAACCTGCAGTTCACTTATTCCTCACTAGTTGCAATCCGCTTTTCTTACATTCTGCTCGTTCTCCCACCGAATCCCGGCCCCGAGCCCCCGGCGGCGATCTCTGGGGCCGAGGCGTTCATGAAGTGCCTTCCGGGAGGGGAAGGGGCTCAGTACGCGGGGGCTCGAGGGGCGGAACCCCGGTGCAGCCACGGACGGTGTCGGTGCGCTCCCGTGGCGGGAGAGGGAGACAGTGCTCCACCTCCGGGATTCCCGGAGCCCCGGCGGCTCGGCACACCCGTGGGCTGCGGGCCGGGACGGGCTTGTCTCGTCTCTGAAGCGTCTGAACCTCAGAGGGCTCATTCCCCGCCACGCCGAGGGGCTCTGAATGCAGGAAGCGCTGGATATCCCCCCGAGCAGGATGGTCCCGGCCCGGCTGCATGGGAGCCTCTGCCAGCGGCGGGCAGCCGGGATGCCAACCCACCGAGGGGTTCATCCCGCTGGGACAGCCGCGGGCCCCCCGCCCCACGCCGCTCCCCACGCGCGCCGTGCCGGCCGTGCCCCGCGGCTCCCGCAGCCTGCATCGCCCCACGATCGCGGCTATTCACGGACTGCATGCGCGCAGGGGCAGGGGCAGGGGTTGGGGTGACGCCGTGGCCCCGCGGACACTCTGGTTTTGCACTGCATCAATAAAGCGCTCAGCTTTGCACCGAGGCTGCTCTCGCCTGGAGCCGGCACCAGCCGCCCGCACGGGGCCGGGGGTGCGGGGGGACCGCCGGGGCTCCCGGAGTGCCCGGCCCCGACATGCCGGGGGGGTCCCAGGGCCGGTGAACGTTCCCGGGCTCCCCGCGGGTGCCCGCCCCGGGGCCGGAGGTGCCGCCCAGCCCCGCCCCGCCCCGCCCCGCCCCGCCCAGTTCCGCCCAGCCCCGCCCCGTTCCGCTCGCGGCGGAAGCGCCACGTCAGGGGGGCGGTGCGGGGGCGGTGCGGGGCCGGCGGCGGTGCCGGTACCGGGGGCGGTGCGGAGCCGGTGCCGGGGGTGGTGGGGGCCGGTGCCGGGCTCAGTGCGGAGCTGGTGCGGGTGCCGGGTTGTGGGGCCGGTGCCGGTTGCGGGTGGCGATGCCGGGCGCGGTGCGCACGCTGTGCCTGGCCGCGCTGCTGGGCGCGCTGCGGGCCGGCGGCACGGAGCTGACGCTGGAGCTGCCCGACAGCGCCCAGCGCTGCTTCCACCAGGAGCTGGAGAGCGGCGTCAAGTTCACCCTCGACTACCAGGTACTGCCCTGCCTGTGCCTCCCTGCAGCCCTGCATGCTCCGTGCCTGCACCCCCTGCCCGCGCCCCTCCGCCCCGTTTGTGCCCCGTCCCTGTGCCCCGGCCCATGTGCCCGCCTCTGTCCCGGTGCCCCCTTGCCCACAGCCCTGCCGTGTGTGCGCTGTTGTCTCTGCCCGTGCCACCTGCCCATGCCTCTCCCACACTCCCATCCTGTGCCCTGCAGAGCCCCAGGCAGGGCTGCAGTTCCACCCCAGCTCCCTCCATGCTGCACTAGGAGTTGTTCCCAGCCCCAGCTCCATGCCCGGCGGTGCCCACCTGAGAGCCAGGCCTGGGATGTGCCCACATCAGCCCTGGACGCCCCTGACCTGGGTCATGGGGGCTGTCCCTGTCTCCAGGACCCCACTTGAGCCATGGGCACCCCAGCTGAGTTGCTGGCACCGTGGTGCACAACTTCCCCAGGGCTCCCCTGGCTGGGCCCCATCCCATGGGCATGGTGCCCGCTGGCCTCTCACACAGCTGTGGGGCTGGGCAGGGGCAGGGGGCCCTTGCCACGTTGCTGGGCGTGTGCCACCATCAGAGATGTGTCCCCTGCACAGGTGATCAGCGGAGGGCACTATGATGTGGACTGCTACGTGGAGGACCCCAACGGCAAGACCATCTACCAGGAGACCAAGAAGCAGTACGACAGCTTCTCGCACCACACCGAGGCCAAGGGTGTCTACACCTTCTGCTTCAGCAACGAGTTCTCCACCTTCTCCCACAAAATCGTCTACTTTGACTTCCAGGTGGGCGACGAGCCGCCCATCCTGCCCGACATGAGCAACCGCGTCACTGCCCTGACACAGGTGGGTCCCGGGAGGGAGGCAGAGAGGGAGGCAGGTCCTGCTGCAGCCCCAAGCAGCCGTGTGGGATGGCAGTTGGGGAAGGGAAGTTGTTCCCTTCCTCCTGCACTGGATGCAGAAGTGCCAACCGCCGGCCAACAGCCCCACCACACACCACATCCTGTGCCCTGCCTGGCTCGGGGGGCTGTGCGGGCTCCAGCTCCCCTCTCTGCAGCAGCCGTGTCCATCCCACGCGAGGGAATTGCATCAGCCATTCCATCCCTGGGTGTGCGCTCTGGGCTGGGCACCCGGGTGCCCTCGTGGGCCTCTCAGCTCTGTCCCAGTGGGGAACCACCCTGCCTGGGCTCTGGCAGGAACCTACTGCACAAACACTGCTCTCGAGCATCCTGGCACGGCCCTGGGCCCCCTCGGCTGAGCCGTGCCAGGAGTGACAGGGCGCTCCTGTCCTTGTCCCCAGCTGGAGTCGGCCTGTGTCACCATCCACGAGATGCTGAAGGCGGTGATCGACTCCCAGACCCACTACCGGCTGCGGGAGGCGCAGGACAGGAGCCGCGCCGAGGAGCTCAACGGCCGCGTCTCGTACTGGTCAGTGGGGGAGACCCTCATCCTCTTCGTGGTCAGCATCGGGCAGGTGCTGCTGCTCAAGAGCTTCTTCACCGAGAAGAGACCCAGCAGCGGCGGAGCGGGCACCTAGAGCTGCTGTGTGCCCGAGGGCAGCAGGAGCGGGACAGACACTGCGCCTCTGATCTGTGCCAGGACA
>JAHXMQ010000066.1:18843974-18861422 GCA_020466415.1 Ammodramus savannarum pratensis
GGCTGGGGGGTCTGTGTGTGCCCCCCAGGTGCCCTGTGGCTGCAGGGTGCTCCCAGCAGCAGGACACAGCCCCAGCAGCATCCCAGGGAAAGCTGTTTGCTGGGTGGCTCTGGCTGTGCCAGCTCCTCCCCTCGCAGCCGTTCCCAGGCTGGCAGCAGGTGGTGTGCCTGTACCAGGTGATATTTCCATACACCAGTCTGTGCCCGAGACTCAGCCCACTCACACATTCCCCCCACACGTGCCAAGGACGCCCATCCCTGCCCCAGAAGCACAGAGGACCCACATACGCCTGGGACTGCAGCCCCTCATTCCCTGGAGCCCCACAGGACCCCTGGAGTGACTGGTGTGCTGGCCCCCCAGCCCTCAAGCAGGTGTGAGATCATTTTTCAGAGCTGAAGCAACTCCACCAGACTTTGCCATTTTCAAATAAATCCCTGCAAACTGGCTGGCACTGCCGTTCTTGGGCACAGCTTCTGCCCGCCCTCCTGCCTTGCCCTGTGCCCACAGAGCTGAGCTCGCACAGGGCCCGAGGGGGACCCTGCTGCCCCCCAGCAGGAGCAGCAGCCCTGTGTGTGCCCAGGCTGCAGTGTCAGTGGGCTGGGATGGGGTCTTCATTGTGCAGGGGGGACTGGGGAGCCAGAGGGGACCCGGGCAGAGCCCAGCTCGGGGGTCCCTTCCCTGGGGCTGGGGGATGCCAGGGCAGCTCCCTCTGGCCATGCTGGTGGTGCTGGGGGCAGGAGGGGCGCGGGCAGCCCCTGCCCAGCTCCCCGGGCCCAGCACCCCCCCGAGCTGGCTGTGCCAGCAGCGTGGCCTTGGGCAGTGCTGGGAGAGCTGCCCCGGTGCCTCCCAACAGCCTTGGGCAGCAGCCAGCAGCTCCTGTTTGGAGCACAGCCCGCAGCAGCAGCAGCAGCACCCGGCACTGCCTCCAGCCCTGGCAGGGACTCCTGAGCCACCCACGGTGGGGACAGGGCAGCTGTGACCCCCCTGGGTCAGGGTGCTGGCTCTGGGGACACCTGTGACCCCCGTGGGTCAGGGTGCTGGCTCTGGGGACACCAGCTCAGCTCCCAGCGGGGGGACATGGGAGGGACAAGAATTGGCCATAGGACACTTTATTGCTGCTCAGGGCACAGAGAAGGGAGAGGGGACGGGGGCACCCCACCAGCCCCAAGCCCCCAGAGGCAGGGAGATCAGCAGTGCCTCCATCCCCATGGAGCAGTGCTGACCCTGCTGCCAGGCCCCCCAGCTGGTGTCACAGGGAGCTGCTGTGGCACGAGGGGGCCCTGGCAGCCCCTCGGGGCCTGCCCAGCCCCTGGGCTGCCCGCTGGGGCGGCAGGGAGGAGGCTGAGCAGCGGAAGGAGCCCGTGGGTGGGGAGGGGGGCTGGGCCGGGGGGCCGTGCCTGCACGGGCACCCCCAGCGCCCCCGGAGCGGGATGGTGAAGAGCCCGTAGGTGATGGGGTCCAGGCACGCGTTGAAGAGGCCGAAGATGAAGAGAACGTGGGTGAGGGCCGGCGAGATCCTCTTCTCCACGGCGCGGGGGCAGAACCAGTGCCAGAGCCCCAGCAGGTAGTAGGGCGTCCAGCAGAGGATGAAGGAGGAGACGATGACCAGGCTCATCCGCAGCATGCGCAGCCGCGCCCGCGGGATGTTGTTCCTGGAGCAGCGCAGCGACGCGTCCCGCGAGGAGACTGCGGGGAAACGGGGCTGGGACGGGGCCCCGGAGAGCTGGGGGTCCCTGCAGAGCTGGGACAGGGCTGCACGGGGTGCCCGGCACTCACAGAGGCCCGAGCCCATGCGGCGGGAGATCTCCAGCAGGATGCGGGCGTAGCAGCAGACCATGATGAGCAGGGGCAGCAGGAAGAGGCAGGCAAAGCCCACCATGTTGTAGAGGGTCTCGTGCCAGGCCCGGGGGAAGCTGCCGCGCGTGGTGCACTGCGTGAAGTTGTGCGGGGGCTGCAGGGTGATGGTGTGGAACAGGAACAGCTGCAGGCAAGAGATATGGGGTGGGGGTGATGGGGGTTTGTGCCTCCCGAGCCAGGGAGGGCACTGGAGGCTGAAACAGGGACCCCCAGACCCACAGGGACAAACCCAGCCTCGGGGGGCATGACCAGTTACCCCCCTTGCATTGACAGGGGCCTGGGCACCCCCAGAGCGGGCAGAGCTGGGCGAGGGGGGCACTGCCACAGCCACTGCATCGCCAGCTCAGCGTGCCCATCCCACAGGGCTGTCCACCCCTCCCTGCGGGTCACACGGCGGCACCGGCCCTGGCAGCGAGCCCAGGCAGTGCCAGCACACACAGGGCCGGGCAGGGTGTGTTCCAGAGAGCCCGGCGGGTACCTGTGGCACGGCCAGCCCCGCGCTGAGCAGCCAGGCCGCCTGCAGCATGGCGCGGTTGCGGGCGCGGGCGCGGGCGATGGCCAGCGGGCGCAGGATGGCCGCCTGCCGGTCCAGGCTGATGACCACGGTGACGAAGGCCGAGGCGTACATGGCCAGCAGGCGCAGGTACATGAGCAGGCGGCAGGCCAGGTCGCCCGCCCGCCACTGCAGCGTGATGTTCCAGACGGCGTCGAGCGGCATGACCAGCACGGTGAGCAGCAGGTCGGCGGCGGCCAGGTGCCGCAGCAGCAGGCGGATGTGCGGGCGCCGGCCGCTGCCCCGGCCGCCCACGGCCCGCAGCACCGCCAGGTTGCAGGCGGCCGAGAGCGCGAACAGGCCGAAGGTGACGGCCACGCGCGCCTGGGCGGCCGCGGAGAAGGTGGGCAGCCGCAAGGGCTCCTCGCCCCGCTGCTCGGGGGGGCTCCAGGCGCAGCCCCAGCCGGGGGGCTCCATGCCGGGGGGCTCCGTGCTGCTGTTCCCCACCGCAGGGCCCGGCTCTGCGGGGCCCCTACCTGCCACAACAGGCAGAGGGGCAGCGGCGGCCCTGAGGGGGCTCCGGGTGGGGCAGGCCACGCTCAGCACTGTGGTCCTGTCCCCCAGAGCCCCCTGCACAGGGCCACGGTGCCCACATCGCGTCTCTGAGCTCACTTCCCTGTGTTCCATCCTTGCCTGCTCGCTGCATCCTGCTCTACCCCTGAGCCTCCAGCAGCCCCCAAAGCCCCTCCGTGCCCCCAGAGCTACAGGAGTCCCTGGCACCCAGCAGGGCAGAGGAAGACAATGGCAGCTGACCCCCACACACCCCACCTCAGGCCATCACTGCTGTGCCCCTCCTGCCCGGAGTGCCCCTCATGATCCTGCCTGGGACAGGGACCCCACCCTGCCCAACAATGAGCCTGCAGGAGCAGACACCCCATTCCCCCGCCTCACCTGCGTCCAGGGAGTCCTGCCTGGCATCCCCCAGCCAGGCCATGGCAGGGCTGGTGCTCACACAGTGCCCAGGCTCTGTGCTGAGGGCTCCTGCATCTGCTCTGGGCACGAGGGGAGCGGGGCAGGTACCGGGGCAGGTACCGGGGCAGGTACTGCGGAGAGGCAGCACCTGCTGCTGCTGCTGCTGCTGTGGCGTGGGCGCCCTTGGCAGCTCGGCTGGTCCTTGACGTAGCCAGCGGCTCGGAACAGCACGGTCCTTCCCCTGCCACCCACAGCACACGGACACACACGTAAGCGTGCGTGGTGCTCGCATGGGAACGGGCAGTGGGATGAGCCCCACATCTGTGGGAGGGAGCCCCCCAGCCCAGGGGGTGCTGCCAGCGGCCCCCAGTCTGGCATTGCTGCTGCCAGGGCCAGGAATCAGAGCACACAAGGGCTCCTTGCATTGAGGTGCAGCATTTGGGGGGCCCAGAGACGCAGAGGTCCCTCCTCCCAGCCCTGTGACTGCCAGCTGCTCCCCGAGACTGGGCTCATCCCCATGGCAGTGTCCCCATGGCTGGAGCCATGTCCCTTCAGGGGCTGTAGCCTAGGGGAGGGCAGGCCAGGGGGCTGCTTTACATCTCAAAGGTTTGTCTCCTCCTGTCACGCCCCTCCTCGGCCCCAGCAGAGGATATTAACCTCATTAGAGGGTCCTTTCACACTCCATGGGGCTCATTAACCCCCCGCCCTTCACCCCAGACCCCAGAGCAGGGAGGGTTCTCCCCTGCCACATTAGCACATGGCTGCCAGGTCCCAACACCCTCCTGCTAATGGGGACCCCAGACTTCAGGGAGCCACCAAGGGGGCTGGGGGACATAGGGTCCCCATCGCCGGCTCCTGGCCGGGTCTCCAGCCCGTGGGCTCAGGCCCACCCCCACACCGAGCTGGACCCCAAATCTGCCCCCTCACTCTGCATGGGGGGCTCCCACAGGCCCAGAACTGCCGTGTGGGAAGGCTGGGCCTGGGGGGTGCTGGGGTTCCTCAGCCCTGCCTGGCCGGGGTCCGGCCCCAGGACAAGGGGAGCATTCCTCTTGATAGTCCCCAGGCTGCTCCTCCAGCTGGCTGCCCCTCAGCCCCCAGCCCTGCAAGGAGAGCCCCGGCATGGCTCTCCTGGGCATGCCAAGCCCCGTTCGGTGCCCAGCTCCTGAACAGCCACACGGACACTCAGAGAGGGCACAAGGGTTTATTCACATCCAGCCGCGCGTCCAGCACGGCTCCAGGCTCCCACGGGCAGCTTGTTCCTGCAGCTGCCCCGAGGGCCGCGTGTCCCCAGGCTCAGGGCTCCAGACGGGCATCGCGGGTGCTCCAGGCCCGGGGAGTCACCCGGGTCAGTGCCGGGGCTGTGCTGGGAGCAGAGCCTCCAGCAGTGAGAGCAGGTCCTCTGCAGAGACATCCTGCGGAGAGACAGGGACAGGGTGAGCGCCAGGCAGAGCTGCAGGCAGGGCTGGGGCAGTGACAGACCAGCCACTGGACACGGGACTCCATTCTGTCCCCACTAACGGGATCCCCACACACATGAGGGAGGGAAGCACCAGGAAGGATGGGGCAGGCTGGGGACCCACCTCAGCCCCTGCACAGAGCAGGGCTCCCCTCTCCATTGCCTACCCCAGACAAGGCTGCTGTTACCCCAAAACCAGTTCCTGCACTGCCCCACACCAGGAGGACTCCGAGGCCGCCCCAAGGGTGTTGATCCCTGCCCCACGGCAGCCCCACGGCAGCCCCCAGCAGCACGTACCTGGGTGACTGTCCCTGTGCCCACGAACTCTGGCAGCAGCAGTCCCGTGTCCAGGACATCACCGGGGAGATCTGGGGGGGCCCCGGCCCCGGCGGCGTGGGGAGGGGTCAGCCAGGGTGACGCAGCGCAGGTGACAGCCTTGTTCAGCGCTGAGGAGCTCCCCACTGCAGGCAGGTACGGGGGCGGCCCCCACGTCTCCGTCTGGATGTTGGAAACCCCAAGAACCTCTGGAGGGGTCCCGGTTGCAGGGATGTAGGAGGGAGACCCCCAGGTCTCCATGGCGATGTTGGGACCCCCGAGTGCCTCCGGGAGGGTCCCTGCAGCAGGGGTGTAGGGGGGTGACCCCCAGGTCTCTAGGCCCAGCTCCGGAGCCCCAAGCACCTGTGGGGCGGTGCCCGCAGCAGGGCTGCAGAGCGGTGACCCCCAGGGACCCGTCCCCACGCCGGGGGCCCCGTGCAGCTCCGGGGGGATCCCCGCCGTGGCAGGAGACCCCCAGCCCGCGGCGCCGGGCGGCGAAGCACCGCGGGGCTCGGCGTCCTGGCAGCAGCCCAGGCCCCGGGGGCACAGGGGACAGTGTCGGGGGGCCGGCGCGCCCCGGCCGAGCCCCAGCAGGGCGGACAGGTGGGCGATGTAGCGCGTGGCGAGGCGCAGGGTCTCGATCTTGGTGAGGGTCTGCCCGGCGGGGGCCAGCGCGGGCGGCAGGTAGTGCCGCAGCCGCAGCAGGGCCTGCGCCAGCCGCCGCATCCGCAGCTTCTCCCGCTCGCTGGCGCTCTGCCGCGGGAGCCCCGCCGCCGCGCCGCCCCGCAGCCCCCTCCTGCCCCGGGGGCGGCTGCCGTGCCCGCGGCAGGGCCCCCGCGCCGCGGCGGGGGACGCGAGCCCGCACGAGTCGGGCGATGCCGCGGGGGAGCTGCTGCTGTAGCCCTGCGGGTCCGCGGCCCAGTCCTGCGGCGGGGCGGCGGGCAGCGAGCCGTGGGCCATAGCAGCGCCTGGGCTGGGGCCGGAGTGCCGGCGACTCCGGGCGCCCGCCTTTATGCCGGCCCGGAGGTGTGAGGAGGCACCTTGGCGGCCGCAGCACTTCAAAGGCCGGGGGGCTGGGGGGGCCCGGGCCGCGGCTGTGAACGCGGGGTGACGAATTTCACCCCAGAGGTGTGAAGCGGCTCGGTGCTGCCCCTCGGGCCCGCGCGGGGCGGGGGCCGGGGCCGGGACCCACCCGGGAGCTGCAGCGGGGTCCCAATGGCTCTGCCGGGGGACAGAGGGGTCCCGGCGGGTGCTGCGGGTGCTGCAGCGGGGTCCCAGCACGGGGGTGCAGGGGGTGCCCCGGGCCGTTGTGGGGCTCTCACGGTGCTTCAGTGCGGTTTGCAGTGGGTCAGCGGTGGCGTGTCCCCGTGTCTCCCTCTGCTGCCCCTGTGGCTCTGAGGGACACCCCCGGCCGGTTTGGGGGTGCGGGTGTCCCACCGGCCCCCGGCGGACGCTCGGGCCGGTGCCGGGGAGCCCCTCGGGCGGGTGCGGAGGGCCGGGGCTGGGAGGAGCCCCCCCGGCGCGTTCCCAGGCCCCGCAGGTGTCGGGCCGGCGGGTGTGAAGGTTTCCCGGGAAACGGCCCCGCCGAGGCACGGAAAATCCATCAGGGAGCAGGGGGACACGGGCATGGCACGGCACGGGCCCCAGAGCTGGGGGGCGGCCTGGTCTGGGGGTGCACGTGGGGTGCAGGACCCCCGAACTGGGTGTGCACTGGCTGGCACTCCGGGGTGCAGGACCCCCGAACTGGGTGTGCAAAGCCCTGGAACATGAGGGGCACAGGACCCCCGAACCGGATGTGCACTGGCTGGCACTGCGGGGTGTGGGACCCCCGAACTGGGTGTGCACAGCCCACTGATACTCCGGGGTGCAGGACCCCCGAACTGGGTGTACAAAGCCCTGGAACATGAGGGGCACAGGACCCCCGAACTGGGTGTGCACTGGCTGGCACTGCGGGGCTGTGCAAAGCCCTGGGAACGTGAGGGGCACAGGATCCCCAGGAAGCTGGGGGCACAGCTGGGGGCCCAGCTGAGGGGATGCAGTGGGGACACAGGACCCCCAAACCGTGTGTGCAGTGAGCAGTGCCCAGCACGGAGCCAGCCCGCCCGAGGCCGCCAGCCCCAGCCCCATCCCAGCACACAGCCCACTCTGGGGGCGCGGGGGTGCCCGAGGGGCGCCCCACGGCCCGGCCCGGCACGGCCCCGCCCGGCCGGCCCCCTCCTGGGCCGCATTAGCTGATGAGCTCCCGGGTAATGAGTTCTGCACCCGCCGCAGCCGCTTCCCACCTCCGTGTTTGCACAAGTGCTGGAGTGCGGCTGGGCCGGGGCAGCGCCGGCCCTGGGGTCAGGGCCCCCGCAGGGTTGGGAAAATCTTTAATTCTGACAAAGAGTGTCTAAGTCTTGAGAATTCCTTCAGCTTCAGCCAGAAGTGCTTAGTCCTGTATTAATGTGTGCAAGTGGTTATCTCAGCCTTAAAGAGCGTGCGCCTGACCAACACTGGTAAGAAGATATATCTCAGCCAGACCACAGAGCTGGGATGTATTCAAAGAAAATATTTGTTTTGGTTTTGGCCTATTACCAAAATCAGATAATTTGAGGAATGGGGTGTTCCCCAAACAAGCACCAGAGAACCTCAAACACCCCTACTCTTATGTGAATAAGCCCCCAAAAGTGATATAAATATGCAACAGAATTTGTGAGGCTGTTTAGCATACATGATGAGTTTTGGGAAATGTAATTAATAACTTACAAAGCTTTAAACTAGTCTGTTAGCCAGCTGTGGTATTGGTAGCAGGACACATCCCCTGCACACCCAGCACTGAAATAAAGCCATGCTATTTTCTAATACTGAGCTTACAGTGTTAGAGGGTTTGATTCCCAACTTCTGGCGACAGCAGGACACCCTGCAGCCCCTGACCCCGGGAGCACGGTGGGTTCCCCCGTCCCTTCAGCCCCTCTCAGTGGAGCAGGGTGCAGGGCCATGGGGCAGCACGGCCAGGGCACCACGGCAGACCTCAGCCGGTGCCCAGCTCAGGCTGTGCCCCCTGAGCCCCCAGCCCCCGGGAGCCCCCCAGGACCCCTCGGTGCCCGCTGGGGACCCGCCATGCCGGAGCAGAGCCTGTGTGGTGTGCGGGGCTCATGCTGGTCCCTCTGTCCCTGTGGGATGGGCACCGCTGGCAGGGACAGTGCCCGCGCTGTGCCTGGTGCAGGGTGGGCGCTGCCAAGCACCGGGGCTGGGCAGAGGGCAGGGGCTCTGCGGCTCCCGGCATTGCAAGGTCAAGGCCCGGGCTGCGCTGCCGTGCGGGGCGCTGCGGGGCGATCCGCTGCGGGGCTGCGGGGCTGGCGGCACGTTAGCATCTCTCACGGCCGTGTGAATGGGTCCCCACACACTTCCCAGCGCCGGCAGCGCCAATTAAGGACCGAAGGAGTCAGATCTGACACCTCTGCAAATGGGCCCGGCATTCCCAGGCTCCTGCCGCCCGCCCGGAGCGGGGCGAGCCTAGGGGAGCTCGGTGCCTCCAGGTGGGCGCAGAGGCATCACCCCGCACCCCCGGCCCACATAACGCCGGGTTACCCCCAGACATGGCCCGAGAACCGTGCCCAGCCAGGGCCAGACACAGCCGGCACCCCCAGCTCCTTCGGCAGAGTCCCCTGCGTCCCCTCGGGGCAGGAAGGGGGTCCGGGGGGCCCACGGAGAGCCTGAGGCACCACCTGCCCTCACCAGGATCGAGACCCTGTGCCTCACCGCCCACTAGGGACCTGCTGGCTGCACCCCAGCGCGGGCTGGGCTGGGAGCACCCTTCAGCCAGCTGTGCCCACTGCCAGCCCAGCCCACAGCCCGCATGTGTCCCAGGGCTGAGGTGGCACAGGGACTCACCACCTAGGCCGTCCCCAGCCCCGCTGACCCCCAGCTCCCACCCGCCTGGGGCTCTCGTCCCTTCCCCGAGCCCAAAGGCAGCTCTGTCCTGCAGGGTGGCCATGAGGGACAGTCCCTCCTACCTGGCACAGCCTGGCCCTGCCCCGAGCCTGCAGCACCTGCCCGGGGCAGCGCAGGCAGAGGGTGCTGTGCCAGTCCCCCAGAGCAGGGCCCAGCAGGAGAGCTCACACGCAGCTGTCAGACAGAGGGGCTGGGGCTGGCGTCAGTGAAGGCCCAGAGCCACTTAGCACCAGGCTCCTAACAGCCCACGGGCTCACAGCCCCTGGGCCTGCAGGGCCCCTGGCGCTTCCTACCCGGTGTGTCACAGTCCCCACAGCACGGCCCCAGCCCGCAGCGTGCCCTGGAAACTGGGCCAGAGTTTATTTACAGCACAGAGCGCACCAGCCTGGCCTCCCCCTGGCAAGACCCTGAGTTCCCCGTGCCCATCATACAGGCGTCAGCCCATCCCTGGCAGTGCGGGGGCTGCCGTGGCCGAGGGTCCGTCCTGGAGGCCAGGGAGTCACAGGCGCCTCTTATTTGGTCCCGGTCTCGCTCTTAAACCAGCTCTGCACCGCGGCCTTGTTCTCCTCCACCCACTTGATGTTGGCGCGGGTCTGCTCCAGCGCCTGCTCCAGCGCCCGCGTCCCCGACCCAAACCCGATGTCCTGGTTGTCCTCCTTGAACTGCTCCAGCTGCCAGGCAGAGACGGGGCTGGAGCAGGCAGGGCAGATCCCAGCAGCTCCCAGCAGCACTGCACACCCCCAGAACACCCCTAGAGCGCCCCAGCACCACCCCAGCACCTCTCAGCTGCACCTACAGCCCCCAGGAGCACCCCAATGGCCTCTGTGAGCCCTCAGCAGCCCCCAGCATCATCCTGACAGCCCCAATAGCACCCTGAGAGCCCCCAGCACCATCTCAGTAGCCTCCAGGAGCACCCCAACAGCCTCCAGCAGCACATGCAGCACCCCAAGAGCCCCCAGGAGCACTCTGACAGCCCTTGGGCATCCCTGCCACCACCCCAGCAGGCACCCAGCAGCCTGTGACGGGGACAGAAGCCTCTTGGACCCCTGGGCTCACAAGGGGGCAGGAAATCCCCTCTCAAGGGCTGCTGGCACAGGGCAGCTCTGCCAAGGCTGGGGTCCCTGGTCTCCCAGCTCCTGCCGGGGTCCAGCCTCACCTGTTGCAGCTCAAACTCTGTGGAGAAGCGCTGGGTCACAGACAAAATCAGGCGGGAGAAGGAGAAGGAGCCGCCGCCATACCTGGGAGAGCAGAAGGGTGCTGAGCCAGGGGGAGGGGACAGGGGAAGGGACAGTGCCACCCCCGAGGGGCGCGGGCAGGCAGACAGGGGTGCCCCAGCCCCCGCGGTGCTCACTGCGTGAAGAGCGTCCTCCAGTTGGCACGGATGAAGTCCCAGGCCAGGGACTGCCCCACGACGTTGCTGGCAATGCTGTTGATGGTGGAGGTGGCATCCTGCTTCCGGATCTTTGTAGGGTCGAGGGTGTACTGCAGGTACCTGGAGGGGCACGACGAGGGGCTCAGGGGCTGGCAGGGGCAGCGGACACGCCGAGGGTGATGGGCTGGTGGGGACACAGACACAGTGCAGTGCCAGCCAGAGCCCACACGCACCGGCTGAGGATCCAGGGGTCGGGGCTGCAGGCGAGGGCTGTGCGGAGCTTGTCGGCCTCAGACACCACCCGGGCCTGCTGGAACTTGTCCCAGAGGAACTGCCAGGCATCATCCCCGCCCGTGGCCACCATGCTGCAGTAGATGGCTGAGCGCAGGTTCGGGGGGACCCTGTTGGGGTGAGAGCCGTGGGTGCCAGGAGCCCCTGGCCGTGCCCATCCCCACCCCACACACGGCACCGCGGCTTGCCAGGACTCACGGGTTGTTGGTGCTGTTCCGCCACTGGCGCAAGTAGCTGGCAGCCAAATCCTGGCAATCGGTGACACCGTAGGAGCAGGCGGTGCTGATGGCGTTGGCCTCGTTGTACCTGGGGGAGAGAGGCCGTGAGGGCTGGGGTCTGGCACAGGGCACCCACCGGCCAGTGCTGGCCGGAGGCTGGGCTGTGCCCCCTACCCAGCACAGTCAGGGAGACCCCAGGGACCCAGCCCAGCCCCAGGGCCACGGAACTCACTGGACCATCAGCAAGCCATCACTGAGGGGATTGCTCCAGTTATTGGTGAGATTCTTGTAGTACTCAAAGAGAGGGGTCACCTGCTTTTTCATGTATGCCTGGGGGCAAGAGGGGGTCAGTGCCCAGCGACACTGGCAGCAGCCCCCACACCACTGTGGGGGCAATCCTGGCCCCTCACGCCCAGCACGGGGGGCTGGCACCACTCACCGACATGGCCCCAAAGACCTCGCTGCGGTCAAACATCAGCTTGAAGTACTTGAGGTTGGTGAGTGCTGCCTGCCAGGGCATGTACTCCGTCTCCCGGCTCAGGAACCGTGTCGTGCTCAGAGCCAAGGTCACGTTCACGTACTTGGCCCTGTCAGGGGTGAGGGCAGCGTCACCTCCCCAGCCTCACTGGCACTGCCCACCCCAGGGCACCCACCCCATCCAGCCCCTCACCCCAGTGGCACCCAGACCACCAGGCAGGGCTCACCTGGCCAGGTTAAAGGCGTCATCAATGATCTGGGCACGGTTGATCACAGGGAAGACCTGAGAGAGCAAAGGCAGTGTCTCAGGGCAGCCAGAGCTGGGTGGTGTGAATGGGGTCCCACCCGACAGCCCTGAGCGCCCCGTGTACCGTGTGGTCAGTGTCAAGCTGCTGGACAAGCTGATTCCAGTTCTCCTGGTTGTAATTGACACGGAAGTACCCAGTGACATTGAGGTTCAGCAGGAGCCAGTCGGGGCTGGTGAGCTTGAAGTCGTTGTTGGTGTCTGGGAAGGGGACAGGAGGCTCTGCCAGAGCTGCACTCGCACCCACCAGGGAGGGCCAGGCTCAGCCCCCAGCCCCACTGCCTCCCTGGGACCCCCGCCCAGTGCCACGGCAGTGGAGGCGGCAGCAGGACCCCCACTCCTGGCCAGGACATGCCATACCTGTGACTTTGGTCAGCCAGGTGTTGTTGCTGCGGCCATTGCCTGTCATCCAGGTGATGGGGACGATCCAGGTGTAGCTGTGCCATGGACAGACAGGTGGTGGGACTGGCCCTCATGCCCTGAGCCCTCAGTTCCCAGCCAGCCCTGCCTCACTCACTTGAAGACAGAGGGTCTGTCCACAGAAGATGTGGGGTCCAGCAGGAAATGGGCCTGGCGGACAGCGCCGCTGCTGGTGTCGACGGTGACCACAGGGAAGCCCATCTGCAGCGTCCAGCGGTCCATGATGTTGCTGATACTGTCAGGCAGCTGGACATCGTTCTTGTCCACCGCCTGCGGGGATGGCAGCACCGCTGGTCACCAGGGCCAGGGGCACAGGCAGCGCGGGGCACGGCCAGCGCGGGGCACGGCCAGCGTGGGGCACGGCCAGCATGGGGCACAGCCAGCGCTGCAACCCTCACCCGGCGTGTGGGACCCCGTCACACCTGGCAGCCCCCCCAGCCCCCTCCTACCTGCTGCAGATGGACCCAGAGGTCAGAGTAGATGGTGTTGCTGTAGGAGAAGGTGTGGAGGTAGGACTGTGGGAGAGCACCAGGAGAGACGGGTGAGCAAGGGCAAGTCTGGGGTGTGGGACCCCCCTAGAGCAGCCAGGCAGGTCTCTACCACAGGATGCCCACCCTGCACTGGGCTCGCTGCCCCCCAGTACCAGCAGCACCTCACCTGCAACCCCTCCTTGAAGATGTCCTCGCTAAGGAAGCTCGAGAGCATCCGCAGCACCGATGCTCCCTGCAGGGACAGCAGGTCAGAGAAGCCAGGGGCACCCCAGAGTGCATCCCCACCCCGGGGCCCCCGTGCACACCTTGCTGTAGGCGATGCTGTCGAAGACTTCGCTGATCTGGGCTGGGGTGTTGATCTCCTCCTCGCGGAAGGAGAGCGGGTGGGAGCTGGCCAGGGCGTCGGTGGCCATCACGGCGTGCAGCTCGTTCAGCACCATCAGGTCTTTCTGCAGAGGGGCACCAGCACCCGCCTCAGCCCCGCTGCACCGCCGGGTACCGGGGCAGCCCTGGGCTCCCCGCTCGCCCCCGCCCATCGCCCTGGCACTCACAATGTTCCAGGTGGGCTCAGCAGAGTCGGCACCCAGGTACTCCACGTACGAGGCGAAGCCCTCGTTCAGCCACAGGTCGTTCCACCACCGCAGCGTCACCAAGTTCCCAAACCACTGCAGAGGGCACAGCACTGCCTCAGCCGCCAGCCGTCAGTCGGGGCGGGGGCCAGGGGTGCAGCAGGTACCTGGTGTGCCAGCTCGTGGGCGATGACGGTCACCACCCGCTCCTTGTTGCCGATGGAGGAGTAGGCAGCATCGAAGAGCAGCGAGTTCTCCCGGTAGGTCACCAGCCCCCAGTTCTCCATGGCGCCCGCATTGAAATCGGGGAGGCCAACCTGGTCTGGGGGTGGAGGGGTCCCGTCAGTGCCCCGCTGACAGCACGCTGGACCATCCTCCCCCTGCAGCGGGCACCTCAACCCAGTGCCCCGGGCACCCCCAGCACCCACCAGACTTGGGGAGCGGGTAGGGCGTGTCGTAATGCTTCTCAAAGAAGTTGAGGATGGGACCAGTGACACGGAGAGCGTAGGTGCCCTGGCCCTCGTCGATGGCTTCGGGGCGGCCCCAGATGCGAATCTGGAGAGGAGGGATGCAGGACTCATCAGTGCCCATGCTCAGCCACCCAGGTGGGCAGGGGGTGCACCCCACCCCATCCTACCAGTGTATTCCCCGTGTTATTCTCCACGCTTTTGAACTGGCTGACAATGAAGGCCAGAAGGTATGTGGACATCCGGGGAGTGGTGTAAAACTTGGTGACATGCCAGATTTCTCCATCAATCTCCTGCTGCGCGGTGTCTGTAGAGATCAGAGAATCACCCCACAGCCCTGCCAGGCCCCCAGCCCCCCAGTGGGGTCCCCCCGCCCCACTCACTTTTGGCAGGCATGTTGGAAATGGCCCCATAGCCGGAGGGGTGGATCAGTGTCACTGTGAAGTTGGCTTTCATGGCCGGCTCGTCGAAGCAGGGGAAAGCCTTGCGTGCGTCAGCCGCCTGCATCTGTGTGGTGGCCACCACCTGCCTGTGAGCCAGCCCCATCAGTCCTGGGGGTCCCTGGGGAGGCCGCAGCCCCCAGTCCCCCTTCTCCCATCCCCATGGGGCAGCAGGAGGATGCAGGGGCAGCACAGAGGCTCCACACGCTCATGCCGTGGTCCTGGTGGAAGAGCCCCAAAGCCAGCCCATGCCCTGCACTGCCCTGTGCCAGCCCCTTCCCACCACCACACTGGGCCAGCCCTGTGGCTTCCACCCTGTCCCCTGCCCTCCACCTACCTGTTGCCCGAGTCGTCCGTGTACTCGCTGCGATAGAAGCCGGCCAGGTCATCGGCCAGCTCCCCGGTGAAGCTGCTGGACAGCCGGTACCGCTTGCCCTGCTGCAGGGGCGCGCCCAGCTGCAGCACCAGGTACTGGGTGGCAGGCTCCAGCCAGGAGCGGGAGATGGCAGGGAGTGTGCCACCATCCTCTGCCTGCAGCGTGGCATGGAAGGAGCCCTGCATGGTGTAGTTCAGGTTCTTGCTGTGGATGAGGATGAGGTCGGTGGCTTTCTCACACACAAAGACCACACTGCTGTTGCCCTTGAAGATGTACATGTTGTTGGCATCAGGCTTCAGGAAGGGCTGCAGGGACACCTCATAGAACTCTGGCTTCAGCGTGGCCGGCAACCTCCACTGGTTCCAGGGATTGCTGGGGGCAGGGGTGGTGCTGCTGGTGCTGGTGCTGGTGCCAGGGCTGGCCGTGGTGCTGGTGCCCGCATCTGATATCCCCTTGTTCTTTTCCTGGGCGTACACCACCGAGAGTGCAATGATGGTGGCCACAGCGCCCAGGCCCAGCACGATGGCCACGATGCCCACGGTCTTGCTGATGAAGAAGCCACCTGCCATGGCGGGCAGCAGGAGTGGCACTGGCAGAGACGGCGCTGGTGCAAGCACGGCTTTTAGCCTCTCGCTCGCACGAGGTTTATTAGTCCAAGTTAATGGGTGAAGGATTAAATGGCCATGGGGTTCAGGGCGGTGACAGACCCTGGGATGAGCTTTCCACCCACCCGCCCCCCAGCCTGGCAGGAGCACCACGGCCCGGTGCAGAGCTGGCAGTGGGGGGTGGCACCATCGGGGAGCGTGCAGGAGCTGTGGGCCTGGACCCCTGGAGTCCTTCCCCAGCGCTGGCCTGGCCCTGCAGAAGGAGGGACAGAGCAGGTGGTCACAGCCAGCAGCCACATGCCCACCATGCTGCGGGGCCCAGCGTGTGTCCCCATCAGCCAAGCCCAGGCGCAAACTCAGTGTCACCCCATTCACCCTCGAGTGTCAGGGTGTGAGCCGCTGCCAGAGGGTCCGGGCTGCCCCGGCGTGCGGGGGCACAGCTCAGGCTGCCCCACCCAGGGAAAGCAGGCGCAGCACGAGGCCTGGCAGCCCCACCCAGGGAAAGCAGGCGCCGCACGGGGCCTGGCAGCGCCGGGCAATCAGGGGGGGACACCCGGGCGGAGCTCCCTCTGCCCACAGCCCTCTCAAAGTCCAGGGTCGTGCACCTGGAGGCAGCGGGGTCAAACTCCATCCTTGTGAGCCCAGCCCCAGTGGGCGCAGGTGAGGTCCCCACCCAGGGTGCGGGTGACACCTGTGACACACTGGGAAAAAATAGGAAGTCCTGTTCTCAGGATCTAATCGATCTCCCCATAGGGAGATATGGGCAGGTGTTGCCAGGAGCCACAACTGGGGCAAAGGGCAAACCAGGATGAGTGAGTGGTGTCCTCAGGGAATCCTTGCCCTGTCCCTGACAGCACCCAGCTGCACCTGCCAGTGCCACCGTGCCTGGCACAAATCACTCTGGATGCTGCTGGTGCTCCTGGCCCTCCCTGTTAGGCACAGCCATGCCCCAAGAACAGAGGTCACTGCTGGCTCTCTCAGTGCCATCCCCCGCCTGGCTCTGGCCAAAGGCTTTGGGGACAGTCCCCCAGATGCCCAAGGGGCACAGGCGGCCAGCAGGGTGCCAGGCACTCTGCACACCGCTGTCCCAGGCCTGCTGGCCCTCCCCACAGCCCCTCGGGCACAGCACGCAGGCATCCCCCCGGCTGGCCTGGGACGGGGCTGGATGGAGCCACCGGGGAGCAGCAGACACAGCACCCACACCCGACTCCCCCAGCCTGCAGGACTCTGTCCCCACCGCAGTGCACCCCTCTCTGGAGCCCAGCCAGCAGCACACACATCTCTGTCCCACAAGCGGCACAGATGCCGGGCGTCACCCCCGTGGGCACGGGGTCCCTGGGGCTGTGGCCTCACACACCCCACAGGCTGACACCCCCAGAGCCCCCCACACCGCCATGCACCCCACAGACCCCCCAAGTCCCGCAGTGCACACGGGCCCCATAACCCCATGGACGCGAACCGCACTGCCAGCCGCACGGCCCACAGCGCCCGCAGACCCTGCCCCGCTCGGTGCAGCCCAAGGCACCCTGCGGAGCCCCGCCTGGGCTGTGCACCCCGAGCCTCCGCAGCAGCACGGCGCCCGCTCACCTTCCTGCGCTCCGCCGGGGCCAGCGGGCCCGCCCGCCCGGCTGCCGCTCCCTGCGCCCCGCGGGTCACCCTGCCCGTGCTGCTGCCCGTGCTGCTGCCCGTCCGAGCTCTGCCCGTCCGAGCTCTGCCCGCCCCGGCCCCGCGCTCGGGCTCCGAAGGGAGGAAAGCTTCCTCCGAAGCGCCAGGGCAGGAACCTGCAGCTCTCGGCCCCTTAACCTCGTGTCTGCCGGCCGGCGGGGCGGGGGCACGGCCCGGGACAGCGCGGAGGGAGAGCAGGGCAGTTCTGAGGTGAAAGGAGGCCGGAGACCGGGCCTGGCTCTGGGAACGCGCTCCGCGTGCAGGGCTGAGCCGAACCGGCCGAGCCCGGCACCCGCGGGTGCCACAGCCCAGCGCAGCCGGGGCAGGCGGTGGGCTGGGGCCCGGAGCCATGCCCGGAGCCATGCCCGGCGTCAGCACCATGCGGCAGCTCGGAGCGGCCAGCCGCTGTCCCCCACAGCCCCTGGCAGGCCGCATGCCCCGCTCGCTGCTGCTGTGGGCCCGCCTGCTGACCCAGCCAGCGCGGCCCCTCCGGGCACAGCGGGGCACGGCCAGCGCCGGGCGCTCCGCTCCGCACCCGCTGCAGCTCCGGGGCTGGGGCTCCCCGGGCTGGGGGCTCGGCCCGGCCCAGGCCAGCCTCAGCCAGGGCCGGGGAGCAGAGAGCGGCCGGGCCGGCAGAGGGGCTGCCCCGCAGAGGGGGCCCAGCGCGGTGCCGGGCCTCAGCCCAGCTGCAGGCCGGGCAGCGGGGCCGAGCTGCCGCAGGGCCGGC
>JAHXMQ010000066.1:18876866-18895234 GCA_020466415.1 Ammodramus savannarum pratensis
CTTTGTTTCGCTGCCTCCGCACCAGTGCTCCCCTCATCCCCTTCCTCCTCCTCCTCCTCCCGCCCCCATCCTCTTCCTCTCCGTGTCCCCTCCGCCGTGTCCCTGCCCGCCGGGAAGGAAGGGGTGCCGGGCAGGCGGGGTGCCTGCCTGAGACCTTCCCCCGCAGCTCTGCCCTGGGCAGGGTCCCCTCCCCGGCTCCCCCTGACCGGGCCCGGGAGCCCCCAGCGCTGTGTCCCGTGCCAGCCCAGCAGATGGCAGGGAGCTGAGGACGGAGCCGGTACCCCGGATACCCGGTACCTGTCTGCGGGCAGCCGGGCCCCTGTGCTTGCTGTTGCTCCCTTCTCTGTCTTTTCTCCCTCTGGTTTGGACCTTCTCCTTCCCATCCCCTTCCCCATCCCTTCCTTTCCCCATCCCCTGCCACGTGCTGTGCCGGGTGTTTGGGGGCGCAGGGCAGTGGCATGAGGGGACACTCGTGGGGTGGGCAGGAGCTGCCTGCAGCACGGAGAGAGGCCGATGTCCCCAGCCATGCTCAGTGTCCCTCCAGCCGAGCTGGCTGCAGGGATGCTGCCCAGCACTGTGGGGTTTCCCTTCTCCAAGGTGGAGGTTCATCCCACCATCTCCTCCTGCTCTGGGGTTCTCCTGGGACTGTGACAGGAGCTGGCTCAGGATTTATCCGTTTTACCTCCCCCGCAAGATTTCTTTGTTGTAGCTGCAGGAATAATTGTATTTAGGAGAACACTCCTTCAGCAGGAGGAAGCGGCAGCTCCTGGCTGTCCCCACGGGGGGAGGGTGCTGTGGTGGCACTGGGAGCCCCAGGGTGAGCGTGCCAGCCTCCAGGGCTGAGCCTGTGCCACTGCCAGGCTGTGTCCCGGTGCTCCCGGTGGGTCTGGGCCCCGTCCCTCACGCTCCCTGTGCTGTTGCTGCTCCTGCTGGGGCTCAGCGCCACGCTCACACACTCAGCTGTTCCCAAACCGTTGGGTTCCCTGGACTCACTCGAGGAGCCTGAGGGCATGCAAGCAGCCAGAGTAGCAGCCCATCTGGAGAGGCTGACAGTGGGCACGATCCCAGCTTCCCTCCTCGCCCCAGCCCCACGGTGGGAACCCCTGGCGCCGCTGTGTCCCCACATCCTGGGCTCTGTGGGGCTGGGTTCCCTGGGGAGGGCAGTGGGGGCTGGCTGAGCCCCTGAGCACGGTGTCCGTGCTGGTGGGTGCTCAGGGCCGTGTCTCTCCCTCTCAGCCATGACAGCGTAGGCCGGCGGCGAGAGATGGATCGGTTCAGCGAGTGCGGGACGCAGACGGACGCCGTGGTGGTGCTGTCCCTGGCACAGGCTGCCGTCCTGGGGCTGGTGTCCGACAATGAGCTGCTCGGCGCCACCGTCACCCCCAGCGGCTTCTTCCCGGGGCTGGCCGGGGAGCAGCTGGACAGTGCCGCCGCGGAGCCGGGGGAGCCCGAGGGAGAGGAGCAGGCGCCTGGCGATGGGCAGGACGAGGACGCCCTGGAAGCAGACTGCTCCCTGGAGAAGCATGCCCGCCGGAGGAAGAGGCCGCCCGTGAGGCTGATGCCCAAGGTCAAGAGTGAGAAGGCAGAGGTGGAGGCTGAGCCGCCGTACGGCGCGTCGGTGCCCGGGGATGAGGAGGGCGAGGGGCAGCAGGGCGACGCGCCACAGCCCCCGGAGCCCAGCCAGGAGCCGGAGGTGCAGAGCGGGGCCGTGAAGATGATCGACCTGGGCACCTTCAGCAGGAAGCCCCGGCGGCTGCGGCACCTGCGCCGGCACCGGGAGCCGGAGGGCAGCGAGCGCCGGCACCGGGAGCCGGAGGGCAGCGAGCGCCGGCACCGGGAGCCGGAGGGCAGCGAGCGCCGGCGCAGGGGCAGCGACCCGGCCGGGGGGGCCCCACAAGCCGCGGGCACCTTCGAGGCGGGGGCTCCGTCCCCTGGTGAGGCCGAGGCCCCCGCGCCGGCGTCCCCCGAGCAGGTGAAGAGCGAGCAGGGCTGTGTGTGGCAGGAGCCGGGCGAGCTGGAGGCGGCCGGCGGCACCAGCGAGCACAGCAGGAAGGCGCAGCTGGACCGGCTGGACATCAACGTGCAGATCGACGACTCCTACCTGGTGGAGGCGGGCGACCGCCAGAAGCGCTGGCAGTGCCGCATGTGCGAGAAGTCCTACACCTCCAAGTACAACCTGGTGACCCACATCCTGGGCCACAACGGCATCAAGCCCCACTCCTGCCCGCACTGCAACAAGCTGTTCAAGCAGCCCAGCCACCTGCAGACCCACCTGCTGACCCACCAGGGCACGCGGCCCCACAAGTGCGGGGTGTGCGGCAAAGCCTTCACGCAGACCAGCCACCTGAAGCGGCACATGCTGCTGCACACCGACATCAAGCCCTACAGCTGCCGCTTCTGCGGCCGCGGCTTCGCCTACCCCAGCGAGCTGAAGGCGCACGAGGTGAAGCACGAGAGCGGGCGCTGCCACGTGTGCGTGGAGTGCGGCCTGGACTTCTCCACGCTCACCCAGCTGAAGCGGCACCTGGCCACGCACCAGGGCCCCACGCTCTACCAGTGCCTGGAGTGCAGCAAGTCCTTCCACTACCGCAGCCAGCTGCAGAACCACATGCTGAAGCACCAGAACGTGCGGCCCTTCGTCTGCACCGAGTGCGGCATGGAGTTCAGCCAGATCCACCACCTCAAGCAGCACTCGCTCACGCACAAGGTAGGGGCTCAGGCTCCTCTGGGGTGCTGCCCTCATCGTGCCCAGAGGAGATGTGCCAGCTCTGCATGTGGGTGCCGGTGGAGGGGAGTGTCCCAGCGCCCCCCGTCTCGGGGGGGAGGTGGGTGGTGCAGGTGGGCAGTAGCACCTGTGGCTGGCATTAGCTGGGGTCACTGACATGCAATGAGGGGTTCCCTTCCTCAGGGAGGGAGTTTCAGACCTGCTGCAGGGTAATGTGGGGAGCCCTGTCTGGGAGCTGTCACCACCCCTCTGGGTAGGCTGTGTGTGGGTACGTGCCCTTTTCCTTGGGCTCGTTAATGGGGAGCAATTGGGCTGAGCCCCAGAGCAGAGCTGGCCCTCAGGTGCACTTACAGAGCCTGTCCAGCCCCCACCCACAGCCCCTGCACGTTGGTGGGCTCAGGCCAGGCTGGGCTCTCAGATACACCCCGTGCTGTGCTCAGCACAAGGAGCCCATCCCTTGCCCGTGGGGTCCCTTCTCCACCCCTGGCACCCCTCGTGTGCCCGGTGCCAGGGGTCTGCCCGAGCTCTCCCCCGGCAGGGCGTGAAGGAGTTCAAGTGCGAGGTGTGCGGGCGGGAGTTCACCCTGCAGGCCAACATGAAGAGGCACATGCTGATCCACACCAGCGTCCGGCCCTACCAGTGCCACATCTGCTTCAAGACCTTCGTGCAGAAGCAGACGCTTAAGACCCACATGATCGTGCACTCACCTGTGAAGCCCTTCAAGTGCAAGGTACCGCTGGGGCTGGTGGAGCTGGGATGTGAGAGCACAGGGGCTGCTGTGCTGTGCCCACAGGAGTCTGGCCAGGCTGAGCCCTCGGCCATGGAAGTGGTGCCTCCCCTGCTCACTTGGGCATGGAATATCTGCTCTGAGCTGTGGTGGGAGCGTTGCTGGTGCTGAATGAGAACCAGTGCCTCTCTCTGAGCGGTGTTGGATGCTCTGGAGCTCCCAGCAGCACCAGCCCTGCATCCCCATGCAGAGCAGGAGGGAGCCCCGTTGTTCTGTGAGCCAGGAGGGGCTGCAGGGGGGCAGCAGCCCCGTTGCTGTTGCTGGGAGCCCCAGGGCAGCCCAGGGCCAGGCCTGTGCTGCAGAGCCCCGGCCAGCTCGGGTGACCATGGGCTCGCTGCCGGCAGGTCTGCGGCAAGTCCTTCAACCGCATGTACAACCTGCTGGGGCACATGCACCTGCACGCCGGCAGCAAGCCCTTCAAGTGCCCCTACTGCTCCAGCAAGTTCAACCTGAAGGGCAACCTCAGCCGGCACATGAAGGTCAAGCACGGCGTGATGGACATCAGCCTGGACAGCCAAGGTGGGTCCCCAGCAGGGCGCTGTGAGTGCCCTGGGGCCGGGCTGGGCCGTGCTGGCTGCAGCAGGTTCGCTCTCCTGCCCAAGGGCACCCAGACCCAGCAAGGCTGTGGGCTCCAGGCCCGGGGAGGGGGAGCTGCTGGCCCCAGCCCTCCCCGCAGTCCCTCACCCGTGTCCCTGTGCTGACTCCTAGATGCCATGATGGAGCTGGCTGGGGCTGAGCACCCCGAGCTGGACGGCCAGCAGGAGATGGACGACTTCGAGGAGGAGAACTCTTACGGCTACGGGGCCGTGGGCAACCCCCCAGAAGAGCACACGCTGGCCGAGCAGGCCATGAAGGAGATGGCCTACTACAACATGTTGTAGCCCAGGCTGGTGGGGCTGTGGGGGCTTGCTGGGGTTAAGAGGGGCTGTGACACCCAGCCAGGTCCCCCAGAGCTGGAGGGATGGCTTCCACTGGGCTTGGGGAACACAGGGATGTCCAGAAGACTTTGCTGGACCTGCCTTGGCTCTGCTGCTGCCCCCCTGCCCCTGCCTGCACCCTGCAGCTGGTGACTTGAAGCTGCAGGCAGGGGAGGCGTGACCCAGCAGATCACTGAATGGGTAGGGATGGAAGGGGCTGCTGTGGAGCAAGACGATGAGCATCACTAATTATTCTACCTCCTGGGTCCCCCCTCGCTGCACAGGGGTTCCTGCCCGCATGAGGAGGTGGGTTTGCGTTTCCCACTCCCCCGGGCTCTCACCCTGTGCCAGGCCCGGGGATGCAGAACAGAGTATTTTCATAGAAGCTCAGGGCGCAGTCGGCGCCCACAGCTCTGGCTCTGGAGCTGCAGCCAGCGGTGGAGCCGGGGGAGGCAAACCCAGCCCAGCCCCAGCAAATGATGGTATTTTGAAAGTAATTTATTTTTTTCAGATGTGCCGCGTGGTTGGTTTTATCTTTTCACTGAGTTCAGTTCCCTTCAACCAATGTGCTTTGTAAACCCGTGTAAGCTGTGTGGTCTGTGTGGGGAGAGGGGGTTGTGAGGGGCTGAGTGGGGTCCTGGCCAGAGGAACTGGCACCCCCTCCTTGCCCCCCAGCTGCTCGGGGCTGGAGGGAAAGGCTCTGCCTGGGGCAGCTGGTGAGGTGGGGGCTTGCCCCCTCCATGCCCAGGGATGGGGCAGTGCTGAGTCTGGCACCACTCTTTGGGGTCTTCACTCTCTGCTGTGGGGCAGAGGTCTCACAGCACCCACAGCGTCACCCCCCAGGAGCACCCAGAGCATCAGGGGCCAGCCAGGGCACAGGGGCTGGCACCCCACACACACCCTGCACTGTGTCAGTGGCTGAGCACCAACTGCCCCATCCCAAAGCCTCAGGGTGGGTCACTCAGCCCTCTACCCCTGCCAGCCTTGGGGCAGGATGGAGATGGCCACAGAGCCTTGCTGAGCCCGGCAGGGCTGGGCACCCCCAGACGCTGCCCTCAGTCCAATGCCAACATGCTGCAGTGCCCGGCCCCCCCAGGCTGGCAAGGCTGAGCTGAGGGCTCTGGTGTCCCCCTGCCCGCAGCGCAAAGCTGTGCCAGGTGCTGTGCCATGGCTGGGGAGATATTTAATGGCACCAAACCGTTATGGGGTACACGAATCAGGGCAGGACACACACACCCCCACACACCCCCCCCCACCCCACACTCCCCTGCTACAAAGGCTTTAAAAACACTCCTAAGAAAACTTTAGAAAAATTATTCAACTGTTCCTGAGCTGTGCTGGGGAGCTGGGGAGGGCACTGGGCCCTCCCAACCCCATCCATCCCAGAGATGGAGAGGCTGTCTCCTATTTCTTGCCCAGAGCCTTGTCCAGGTTGTTCTTGATGGCATCGAGGAAGTCGGTAGTGTTCACAAAGTGCTCATTCAGCTTCACACTGGGGAGACAGACAGGGATTGGGGGGGGTCCCTGCCCGCCTCCTCCCACCACAGCCCTGGCTCCAATGTGGCCCCTGCCCAACCCAGTCAGTAGTGATCAGCCAGCCTGAGTCCCTGGGGACTGTCCCGAGAGGCCAGCAGCTACCACCTGTGGCCATGGTGCCCAGCCAGCTCCTGGTCACTTTGCTACCCTCGAGGCTGCCCTGCAGGGCCAGCCCGTCCTTGTGGTCACTGTGCTGCTCTTGTGGCCACCCTAGAGGGCCACCCCACCCGCACAGCCACGCTGCCCCAGTGCAGGTGGCTGCCCCCCCTTGTGCCCTGGGAGCCCCCGTACTTGGCCAGGCCGTGGATGCAGCCAGCGAGGTCCTTGGTCATGGTCCCGCTCTCCACGGTGTCCACGCACACCTTCTCCAGCGTCTGCGCGAACCTGGGCACGGGTTTGGGGCACAGCTGCTGCCACGGTGTGACCAGAGCAGCTGCTGCAGGGCCCCTCCCCAGGATCCCACCCCTGCTCACCTGACGAGCTCGGCATTGCTGTCCAGCTTGCCGCGGTGCTCCAGGCCGCGCGTCCAGGCGAAGATGCTGGCAATGGGGTTGGTGCTGGTGGGCCGGCCCTGCGCAGAAAGAGGGGTCAGCTGTCTGGTGGGGACACCCTGCTTGGGCAGCCTGGCACAGGCAGCTCGCAGGCTCTGCCCACCTTCTGGTGCTCCCGGTAGTGGCGGGTGACAGTGCCGTGGGCGGCCTCAGCCTCAATGGTCTTCCCATCTGGGCACACCAGGACAGAGGTCATCAAGCCCAGGGAGCCGAACCCTGCGGGGGGACAGGGGTCAGGCCAGCCCCCGGGGTGACGGTGCAGAGTCCAGCACACCCTACCCTGCTCCACCTTGAGCCAGGATGTCTGACTGGACATCCCCGTCGTAGTTCTTGCAGGCCCAGACGAAGCCGCCGGAGGATTTCAGCATCTGGGCAACCATGTCGTCGATGAGCCGGTGCTCGTACCAGATCTTCAGCTTGTCAAACTCCGTCTTGTAGTGCCTGGGAGCGCGGGCCAGGGTCAGCCACGCTCACCCCACGTGGGTCCCGCTGCCAGCGCCCCCAGGACAGCCCACACCCCCCCCAGGTCCATACTTATCAAAGATCTCCTGGAAGATGTCCTTGAAGCGCCCGTCATAGGCCTTGAGGATGGTGTTCTTAGTGCTCAGGTAGAGCGGCCACTTCTTCTGGATGGCGTACTGGAAGCAGCTGTGCGCAAAGCCAGAGATGGACTGCAAGGCAAGCACAGAGCCTCGTGGCACCCTGTCCCTTAGCTGGCATCCCCAGGGCGGGAGGCACGCTGCCCCGAGGGCCCCCCGAGCCCCAGCAGTACCTCGTCCGTGTTGTACATGCCCATGCCCACGCCGCCGCCGGGGAAGTTGAACACCTCCCACTCCTTGGTGCCGCTGCCGTCCTTGGGCGTGAAGATCATCTTGAATGTCCCGGACTTGTCCACCACGAAGTCGGTGGCTTTGTACTGAGGGGACAGGCAGAGGGTCAGGCAGGGGCGGAGGCAGCTGCTGGGCAGGCACGGCTCCCTGCCGTGCTCTGGCTCACCTGGTCACCGTGGGCGTGGCGGCCGATGGTGATGGGCTTGGTCCAGCCGGGCACCAGCCGCGGAATGTTCTTGCAGATGATGGGCTCCCGGAACACCGTGCCCCCCAGGATGTTCCGGATGGTGCCATTGGGGCTCTTCCACATCTTCTTCAGCTTGAACTCTGTGGGGCATGCAGATGGGAGCCCTGAAGCACCCCCCAGCCCCCCTGAAGCACATGGCTCCTGCCAGCACCCGGCTCCACTGTGCCACGGGCTGCTGCCAGACCCTGCTGCAAGGGGAGGGACGGCCAGCATGAGATCGTGGCTGGCACAGGGCACAGGTCAGTGTGTCCCCAGGCCCATGGGGTCCCCACAGCACCCACGAGTCCCCAGGGTGGGCAGAGGGGCACAGCACTGAGTATGGAGCAGCCCCAACCCACCGGAACCCTGAGCTGGCAGTGGGAAGGCACTGCTGACCCCAGGGGGCACAGGCAGGAGGCTCAGCACCCCACGGAGCTGCCAGCACACCCTCGGCCCCGTGCCCCTGCCCACCTTCCACCCTGGCTTCATCAGGCGTGATGGTGGCACACTTGACAGCCACGCTGTACTTCTGCGTGGCCAGCGCCGAGTCAATGGTGACCTGGTCATCCGTCTTGTCCCGATGCGGCAGCCCCAGGTCGAAGTACTTTAGCTGGACATCCACGTTGGGCAGGATGAGCTGAGGGGCCAGGAGAGAGTCAGAAGGGGGGAACAGTGTGGGGTGCCTGGGGAGCAGCACCACGGCAAGGCCAGCCCTGGCACCCATCCCGGCCCAGCCTGGCTGCCTGCCCAAGCTGGTTCCCCCTGCCCAAGTGGTTCTGCTGAGCAGGATGATCCCCCTGCCTTGAACAGGCCTCTCTGTGTGAGACAGCCCCCGCTGCCCGGAACAGCCTCACTTAAAGGTCGTTCTGGTAGTTGTGCCCATTTTACGACCTGCTTCCTGCAGACAGAGGGACGGAGGCGGGAGGGACAGACAGAGGGCAGCACAGGGATCACCGGCTCCCCGTCCCACCCCCCAGCTCCACGGGGGCGCACCCCCCATCACCTTCTCCTTAATGAAGGCCCAGATGATCCGTGTCATCTCGTCCCCGTCCATCTCCACCACCGGGTTTGCCACCTTGATCCGCTTGTCAGCATCTGGAGAGCAGTGGTGGGGTGTGAGGGGTGCACCCCCGGTCCCACAGCTCCATCCTTGCATGGGGCCAGGGCATCCTGTGGGCACCACACAGCTCCATCCAGCCAGCTGTGGGTGCCACCCTGGCTCGGGGCCAGGTACAGGCAAGCCCCACTGGGGTCTGGGCCCGTTATTGGGGTCACCACTGCTGGAGCGGGGGTCAGAGTGCAAAACCCACCACGTGAGGGGGACAGGGACAGGGACACATTCCTCCCAGAGTGGGATTCACGTGCAAGCCAGGCTCCAACGCCTCAGTGAGATCAAGAATGGGACCAGAACCAGGAGCAGGTGCAATCCCCTGGGACCAGATTCAGGAACAAAGCGAGGTGCAAATCCCTGTGTGGATCCTGGACCAGGACTAAACCCTTCTGGGTGCCAAACCTGTCTGTGAGTCAGGCTGTAAAACCCCAACGCGGTGTAAAACCCCGCGTTGGTCCGGGACCTTGAGCGACCCCCCCCCGCACCAGGCTCAGATCAGGTACGAGCTGGAGTGCAGAACGCCACGTGGAACCGGGACCGAACTCCCCTGGGACCAAAGTCACCTGCGGAACCCCCCGCAGAACCGGGACCACCCCCCAGGAGCACACCCAGCTACCAAACCCGCCGTGGGTCGGCGGGGCCCGCGGACCGCCGGTACGCGCCCGTCCGGATCCCGTTTCAGACACCGCCCCCCTAAAGAATCCGAGCCGCCCCCCCGCGGGTCCGGAGCGCGCCCCGGGCGCGGCGGGCACAGCCCCGCGCGGTCCCCCCGTGTCCCCACTCACAGTGGCGGCGCTGCCCCGCGGCGGCGGCGGGCGAAGGGCAGCGGGGCAGGCGGCGCAGCGCCGGGGCAGCGCGGAGGTAACGGGCGGCCATGGCGTGGGCGGACGCGACGGGGCGGACACCGGGGCGCGGCTCTCTCCGCCCCGGGGCGGGACGCAGCCCCGCTCCCCTCGTGGGGCCCCGCGAGGCTCCGAGGGGCCCGCGGGGGGTCCCGCGGCGGGGTCGGGCCTGTGCCGCGTCCGGCCCGAGCGCCGGAGCACGGCGTGGCCGCGATCCGCAGCACCCGCCGTTCCCGCCGAAGGGATGTGGCATCCCTGGGCACGTCGGGGTTACGGATAAGTGGCCAAACCCCACGTGGAATGGGGACCAACCTCCCCCGGGACCTGATCCGGTTGTAAATCCCCTCGTGGAACAGGGAACAAAACTCCCTGGGACCAGACCTAGCTGCAAAACCCTGCCTGAGACCAGAAATTAGACAAAACCTGGGGATCAGACAGCGGTTTGAAATCCCTCGTGAAATTGCGAATGGCCCCACCCCCCGGGACCAGACCCATTTGCAAAACCCCTCGTGGAACCGGCATCAGACACCCTCAGGATCAAAAACGCTGCTGTAAAAACCCTCCTGGAACCGGGACCCAACCCATCTGCAAGTCCCCGCGTGAAACTGGGGGGGCACATGGGGCTGGGGGCGTGCGTGCACAGCCTGACCCTACATGGAAGCCGCGTCCCTGCTCCGGCCGGGCTGGCGCGTGACTCGGCAGCTGGATCCAGCAGGACAAGGGCAACTGCCACTGTTCCACCGGGGACCTTCACCTCGCCTGGCCCGCGAGGGGAGGGCGAGGACGAGGAGGAGGACCACGACAACGAGGACAGCTACCGTGATGACAACGACGACGGGGGTGATGCACACCGGGGGCACCCCAAGAAGGTGCCCGGAGTGTGCCAGGGTTGCCAGGAGGCTGCTCGGGCTGGGAATTTGTTGTCTTGCTGTCCCAGCCAAGCCGATGGCTTTTTTTAGCCACATGGGACGGGCAGAGCCTGCTCCGGGAGGACAAACAGCCCTGTAGCTGGCAGCCCCCGGCGGAGGGGCAGGGGGAGCTGCGGCAATGCTTGACGTCGGCTGGCTTTAACATTAACCAGAGCAGGAGCCGCGGGCTGCCGGGGGGGCCGGGCTCCGGCGTGTCCGTGCTCCCGGCGCCCGGCCCGGGCTGCCGCGGCCCCGCCGCCCCGGCCGGCCCTGCTCCGGGGCTGCCCCCCGGCTGCCCTGGCCCCGGCCCCGCGGCCGGAGCCGCCCAGTGACCGCAGCGCCGGCAGGACGGGGCCAGGCCAGCGCCGGGCCAGTCCCCGCGAGCAGGGCCCGGGGGCGGCCATGTGGCACAGGCCCAGGGCAGGCCCCACACAGCGGCACCGCCCGTGCATCCCGGGCCGCGGCCCGGCCGCCTCTGCTGCTCCGCTCCGGTGTCCCTGCACGGCCACCCTGGGCACACGGAGGGCCGGCACCTCAGAGGGGACAGGTCCCGCAGGCTTGGGGCCCAGCCAGAGCTCGAGAAGGACACGGTGTGGGGCCGTGTGTGTCTGCCCGTGGCGGGGGCACCGAGGGGCTGACAGGGCCCCATGATGTTCCCTCATGCTGTCCACAAACACAAGAGCCCCCAGCGCTGCCCAGAGCTGCTGGCCCGCGGGCTGGAGTCGGGGCTGTCCCCCTTGGGCGACCATTGAGCTGCTGGGGCTGCCAGCGTGGCCCTGCCTGGGCACTCCTGCCCGGCCAGCGCAGGCAGTGTTTCAGTGCCCGCGATCCCAGCAGCTCTGGGTACTGCTGGCACCCAGCTGCCAGCCACCAGCCCTGTGTGCCACTGTGGGGACACCCATGGCCGTGCTGTCCCTGAACCACACAGAGCTACATGTCACTGTGAGGTGCCCAGTCCCATGAATTACCCCAAAACTCCCTGAGCTCGCCACCACCACCACAAGGATCTCATCATGATGCCTGAGGCCGTGTACACAGGCGTTATGTGTCCCCATAGTCACCCCTGCTACCAGGGACCCCCAGGAAGGGCCCCCAGTGGGTGCTGCCCCCCAAACCACTCTCCCCAGTAGCCCCATGGTGCTGGAAGCCGCTCAAGTGTGTTGGGGCTGAAACACTCAGTGCTGGGCAGGACCCCTTTAGGGCCGGTGCCATCCTAAGAACCGTGGGGACAGCGACAGCCCCCTGCAGTTCCCGCCCCACATGGGGGTGACTGCCCAGCCAGGAGCAGCACCCAAGGTGAGGGTGACTGCCCAGGTGGGCGCAGCCGCCCCACATGGGGGTGACTCCCCGGGCGGGAGCAGCCCCACATTGTGGTGACTCCCCGGGCGGGAGCAGCCCCACATGGGGGTGACTCCCCGGGCGGCAGCAGCCCTCCCCCGGCCCCCGCTGGCCCGGGGCCCTGGCGCGGCGGCGGGGCCGGGGCGGGGCGGGGCGGGGCGGGCCGGCCCTTTGTTGTGCTGCGGGCGGAGCCCCCCGGAGCCGCCCCCGCGCCGCCCCGCGCCGCCGGGGGGAACACCCCGGAGCCGCCCCCGCCGCCTGCGGCTCCCGCCGCGCCTCGGAGCCGCCGAGCGGGTGAGCAGCGGGGGGCGCCGGGCGCGGGAGGCGGGCGGGAGCGGCGAGTGTGCAAGGCACGGGCGCGCCCGCGGGTGCGTGTGCGAGGGCCGGGCTCGGGCGGGTGCGCGGGCACGGCGCCGTGCAAGGGGCCGCGTGTCCCCGAGGGACGGCTGCGGGGGGCTGGGAGGGCGTGAATGTGAGAACGTGCGGGTGTGTGCCCGTGTGTGACTGACTGTGTGTGTGACTGACTGTGCGATTGTGTGCCTGTGCGTGTGAGTGACAGCGTGTGAGAGTGTGTGTGCATCACTGTGCGTCTGTGTGTGTGTGACAATGTGTGTGTGCATTGCTGCGTGGCTCTGTGATTGTATGACAATGTGTGAGTGACAATGTGCGTGCGTCGTTGTGTGATTGTGTGACTGTGAGTGACAATCTGTGTGCATTGCTGTGTGGCTGTGCGTGAGTGACAATGTGTGAGTGACAATGTGTGTGCATGGCTGTGTGTGCACCTGGGTGTGCCTGTGTGACTGAGCCGGTGGGTGTGTGTGTGTGTGTGCCTGTGTAAGTGTGTGTGCCTGTGTGTGTGCATGTGTGTGTGTGTGCCTCTGTGTGTGCCTGTGCGCGGGGTGCAGGCACCGGGCCGTTCCCACAGCCTGTTCCCAGGCCGGTGTTTGCCGCCCAGGGTGTGCGCACCCCGTGACCTGTCTGCGTGTGTTTACATGTGCCGGGTGTGCGTACAGCAGGCCGAGGGTGTGGAGGCACACACACGGCGCCCAGGACAGCGTCACGGCTGCTCACGGGCAGGCGTGTCAGAGCGCGCTCGGGACTGGGCCGCGCGTGTGTGCGGCGTGTCCCACGGGTGTGATGTGCCCCGACACCTGCCCGGTGCACACGTGCTGTGTGTCCCACACATGTGGCCCCAGCGTCTGAGGATCTGCTGGTGCCCAGGCAGCCCCTGGTCTTGGGGTGCAGGGAGGGTCAGGGTCCCGTGGGCTTTTGGGTCATCCCTTGGGCCCTAGTGCCTGCTCCAACTGAGCCTGGGGCTGCTTAGGGGGCTGGCACCCCCTGTGACCCCGAGGAGCACCAGAGCAAGGGTAGCGAGGGTGCCACAGGACCAAGGGTGCCGTGTAGCTGAGGAGACCAGTGCTGGTTTGGGCTCTGTGGAGTCAGGACTGGCTGGGAAGGGGCCACCCATCCCTGAGCCTGGACCCTCCATTCCTGTACTGTGGGTAGCTGGCACACCTGTGCTCAGAGTGCCCCACCTCGCTGCCCCCCAAGGGTGCTCAGTGGCTGGGGTTCCTGCTGGCTCTTCCCTGCCCTGTGCCAGGGCTGCCCAGCAAGGAGTGGGGGCCCCGTGCAGCACCCCGTGTACCCTGCAGCGCCCCAGACTGGTCCTGGCATCGCAGGGGACAGGTGGACTGTGGGGACACCCTCTTGTCCTCAGAACGGTCTCTGCCATTGTGCAGGAGCGATGGGAGCAATGAGACAGGTGTGTGTGGTGGGGCACCCAGTGCCCCGGGTGCAGGTGCCCCGCAGCGCCCTGCCAGGGCAGAGGGGATGCTGTGGGGCAGTGGGGGCTGGCTGTGTGCCACCGCCCCCACCCCAGCCAGGGGGTCCTGGCAGTAGAGTCAGAGCTCACGGTGGGCCGGAGAGGTGGGGGGCAGCCCAGCTTGGCCCGAGGCAGGGTGTCTCAGCCGGTGCACGTGGAACGGGGGATGCCCGGGGAGCCCGTCAGGCTGTCGGAGCTGCCCGGATGCTGCAGAGCGCTCCAGCTGCGGCCGGGTATCCCCGCTGCAGGGAGACCCGCGCTGCGCGGGCGCTGAGCAGCTGGGGCCGGAGCATCTGTGGCTGAGCAGGGCCCTCGCTCTCTGCAGGTGTGCACGCGTGCGTGCTCACCCTCCGTGCGTGTGCGCGCTCCGAGCAGGCACTGCCGGCTGCTGTCTGGCAGCTCCCGCAGCCCGCCGAGCCGGGGGCGGCCGTGTGAGCCCCGCAAGGTGGGGAGAGCCCGGTGCGTGGGCAGCGTGCGAGCCGGGCGCGGGTCCCCGAGCAGGGGCCGTGCTGGGGCAGGCTGCGGGGGCGGCTGGAGCCGGTGGGCAGCAGCAGCAGCAGCGGTGGGGCACACACAGCCCGTCCCGCTCCCTGCAGGCAGCAGCAGCAGCGCCCGGTTCCATCGCCGCCTTCCCAGGCACCCACTGCCAGCGGGAGTGGGGTGCGGGCGCTGGCGTGGGAATTGGGTGCAGAAACCACTGCCCCACCTGCCTGCTGACCCCAGGCCACGGGTTTTGGTGCTGCCCAAAGCCCAGAGAGGTTTCCCGTTGCCGGCAGTGGGCAGGGAGGGCGGGCAGCGGTGCGTGCCAATGCCTGCAGCAGGGCGTGGGGCACGCACGGGCCTGCCGGAGTGCAGAGCGGGGCAGGGTGCTGCGGTGCCCCCGGCACTGCCCCGCTGGCAGCTGCGTGGGCAGGACAGGAGATAAATGGGAGTTTGGCGTAAACAGCCCTGGCTGCCAGCAGCGCTGGAGTGCCGCTTAAAGGCACAGGCTCTGGCCTGGTTCTGCTGCCTGCTCCTGCCCTCCCTCCCGGCCTGCTCTGCCCTCCTTTTCCTCCCTGCCTGCCCCTTCCCTTCTCTCCTGCTCCTGCCCTCCCTGCTCGCCCCAGAGCAGCTGCCCTCCCCGCAGGGGCTCCCCCGTGCTCGCTGCATGCCATCACACCCGGGTGTTGACACAACCCTCCCACGGCCCTGCACAGGTGGCAGCCAGGTCCCTGGAGCCCCCCAAGATGCCTTGAGGTGGCGTGGGGCAGGGGGCCATGGCTGCAGGGTGAGTGCCTTCTCCCACCCTGTTCAGGGTGACGTGCTCGGCTGGCTGAGTCGAGTCCCGTCCGTCTGTGCCACTTCCCGGGCAAAGGGTGCTGCTGATAAGGCTGGGGTGGAGCTCTGGGACTGTCCCCGGCCTGGGAAGGAGCAGCAGGAGCAGCGGGAACAGGAAGGGAGCAAAGTCAATTTGGGGCAGAAGGGCAGCCCAGAGCCCCAGCACTGGACAGCAGGTATGACCTGTGAGTGGGGCACTGTGCGGCAGTGCCAGGCGGGCAGAGTGTGGGAGTGTGGGCACGGCTGTCCCGGGAGTGTGGGCACGGCTGTACCAGGAGTGTGGGCACAGGCATCCAGAGTGTGGGCACGGCTGTCCTGGGTGTGGGGGAGCATTTCTCCTGGGCAGGGGGCTCCAAGTGGGTCCCACCATTGCAATCCAGGGCTGGCACTGACCAAGAAGGACATGGGAAGCTCTGCCCCAGACCCCACACTGGGAGGGCAGTGCTGGGTCCCCTGGCCCCAGTGTGCTGCCTGGGGGATCCTCGGACCCCATCCCTCTGTCCCCCCGTCCCCGTTGCCATGGCGATGTAAGGAGTTGTCATTAATAACAGTTGCGTGGGCGCTGCTGGCCGGGTGGGCAGCGCTCTGAGGGCTCGGTGAGCCCTGCCCACACCCCGGCCAGGGACAGGGACAGGGACACAGCCCCCCGAGGGCCAGGCGGAGATCGTGCCCAGCACTGCCTGCTCGGCGGGACCCCCGGCAAGGGCACAGGGGCTGGCAGGGTTGTGTCGCCTGAACCGAGTGCTACCTGTGGGGACACCGCTGCCGGCCAGGTGTGCCCGTGGTGGGGCTGGCTCGGGCACCCCGTGGTACCCCGTGTCTCCCGAGGGAGGGAGGGAGCGCTGGGCTGCGCCGAGCAGAGCCCCCAGCCCCGGCAGTGTGGCCGTGGGGCACAGCTGGGGACAAGGGGCGGCTCTGGTAGCGGCCATGGGGCCGAGCGGTGCCCAGCAGGGCAGGACGCTCCCGGGACAGCTTTCCGGGGACAGCAAGATACGCTCCCAGCCGGCCCCCCTGCACCCCCCGGGGTCCCGGCCCCACCGGCGTTCCCTGATCGCGGGGAGTCCCTGGTTGCCACCAGCCCGGGGACAAAGCCCCGCTCCCTCCGGACCGTGGCGGCCGCGGGGCGGGGGCTGGGGCCGGGTCCCGCTGGGGCGGTGTGGGGGCGGTACCGGCGGGGAACCGCCCGCCTCCTCTTCCGAGCGGCCCACCCCGCCCGGGGCACCGGCGGGCTGGGGCCGAGCGGGTCGGCGCGCCCGGGAGCGGCTGGGTACGGCTCGGGAGCGGATCGGGAGGGCTCGGGCGGGGCCGGTTCGGTCCGGCCGGCCGGGGCCCGCCCGTGGCTGCACGCCCGGTGCCGCGGGGCGGGGCGGGGGCCGGGCCGTGCCGTACCGAGCCGCTGAGCCCCTTCTCTCCCCGCAGGTCTGCAGCGCCCGGGCGGCTTCGCGGCCGCGGCGGAGCCCCGCGGCTCGGTCCGGGATGGCGGCGCGGCCGGTGCTGCCGGTGCTGGCGGCGCTGCTGCTCTCGGCGGCTCCGGAGCCTGTCCCGCGGGTCAGCCTGCCCTACGGTGAGTGTCCGCTGCCTTCGGTGGGTGAGGGTCCGCCGGCACCGGGGAGGGGAGCCAGCCCCTGCCGAGGGCTCCGGCTGGCGTCTGCCCCGGGGCGGCGGAGCGTCCCGCGTCCCCCGGGCTCTGAACGCCGCGCGGAAACGCCGTGTGACAGCCCCGCCGGCTCCCCGGGACACCGGGACACGGAGCACGGCTGGGGCAGAGCCCCGGGATGCTGCGGGGTGCGCCGTCACGCAGCCCCGTGCAGAGCCGCACCGAGGATGGGTGTGCCGGGGGCACCCGGGACCGACCACTTGTGCCCCGCGAGCAGGGCCGGGTTCCGTGCCAGATGGGGAGGGCGAGCCGGCCGGGGCACTCTGCTCAGGGTGTCCCTGGGGTGGGGGACAGCCCCTTCTGTGCCGTGCTCAGCTCCGGACAGCTCTGGGCCCCTCTGCAGGCACTTGTCAGCTGCGTGGCCCGAGTGCGGGGGGCTGCCCTGGGCAGGGGCCAGGCAGGACATCCGGGAGGGTGCTAGGGCCGGCAGAGCTGTAACAAGTGGGGGCCCGGTTTGTAGCCCCTCGTGCCCTGCAGAGCCCCCAGCAGCTGGCACGGGCTGGGCCGGGCGTGGGGCGCGCTGCTCGGGCTCACCCTGGCAGCTGTGGCGTGCGGGGGAGCCACCCGCGGCTGCGCTGCCAGGAGGGGCTGGATCCAGCTGCTGCCGGCCAGCAGAGCCCATCCCGTCCTCGCTGGGAGGGTGCCGTGGTTTGGGCAGCTGCGAGCGCTCCCTGGCTCGGCGTGCTGCAGCTCTCTGGTGTGCATGTGGCCCCACCACACGCTGCCATGACCGCTGGCCGCGGCCGCGGTGGCTCCAGCAGATGTGGGACCTGCTGAGCTGGACAGGAGGCTGGGACCCAGTGAGACAACCAGCTCGGCGTCGTGCCACGCTGTGCTGTGCCGTGCTGAGCCACGCTGCCCGGCCCTGCCTGCACAGACCGGTTCTGCCCCGTGCTCTGTGGGAGCTGTGGGGCTGCAGCCACGGGCAGTGCCCGGGGATCCCGGCCTGGACCCCCGCGAGGCGGGGCAGCTGGGCGGGGAGCAGGGGCCGGTGGCCGGTGTGTGTCCGGCCGTGGCTGCCCTGGAGCTGCCCACGTGGGGCTGCGGCCGGTGGGAGGGAGGAGCTGGGAGCTGCTCCCCTGGGAGCGCTGGATGTGCCTGCAGCAGGTTTGTCTGGAAGAAGCAGGTCTTGTCCTGACAGGTCCCTGGCAGCCACACCAGCAGCTAGCTCTCCGTGTCGGCACAGCTCTGCAAGGCACAGGGGCCCCATTGCCCCTCCGCTGCCGTGCCCATCACGGGTGGCATCACCCCGCCACTAGGGTGCAGGGCCCCTCACAGGAGGATGCCCTGGGGCATCAGCTTCCTCCTCTCTGCCCACTGTGGAGAGCTGGGCTGGTGCTGGGGCAGAACGGGGAGGATGCTGCCCCATCTAGAGGCGCCTGGGGTTGGTGGAGCAATGGGAGGTGAGAGCCACGGGGTGCTCCCCACAGGACCACTGCCCCGCAGCTCCTCGATCCCTCCCAGTGGCTCTCACCATGCCGGGCCTGGCAGGAGCTCTGGGTTTGTTGTCCTGGTGGGGCTCGGGGAGCAGGCAGGGGCTTGGGGGAGGTCAGGGAGTCCCCGGAGGGTCAGGGAGTTGGCAGCGTGAGTCAGCCCGACGTGTCCCGCTCACACAGCCAGGCCCATCTGATTCAGAGCGGCGCTAGGAGAGGAAGGGCTTCCGGGGCCAGGCCACCCACGCGGGACAGGACGGCATGGGACGGGACGGGACGGGCGCTCCCTGACTCAGCATGGACTCAGCACGGCCACTGGCCCGTGTCCGGCACGGGCTGAGCCCCGCGGGGCAGTGTGGGCAGCACGG
>JAHXMQ010000066.1:18895334-18919165 GCA_020466415.1 Ammodramus savannarum pratensis
GCTGCAGGGCTGAGCTCCAGGGCTGGACGTGGCTGGGCAGCTGCCCCAGTGCTAGCAGGGCTCTGGTGGCATCCTGAGGGCCAGGAGGTGGCTGTGCTCGCGGTGGCCTCGGGCACTAGCAGGGCTCTGCACAGTGCACTGCGGTGTGTCTGGCACTGTGGGCAGAGCTGGATCTGGCCCTGGCTGCTCCGGGTGGGTGGCATGGCCAGGTGCTGGGCAGAGGGACAGGAGCAGCCGTGGTGCAGGGTCCTGGGGTGGGTGAGGTGCCAGCACGAGGCTGATGCCTGTCACTCTGCCCCACAGACTCGGCCGAGAGGGTGGTGCGGCGCTTTGAGGCACCTGGGGTGTCCAACTACACGGCCCTGCTGCTGAGCCCGGACGGCGGGACGCTCTACCTGGGGGCACGAGAGCTGCTCCTCACCCTCAACACCAGCAACTTTCAGCCCAGCTCCCCAGCTCGTAGGGTGAGCCCAGGGTGGGCTGGGCGGCCCTTGGAGGGAGGGGGCACCCAGCTGGAGTGCAGGGCACCCCCAGTGCATTTGGGTCTGTGTGAGCCATCGTGCATTCAGGACCAACTGCCCCAGAGCAGGATGGTTGAGGTGGGGAGGATGTGGTTGCTATGAACAAGCCCAGGGAGGGTGTGGGTTGACCAGACAGGGACGGGGGACTCCCAGTGACTGTCCCTTCTCCACAGCTGCTGTGGAGTGCAGATGAGGAGAAGAAGAGGCAGTGTGTGTTCAAGGGCAAGGACCCTCAGGTGAGCCCCACTGCCAGCAGGCATCGGGGGCAGTGGTGGGTACGGGCAGTGCCCTGTGCGGGGTGGGTGTGGGTGAGAGCTGAGCCACGGGCTGAGCTGGGTCCTCTGACCCCCACAGAGGGACTGTCACAACTACATCAAGCTGCTGCTGCAGCTGAACAGCACCCACCTGTACACCTGTGGGACCTGCGCCTTCAGCCCAGCCTGCGCCTACATCGTGAGTACAGGAACGGGGTCCCTGCTGCAGCCAGCAGCGCCCATCCCCGTCAGGGCCCTGCACTGGGGTCCCTGGCACTGGGACAGTGCCGCTGGCTCACAGCCTCCTCCTGCTGCAGAACGTGCAGCACTTCAGCCTGGAGCGGGACGCGTCGGGGAAGGTGGTGCTGGAGGACGGGAAGGGACGCTGCCCCTTTGACCCTGAGTACCGCTCCACAGCTGTCATGGTCGGTAAGGCACGACACCCTGGGACCCTCACCCTTCCTCCTGTGCCCCCCTGGAGCCCTCGCCCTCCCTGCAGCGCCCTGGCACCTTTGCCCTCCTGCCCGTGCCTCCTGCCCCGGCGTCTGCCCGGCCAAGCCGTGCCAAGGCCGGGCTATCTCAGCGGGACGCAGGGCCGTGCTGGCGACGCGCGGCGGGTCCCAGCAGGAACGTGTCTTTGGCAGACGGCGAGCTCTACGCCGGGACCGTCAGCAACTTCCAGGGCAACGAGCCGACCATCTCCCGCAGCCAGGAGAGCCGCATCGCCCTCAAGACCGAGAACTCCCTCAACTGGCTGCAAGGTGAGGGGTGAGGGCCAGGGCTGGCACGGCTGCTCGGGGTCACTCTCCCCTGCAGCGAGGGAGGCAAGGAATGGGGCCAGAGTGCTGAGGGTGCTCGTGCCCCCAGACCCAGCGTTCGTGGGCTCAGCCTACCTGCGGGAGAGCCTCCCTGCCGGCAACCCTGAGGGTGACGACGACAAGGTCTACTTCTTCTTCAGCGAGACTGGGAAGGAGTTTGACTATTTTGAGAACACCATTGTCTCCCGCATCGCGCGTGTGTGCAAGGTGGGCATACGGCAGCAGGGGGGTGTGGGGCTATGCCTGGGGCATGACTCGCTGCTGGGGTGGGGGGATGTGGGGCCATCCTGCATACCTGGACCCCCCATTCTCTCAGCGTGTGGGGTGCCCTGCAGCCATGGCATCGCCCCCTGACCCGCTGTGCCACACAGGGGGACCAGGGCGGGGAGCGCGTGCTGCAGCGGCGCTGGACGACCTTCCTGAAGGCACAGCTGCTCTGCTCACACCCTGAGGACGGGTTCCCCTTCAACGTGCTGCAGGACATCTTTGTGCTCACCCCGGGTGAGCTGCGCTGGAGGGAGACGCTCTTCTATGGTGTTTTCACCTCGCAGTGGTGAGTGGTGGGGACCCAGGGCAGCACGGGGGGTTTGGCAGGGCCAGGCTCTGATCTTGCCGCGGGCTGTGCCCGTCCTCACCAGGAACAAGGGCGGGCTGGGCAGCTCGGCCGTCTGCGCCTTCCCCATGCGCAGCGTGCAGCGCGCCTTCGGCGGGCTCTACAAGGAGGTGAACCGCGAGACGCAGCAGTGGTACACGGACACCAGCCCCGTGCCGGAGCCCCGGCCAGGCATGGTAGGTGGCCCCTGGGCACCTGCCCGAGCGCAGGACGCAGCACTGCCCCGTTGCGCTCCTGTCACAGCGTGGTACCCAGCCACTTCCCCAAGGCCTTCCGAGCCCCTTCCTTTCCCTGCAGTGCATCACCAGCCACACGCGGCACCTGAAGATCAATTCATCGCTGCAGATGCCAGACCGGGTGCTGAACTTCATCAAGGACCACTTCCTGATGGACAGCCCGGTGCGCAGCCAGCCGCTGCTGCTGCAGAGCCAGCGGCGCTACCAGCAGATCGGCGTGCACCGCGCGCCCGGCCTGCGCGGCACCTACGACGTCCTCTTCCTGGGCACGGGTGGGTGCAGGCGGGCTGGGCAGGGCAGGGCGGGCTCTGTGCCCTGCGCCCCGGCCCTGCTCAGCACGGCCCCTCTGTTTGCAGATGATGGGCGGCTGCACAAGGCTGTGCGGGTGAACCACGGCGTGCACATCATTGAGGAGATCCGCCTCTTCCCTGACGGGCAGCCCATTCTCCAGCTGCTGCTGGACCAGGACCAGGCAGGAGCTGGGGCCAGGGGGGCACTGGGGGCTCTGCCTGCTTGAGGCTGGTCCTGTTTGTGGGCTGGGGGACAGAAACCTGGGAAGGCAGGGGTGTGCAGGAGCCCACCCCACTGACCCCAGCGTGTCCCCTCCCGCAGGGCCTGGTGTACGCAGCCACCTACACAGCAGTGGCCCAGGTGCCCTTTGCCAACTGCAGCCTGTACCGCAGCTGTGGGGAATGTGTGCTGGCACGGGACCCCTTCTGTGCCTGGAGCCGGGGTGCCTGCCGCAGGCTCACCCCGCATCCCCCGGCACACCCACAGTAAGTGTGCACCCTCTGCCATCCCCTCCACCCCAGGGCACCCCACTGCCCTGCCCTCCCTCTGTTCCCAGGCTCTGGGCACAGGACATTGAGGATGCCGACACGGAGCGGCTCTGCCAGCCGGCCAACGCCTCCCAGCCGCGTCCCCGCATCCTCCTGCCCCCAGGTGAGCTCCCGCTGGTGCTGCTGTGAGTGCATGTCCCAGGGGATCCCCCAGACTCCTGCTCCACCATCAGCAGCCCCTGCCCGCGGCTGGGGTCCCCTCACTGATACTGGCTTGTCTCTGCAGCCTCAGGCTCCCCGTGCCAGCAGATCCAGCTCCCTCCCAACGCAGTGCGGCCGCTGCCGTGCCGGCTGCTCTCCAACCTGGCCTCGCGGAGCTGGCTGCACAACGGGGCTCCCGTCAACGCCTCCTACCTGGTGCTGCCCGACGGGGCCCTCATTCTGGTGGGCAGCCCGGAGCGTGCGGGCACCTACGAGTGCTGGTCGCTGGAGGAGGGCTTCCGCAAGCTGATGGCCAGCTACTGCGTGGGCGTGCAGGAGCCAGCCCTCGGGCCGGCAGACCCTGGCAGGAAGGTGGCTGCTGGCCGTGACGCCCTGGAGACGGTCAGCACCTCGCGGAGCACCTCAGCGGTGGGCAGTGCTGCAGCACGGCTGGACGGCAAGACCTACTGGACCGAGTTCCTGGTGATGTGCGTGCTCTTTGCCGCCGCCGTCCTCGTGCTGGCCTTCTTCGTGCTGCACCGGCACCGTGACGGCATGAAGGCCTTGCTGGAGCCCGGCGACCCCAGCAGGCACCAGAAGCCACCCCGCAAGCCGGTGGAGAGCCTGCCCCTGAATGGCAGCAGCCTGCCCAGCACGGCTCCTGAGCACAAGGGCTACCAGGCCCTGCAGGACAACTACATCGTCAGTACCCCCGTGCATGAGCCCCCAGGACCCCCACGCACCTTCTCTGAGTCGGAGAAGAGGCCTCTCCACGTCCGTGACAGCTTTGTGGAGGTGTCTCCCGCCTGCCAAAGACCCCGGGTGCGCCTGGGCTCCGAGATCCAGGACTCGGTGGTGTGACGGGGACGAGAGCCGAGCCCTCACTCACCACTGCCTCTGCTCTGCTGAGCCTCGCTGGACCGTGCACCACTGCCAGGGTCCGTGTCGTCTGTGTGTGCATGCCCAGAGCCTGGCACCCACCCTCTGCGGCAGCGCCCACCAGCCAGTGGGGCCTAGAGCCTGGTGGCTCCCTGGCATCACCTCGGTACCTGTGGGTGTGAGGGGCGCCTCGTGCCCTCCAGGGCCCTGCAGGACGGCTCCTGCTGCAGGGAAGGGCACAGCTCCCGGCTCAGGCTGCTGGTGCCGGGCCCTGACCCCTCTATGCAGAGGGCAGGAGGGGCGGCCGCAGACCCCCCGTGCCCCAACTCACTGTGACGTCCCGCTGGGGACCCAGGGCCACGCGTGCGGCTGGGCAGCGCCAGCCCCGCGGCATGTGCAGTGTGTTTGTGCTTGGTTCGTTTTTGATATGTGGAAAATGTGAATTGTGTCCGGGGAAGGGGAGCTGGGAACAGCTTCCCCTGCGCTGGGTGGGCAGGGACACCCCCACGGCCCCACGTGCGTGTGTGGAAACGTCTCTTGTTTTTATATAAAGTCCTTCAGACACGTGTGTGCGGCAGGGCTCAGTGCCTTCCTCGGGCAGAGCCCTCTGGGCTGGCCCCGTGGAGAGCAGCCTGGCTCTCACTGCAGCCAGAGGCAGATCTGCCCATGCCTCCAGCGGGGCAGAGGGCTGTGCTGGCATAGCTCTGTGCTTGGCTGAGCCCTGGGCCAGGGCACGCGGGGCCCTGCAGGGACAGTGCCCGTGTCCCTGTGCCCTCCTGGCAGCCCTGGGGCCCTGCCTGAGGCCCGAGCCGTGGCAGGGTGGTGCAGGGAGGCCCTGTGGAGCACAGAGCAGTGGGGTGATGCCATCCTGGCACCGTGAGAAACAGAAGGCAGAGGTGACCAGGAGTAAGAAAATTTGGGGCCTGGGGCTGGGAGGAGGGCAGCCCCCAGCAGGAGAGAGGCTGTGACAGCCCCCTTCCCAGGAGCACAGTGTTGTGCTGCATGTGGGACCCACTGCCCGTGCAGGGAGCATCAGGTCCTCGTCCCCATCCCACCCTGCTGTGGGCTGACCCTGCACACTCTGCCAGCAGGACCTGACTCCGTGGTGGCTGAGGGCGAGGCCTGGGATCGCAGCCAGTGCTGGTTTTGAGCCCTCACGCAGCTGGGAAGCACCGGCAGTGCCAGCACAGCGCTGGGGGAAGCGGTGAGCTCCGCAGAGACGGCGTGTCCAGGCAGGATTCCCCCGAGGGACCAGCACTGCCTTGCTCCCAGCTGGACCCGTGCACTGAACTTCCTGCACAGCCTGTTCTGGGACATCAAAAAAGCCACTGGAGGCGTTGGCTGGTGAGCTGCCAACAGCCACAGCCCCGGGGCTGCAGGGGCACGGGCCTCGGCGGGCAGATACCGTCAGCACCGCGGGGCAGCGAGCTGGAAGGGCTGGCAGCGCCAGGAGCAGGAGCCACCGTGTGGGAAACAGCCACGGCAGAGCCCCGAGAGCCAGCAGCTGCTTTGCCCAGCACGGGGCTCTGCGGGGCCAGCCGGGCAGTCCTGGCAGGGCAGAGAGGATCCTGAGCAAGCACAAAGGACCCTGCTGCTGCTGCTGCTGCCCAGGGCTCCCCTCCGTGCCCCGGCCTGAGCACCGAGCTCTCCGTGCTGCCCACAAGGACCCCAGTGTGCAGGAGGTGGCCCTGGAAGGGCTGTGGTGGAGCAGGACGTGGAGCCGTCCCCTGCAGCGGCGGCTGGCGGCAGGCAGAGAGGGCTGGCAGGAGCCCATGTCCCCAACACCCTGGTGGCACCCGTCCCACAGCCAGACAAAGGCAGCAAAGAGCAAGGGTGAAACCAGAGCCCTTTAATTGTGTCCTCACAGGGACTGGGGGAGGAACAGGCCACGGCAGCAGAGCAGCTGCTGTGCTGGAGCCAGAAGAGGGCAAAGACAGAAAGGGAGGAGGAGGAGGAGTGCAGGCTCTGAGCACAGCCGAGGGGGGACAGCTCTGCTCTGGGGTGGCACCTGTACAGTGACTCCTGGGTGACTGCTCAGAGAAAGCACCCCCGTTTGGGTTATTGCTTGTGGAAAATGATCCACTTTTTGGTTATTGCTCAGAGGACCCACGTTCAGTTACTGCTCAGAGAGATGGATCCATGTGGCAGCAGGCAGGCTCCCAGAAATGCAGGAGCGGCAGAAGAGGCAGCTCCCTGCCTGCTGCTGGAAGGCACAAGGTAGGAATTGGTCCTGAGGGCAGAGAGGGGCTGTGCTGCGCAGAGTGGCCCCAGGCAGGAGCAGTGCTGCCCTTGGAATGCATAGGGATTCAAATTCTAATGCTAGCACAGCAGAGGAGCCAGGAGAGGCAGATTCCTGGGACTCCCTGCTGCCAAGCAGGCACCTGAGAGGGGAGCAGGAGCATTCCTGCCCAAGGCATTGCAGCACAGCCTGGCCACTGAGGGCTCGGGCCTGTGCTCCCTGAAAGAGGAACTGGCTGAGCCCACAGAGAGCTGCAGGAACTGGAGCAGTGCTGGAGGAGTGCTGCAGGACAGCCAGGGGCTCACAGGACAATCTTGAAGGAGCTGCAAGAGATATGACAGGATCTGCACCTGCTTGCTAGCTGACAAAGGGTTTACAAGCACCCAGGGCTGCAGGGAGCAGAATGCCCGTGTGGGAGAGGCTCTGCAGAGCTCTCTGCCATTACGGCACACTTGGCACAGGGCAGCCCTGCCCTCGTGCACCACAGCTGTGCCCCAGTGCCAGTGAGGGTGATGAGCCCCAGCTCGGCTCTGGGAACCCTCACCTGGCAAAGTCGGGGGAGCGGGAGACGACGTGCTGGAACTCGGCCAGGTTGATGGTGCCGTCCTTGTCGATGTCGGACTCCTCCAGGATCTGCGGGGAAGGGCAGCAGTGAGCTCTGTGCCCGGGGCTCTGCCGTGCCCGTGCCCTGGCCGGGAGCCCTCACGTTTTGGATGAGCTGCTCCATCTCTGCGCTGCTCAGCCGGGACCCCTCGCCTTGCCCTGTCAGGCAGTTCACCAGTTGCTCCAGGTCCTTCCTGTCCAGAATCCCATCGTTGTCAAAGTCTGCGGGGACAGACAAGGTAGGTTTTGGCAGGGCCACAGTGACCCCAGGGAGTCACAGACACCAGCACTGCACCCTCCATGCACCTCACCGCGCCAAACCAGCTGTTCCCACAGGGAGCTCCTAAAGCCACCATCCCCGCGGGTGCTCCAAGGGCACTGCCCGCCCTCCTGAACGTCAATTCATCACCCTGCTCCCACTTCCTTAAGGTGCAGAGATCCCAGAACACAGCACCTGTCCCCAGCCTTACCAAAGATGCGGAAGGCATAGTAGGATTTGATGTCGGAGGTGGCAGAATCGCTGAAGACACTCAGCATATCAAGGAAGTCTTCAAAGGACATGCTGTCATCCTCGGTTTCGGAGGTTGAGAACACGTGGCAGATGCGCTGCTGGAAGGGGTTTGCCTGCGGACACGGGAATGGCTCAGGCAGGGCTGGGCCCTGCTGGCCCCACCAGGCACACCCTGGCTGTGGCTGCAGGTGAGCAGGTGCCCCGCTCTGCCACTGCTCCATCACCCACGGCACACTCAAACCTGTCCCGTGTGCCTCCGGGGGTGCAGCCCCACGCAGCAGGGATAAGCAACGTCCCCCGTGGCACAGCAGGGATCCTCGGGATCCCCCATGGCACAGCAGGGACCCTCGGGATCCCCCATGGCACAGCAGGGATCCCTGGGATCATCGCTGGCTCCATGAGGGCAGGGAAGCTCTTTGCTGGCACAGCGAGGCCGTGCTGGGTGCTCGTGGCCCTAGCCCGGAGCAGCAGTGTCCCGGGTGTGCCAGGCACCATACCCGCAGCTCAGGCAGCGTCAGGATCTGGCTCTTGGGGACCCGCGCGGAGCAGGCGTTCTCCCTCTCCTCCTTTGGCAGCAGCTCACTGAACCTCTTGTAGGCCCTTCAAGAGGCAACCAAGAGAGCGGCTCTGTGGTGCGAGCGGGTGGCAGCACCGTGGTGCCCGTCCGGCACCGGCCGCGGTCCCCAGGGCGGGCCGGGCCGTTCCCACCGCTCCTGCCGGCTCTGCCGGGCCGGGCCGGGCCGGGCTCCCCCCGGAGCAGGGAGAGGGGCCGGGCCGGCTGCCGCCCACCCCACTCCCGGGACAGGCCGACGGTCACCGGGCCAGCCCCAGCCCCAGTCCCGGGTCAGGGCGTCACCGGCAGCACCCGCGGACCTTGGCCCCGTCCCCGCTCCTAGGGAGTGCCCCGGCGCCTCCCGGCTCAGCGGGGCGGAACGGGAGCTCTCCGTGCCCCGCGGCAGAGGCTGAAGCCCCCGGGACCGGGCCGGCAGGCGCGGGGGCACCCAGGGCGGTACTTACAGCAAGATCTCCTGCTTGCTCAGGAACGTCAGCTCCTGCGGGGACAGCACGGCTCAGCGCCGGGGCCGGGGCCAAGGCCTGAGGCAGGGCAGCCCAGGCGGGCCCCGCAGCCGGCCCTGTGCCCCGGTGCCGGTACCTGGTACTCGCTCAGCAGGTCCCGCGGGATCAGGCTGGCCGAGCCGCCCATGGCGCCGCTTCCCTGCGCGCTCCCCCGCCCGCCGCCGCGGAGCCGCCCGCCCCGGGCGGGGCAAACGCGCACGTACGGCCGGCCCCGCCCGCCCGGCACCCCCGGCTCCCGGCCCCGCCACCGCGGAGATGGCGGCCACGGCGGCAGGGGAGCCGGACGAACCGAGCCCCGAGGAGTTCGTGTACAGCGAGGAGGACTTCGTGCTGCAGGCAGCCGGCTGGGGCGACCCGGGCTCCGCGCCCTCCCGCTTCGACCGGGTGCTGCTGGCGGGCTGGAGCGACCGTATGGAGCGGGGACTCTTCCGGTACCGGCTGGGAGCGCTGCCCACCCGCGTCCTGCCCGGCGCCGTGCGCCTCGTGGCGCAGCTGAACGAGCAGCGCAGCGCGGAGCGCCGCCCGCCGCAGCCCGTCCGCAGCCTCCGCGACCCCTTCGACCCCGCCGCCTTCAACTTCACGCGGCTGCGCCCCGCCGAGCTGCTGTTCCGCCTGCGCCGCGCCGGCGGCCCGGAGCCGCTGCTGGTGGCGATCAACGCCAGCCCGCTGGAGCGGGGACACGTGCTGCTGCTGCCCGAGCCGGCGCGGCGCCTGCCGCAGGCGCTGACGGCCCCGGCGCTGCGCGGGGCGCTGGAGGCGGCGCTGCTCAGCGCCCACCCCGGCTTCCGCGTGGGCTTCAACGGGCTGGGCGGCGGCGCCTCGGTGAACCACCTGCACCTCCACGGGCTCTACCTGGACCACCCGCTGCCTCTGGAGACGGCGCCGGCCGAGCCGCTGGGGCCGCGCCTGGCTCTGCTCCGCGCCGGACCGGCCCCCGCCTTCCTCTTCTTCGCCGCCGGCCCCGCGGCGCTGGAGCCGGTGTCGCGGGCCGTGTGCCGCGCGGCGGAGCACCTGGGCAATGCCGGGCTGGCCTGCAACGTGCTGGCCACGCGGGGCGACCCGCCGGCGGGGCCCGGGGGCGGCCGCGGGCTGCGGGTGCTGCTGTGGGCGCGCCGGCCGCTCTTCGGCCCCAAGGCGGGCGAGCCCTTCGCCGTGGCGCTGTGCGAGCTGGCGGGGCTGCTGCCGCTGCCCGCCGAGCCGCTCTACCGGGACATCACCGAGGAGCAGGCCCTGAGCGCCATCCGCCAGTACCTGCTGCCCGAGCCCGAGCTGCTGCACCTGGGCGGGGAGCTGGCGCGGCTGCTGGAGCGGTGATGGCACGGACAGCGGCCGGAGCGCTGAACCGGGGGCACGAACAGCGGCCAGGGCGCTGAACCGGGGGCACGGACAGTGGCCGGGGCGCTGAACTGGGGGCACGGACAGTGGCCGGGGCGCTGAACCGGGGGCACGGACAGCGGGACAGCGGCTGGGCCGCTGCAGAGCTGAGCGCCCCGGACCGGCAGGGGGCGCTGCGGGTGGAGGACACGGAAGTGGCGGTCACGAGGCCGCTCTGGCCGCATGCCCGGCTCTATGGTGCGGTCGCCATGGGAACGCGGCGGAGCCGGGAGCGGTGCGATGGCGGCGGCGGGCGGCAGCGGCAGGGGCAGCGTGGGCCCGGGCCCGTCCCCGGAAACCCCTCCGAGTGAGGAGGCACCCAACGCCGCAGCGCCCCGCTACCGTCCCGCTGCTCCCGCCGGACCCGAGCCGCGGAGGAGGCGCAGGCGAGTGTGCGGCCGCATCCCCCGGCAGGGTCCGGCTGGAGCCCGTCCGGGCGCTCCCGGCGGCGTCTCCCGCCGCCTCACTCGCGCTCGGTCCCGGCCCCAGCCCAGCCGTGGCACAGTGCCCAGGCGGTGCCCGGCGCTCCCCAGCCCCCGGGAGCCGGTGCGGGTCCCGCTGACCCAAAATAAATAGTGTTCCCTGGAAGTGCCCCAAGAATCCCCTGTGTGACACAGCCGGGCACGGCTCCGTGCCCAGGAGCGCCCTGCCCGCCTCCTGAGGGCTGTAGCGAGCCGGGCTGGCTCGGTCGGGCTGCCCGGTGTGCTCTGTGTGCGTGGGGCATCGGGGCTGTCCCCACTCTGTGCCCTGCCCGGTGCCTCGCTGAGCTACTGTCATCTCGTCTCTATTCCAGTGTCCCCTCCATCAACCTGAGCGGCTGCAAGTACGACAGCGGTAAGTCCGAGGGACGGGCACCCGCAGGCTCCCCGGGCGCTGCCAGCCAGCAGCGCTGCTGGCACCCCGTTCCCGCTGGTTCATTCACTGCTGCCCCCGACTGGCACAGCGCCCTGTTCGTGTCATTGGGGAGTTTGTCACACTTTGGACTGAGATTTCTCCCGAATTAAAATGCAACAGCAGCGTGAGCCCTCAACATCCCCCACACTTGTGTTTGCCAGCTGTCTGCTAAAATGGGCAAGAGGGGCACCCGGGCTTGGAGACAGGACCTGAGGGTTGTCAGCTGCTTAGGGCGAGCAGGCAGGATCTGTACCTGCAGCCTCTCCCTGTGCTGCTCATCCCTGGTGACCCCAGGGGACTGGTCCACTCTCCCCTCCCACTCTCCTTCCACAAGCTGGATCTTCAAAGAACAAACTCCTGGCCCTTGAGGGCTGTTATTAATCTACCTTGCTAAGGGATCTTGGTGTGCATGGATCCCCATCAGCCCTGCCAAATTCATACTTTGCACTAGCATGAACCATCCCAGCAGAGACCTTTTCCTGCAAAGCTGTGTTCTGCTGCTGGAAGACCTTTGATTTGGGAGATTAAATTCACACCTTCACAACACTTGTATCTGCCTGTGAGGTGTAAAACCCATGGGAAGTTCAATCCCATTGCGGAAGGGCCCTGGCACCTCAGGACAGGCGGGATTAGAGGGTTATGAGTTCCCAGAACACCTGCAGCCAGAGGCTTGGGGGGTTGGCCAGATAAAACTGGTGTTCCTGATGCCTTCCAAGGGGTCACGCCAATACCTTGTACCTCTGAGAGGGGAGCTGCAGCCCGGAGAGCTGCATGCTCCATCCCTTGGGGGTGTCAGTGCCTGTGTGCAGCCCCGCGGGCAGGGATGTGTTTCACACCCCATCCCCGGATCTCTGGGGAGTGTCAGCCGCTGCCCGTGGTCCCGGCTGGCCCTGTCACTGCTTGCCTTGGCACAGTGCGGCGGGCGGCGCAGCTCTGCGGGCTGAAGGAGGCGGCCGAGCACGAGGAGTGGACGGTGTTCTGGACGGACAGCACGGTCACTCTGGAGCGCCTCATGGAAATGAAGCGCTTCCAGGTAAACAGAACACCTGCCCAGCAGGCATCGCTCGGGACGCAGGGCTGTCTGTGGAACAGAAGCACCCAAGGTGTGCCTTGTGCCATCTGTGCCTCGGCTCCAGGGCATAGGGTCAGATGCCTCTGCTTGTGCCATCTCCCTGGCTGGTGCCATCAGCAGCACTCAGCAGCTGTGGTGGGAGCAGCAGCGTGCCAGCCCTGTGATGTGCTGTGAAATAAACAGCTCTTATGCTGCTCCAGGGCTAAGATGGAATAGGCAGATAAATCCGTAGTGAAGCCCAGATAAAGCAAATCTCACCCCCAGCAGTAGTTCAAGGCAGCCACAGGCCTGGCTGCCCTGTCACTGCTGGCTCTCTGTGCACAGGCTCTCCTCGGGGCTGGGAGGATCCATCCCCGCAGGGCTCCACTGATGGGGGTTTTTCTGCACCACTTTCAGAAAATCAACCACTTCCCAGGCATGATCGAGCTGTGCCGCAAGGACCTGCTGGCTCGCAACCTGAACCGCATGCTCCGGCTCTTCCCCAAGGAGTACAACATCTTCCCCCGCACGTGGTGCCTGCCAGCCGAGTGAGTGGCGTGGGACAGCGCCCTGGGGACAGGGGACACGGGCAGGGAGGCTGCTGGCTTGCTCTTTGTGGGCACCAGAGCCCAAACCTGCATTGCTTTGGCACACACAGCTCTGACCTCTACTGCAAACCTCCCAGCAGAGCAGGAGATGTGTGCAGGGAAAAGGAGGGATGGGGAGGCTGGGTCGGGTCACACAGGGACCAATCTGTGACTCCTGCAGATTAGCAATGGGAGTTCAATTCATCCCCTGCAGAAGTTCAGTGTGTGCTGGCCTGCAGCACCATGGTTTCAGTACCCAGCTGTTAGGAGAGAGTTCAAAGGGGTGTTTTTGGCAGCTGGTGATAGTCACCTCTCCCTTGCACAGCTACGGAGATTTCCTTGCCTATAGATCCATGAGGAAAGCAAGAACATACATCTGCAAGCCTGACAACAGCTGCCAGGGAAGAGGGATCTTCATAACCCACCACCCAGAGGAGATCAAGCACGGGGAGCGCATGATCTGCCAGCAGTACATCTCTGAGGTACTGGGATGGTCCTGGGGTAGGATTCCAGCATCCCTCTGCTCCCGGGTCTCCTCAGGTCTGCTGGAGGCGTTGGTGTGGCTGTGGCACATCGGGGACACAGACAGAGCTTGTCCCTCTGCTGAGCAGCGCAGGCAGAGGAGCAGCTCCTCAGCTCAGCCCTGCTCCTGCCTCTTTCCTCTCAGCCCTTCCTCATCGATGGCTTCAAGTTTGACATGCGCATCTACGTGCTGGTCACATCCTGTGACCCACTGAAGATCTTTCTCTACAAGGAGGGCCTGGCACGGTTTGCCACCATGAGGTACATCGATAACAGCACGAGAAACCTGGTAAAGAGGAAGTTTTAAAAAAACTCATATAGTATCTGTAGGTATCAGTCCTTAACTTGTTCTGGGGGCATTCCAGGCCTTGAAAAGGCAGGTATTGTATTGGGGGTTGCAGGAGTCCCAGCTTGATGCTTTCCTGTTCTTTCTCTATGCTCCTTCCTCCTCCTCACGGGAGATGTTTCAGGAGGGATAGTACATCTACCCCAAGGCCCCACATTTGGGCTGTTCACTGGCATTACTATGGAATCATGGAATTGTTTGCTTGGATGGAACCTTGGAGGGTCTCCAACCTCAGGCTGAAAACCTGGTTAACAATAAATTCATATCTGGTTTCTCAGGGTCTCACCCGATCAGGTTTTGAAAACCTGCAGAGTGAAGCCTCCCCCCAGCCCTGGTGTCTCTGGGCAGCGTGTTCTGCTTCTGGCCCTGATGAGAACGCTCAGTTCCACACCATTCCTCCTCTGCCCATGCTCCAGGCAGAAAAGAACATGGGGTATCTGGTGGGGCTGTTCCTGTTCTTGCTCAGTGGTTCAGAGTGAACAAACATCTCTTGTGGTTCCCTGCCAGGGTGACATCTGCATGCACCTGACCAATTATGCAATCAACAAACACAATGAGAACTTCATCACGGACGAGACGGTGGGCAGCAAGAGGTACTGGCATGTCCCAGCACTGCAGGAACACTGCCTGGGGACACCAGTTTACCTCAGCTTTCCTAGAGTGACACAGCTGAGCCCTTACCACCCCCTGTTCCCACACAGGAAACTGTCCACCCTGAACGCCTGGATGGCAAAGCACAACTATGACACATCAAAGCTCTGGGCAGATATTGATGACATTGTTATAAAGACACTGATTTCAGCTCACCCTGTGCTGAAACATCATTACCAGAGCTGTTTCTCCAACCGCACTACTGGCTGTGCCTGCTTTGAAATCCTGGGCTTTGACATTTTGCTGGATAGAAGGCTGAAGCCATGGCTGCTGGAGGTGAGGAAGGAGTGGAGAGCTCAGAGCTGGGCCACTAGACAGGGAGTTTGTTTGATTCAAAAGGGCCACCTTGCTCACAGAATTAACCAGGCTCTGAAGCCAAACAACCTGCTGTGAGCAGGATCCAAGAGAACCCATTTCCTGCACACCATCCAACAACAGGGAGTTTCCCAAGCCTTCAGACCCCCTGTCCTGGGAGCACCCTGAATTTGTGACAGCTGCCCCCTGTGGGGTGGCACAAGAGGGCAGGACACAGTGCTGTGTGGCTCCTGTCTCTGGCAGGGAGCAGAGCATCCCGGGGCGTGCCTGGGGTGCCAGGTTAGGTTACCTGCTTGTCTTGGCAGGTGAACCACTCTCCCAGCTTCAACACAGATTCTCAGCTAGACCATGAGGTGAAGGATGCCCTTCTGTGTGACACCTTCAACCTGATCAATGTGCACGCCTGTGACAGAAAGAAGGTGCTGGAGGAAGACAAGCGGCGGGTAAAGGAGCGGCTCCTGCAGGCCAGCCAGCCTCCCTGGGAGTCCAGGTACTGCTGCTCCCCACAGCGCTGCAGGTCCCAGTGAGCAAAGGCAGGGCACGACAGAGCAGGAGAGCACCGGGGCTGGCGGTGGCAGCTCCCAGAGCCCATGGCATTGTGCAGCCTCTGAGCTGTCCCAAGCCATCTGCGTCCTGCAAGGAGGAGCTGCGGCTGCTCTCTGGGTGCCAGGAGATCTGTGACACCTTGTGCTCCAGGCCCTGACAGAGCTGTCCCCAAGCTGCACCTGCTTGGAATCTCTTTTGCTGGGCATGGGCAGTGCCAGCATCCTGGGCTGGCAGGTTTGCTCGCGTGAGGAACCATAGCCCTGCCTCAGGAACTGGGGATGCCCTTCTGCAGGGCAGGGGTCCTTGCCAGGACTGAGGGTTTCTGGTTTCTCTGTGTGCCCTATGTCCTTTCACAAGCCCGTGGTCAGTGAGCCTGCTGCCTGGCAGGCAGGGCTGGCTCTCTCTAGCTGCTGTTTCCATCAGGAGTCCTGGGACAATCCTGGGACATGCTAGGCCATCAGCCCGTGCTCTGCCTGTGCCAGAGCCTCCCTCCCAGCTCCCTGTGCTCCATCCCGCTGCAGGCGCAAGGAGCAGGAGAGCAGCCAGGCTGCCTGGCTGGCACAGGCTGAGACCTACGAGAACGAGCACCTGGGGGGCTTCCGACGCATCTACCCAGCACCGGGGACAGAGAAGTACGAGCCATTCTTCCAGCAGAGCAGGTCCCTCTTCCAGGATACAGCAGCATCCAAGGCAAGAGAAGAGCATGCCAGGTATGCTGCTCCTGTGGAAACCCCTTCTCACAGGTGGCATGGAGACCACTTGCTCCTGACCCCTCCTGAGGAGCAACTCTGATGCTTGGCAGGTGTAAGAAAGCAGGGAGAGAGGGAGGGGAAAGGAATGAGCCTGCATGTGCTGGGGCACCACAGCAAAGTGGCTCCTTTTGGATGGACTGCAGAGAGGAAAGGGCAGTAGTCCATTGACTTTTGGACCATGGAGACACCATTTCCCAAATGTCCCCCTCCCTTTTGGCAAACACAGCCTAATCCAAGGGCATCTCTCTTTTTAAAAGACTCTTTACAAGCTTCCCATTCCCTCTCTTGGCACAGTTCCATTATGGGCTATTCATATGGAATTTGGGCCTGCAGTAAATGTCCTCAGGTTGAAATCTGCCCCAGAGCCCTTTGCTATTGTGGCTCTGAGCTGTGAGTGACTGTGCTGTTGTGTGGCAGGCAGCAGCTGGAGGAGATGCGCCTGAAAAATGAAAAGCTGGAAGCTATCAGGAAGAAGAAAACAGAGAAGAATAAAGGCACAACTCCTACAACCCACCTTTCCTACAGAAGCACCAAGTCATGGGACAGAAAGGTACGTCAGTGTCAGCACTGTCTGTGGGCTCTCTCAGTCACTGATATGGCTCTGGGAGCTGCACTGAGCCATTGGTGCACCCATGGAGCAGAAATTCCAGGTTTGACTCCCTGCCTGAAGTTCAGAGTCAACAACTTGTGTTGGCACTACTTGCAAGCACCAGTGTTGTGCCCTTCCACTTTGGCTCTCATGGATCTCTGTCCCCCCCGGGGCTGGAACTGTGCCCAGGGTTGGAGCAGCTCACGGCTGTCTCACCTGTGCACTATCCCAGCTGCAGCTTTGCTACAGCTCAGGTGTTTCTCTGCCGAGGTGCAGCGTGTGCAGTACAACTCCATGAAGCCCCAGAACATTGTGGAACACGAAGAGAAGAGGAGACTGAATGCTCTGCTGCAGCGTGAGAAGCAGATCCGAGGGCTGGGCATCACTGAGCTGCTTTCCCAGCTGCTCCCCACGGCTGAAACCCAGAGACCCTACGTGCTCCAGAGCCAGGTAACGGCACTGCCCACAGCCACCCCCCACACAAGTGGATTGGAGCAGGGTTGGGCACCGAGCATCTCTGCTGGGGCAGGATGGGGGCTGCTGCAGGCACAGCAGCTGCTGTGCCTTCAGATGATGAGTCTGGAATGGTGCTGGGGACAAAGTGCGGGGTGATGCTTCACCTGGGTGTGACTAGATTTTCTTCTTTCCCATCTCCTGCCAAGGCCTACAGAAGTAAGCCGTGGCCATTTTCCTTTCCTTCTTCCAGCTGCTGTTTCCCTGGGATGTCATTGAGCAGCACAACGCCCACAAATTAATGATGCTTTTCTCATTCCTGGGAGTCCCAGCTCGGCCCTTGGCACACAGGATTTTACCCAGCCCTGCAGCCCACGGCCTGACACAGCACATGGCAGGCCCCGATCCCAAGGACACGGAGACCCTCTGCATTCGCGGCCAGAGCATCCCGTGCCACGCGCGGCGCAGGGGCCCGCGGGCGCAGGGCGGGGGCTGGCAGCAGGGCCCGGCGGCGGGGGCGGCGCTCCCCCAGCCCTGCGCCCACCCCCGGGGGCAGCAGCCCCGCGAGCAGTGCCTGCATGGCACCGCCGGCCAGGCTGAAGGCTGTGAGTACACACCCCTGCCAGCCTGGGAGGAACGGGTGGGCTCCATGGAGCTCTCAGGGATGCTGGGACACTGCAAAAGGGTCACCGTGCTCTGCACTGGAAACCTCTGAGGCTTGGAGATCCCATCTGCAGTGAAGAACCATGGCTGGTTTCCAGCATCAAGGGGTGATGTGCGGGCACGGGGGAGTGTGAGAAGCCAGGAAAGTCAAAGGGGTGCATTAGGTCCTGGGCATCAGAGGGGACATGGTGACACAGCGTAGCCCCCACTCTCTTCCCAGCACACTGCTCCCTGCCCGTGCTCCCACCCTCCAGCCTTGCCCAGCCCAGCTCCCTGGCATCGGCCTCACCCACTTTGCAGCCTCAGGACCCGGGCAGCAGGGGCAGAGGAGGGGCTGCCAGGACCGAGCCCCACTGGGAAGGGCACTGGGGGCTGCTGAGCTGCAGGCTCTGCACGGCCCCACAACGATCTGTGCTGTTGCAGGTAACGCTGGCAGTCGGTCATCCTCCGACGGGGGCAGCTGTCCCCCGACGTCCCCAGCCAGCCCCGAGCAGGCCCCAGGTGACGGCAGCTCCAGCTGTGCTGTGGAGCTCCCCGCCGCCAGTGCCGCTCAGGCGCAGCACACGCACACCTCGCACCGCGGCAGAGCCTCGTCGTGCCAGTGTGTCACACCGCGCCGGCACCTGGCCCCGTGCCAGTGCCCCACAGATTCGCAGCCTGAAAAGCACAGGTAACACGGCCAGGGGCTCAGCCTTCCGCCCGCGTGTGCTCGCGTGAGAAGCAGGACCTGCAGGATGAAACCAGCGCAGCTGCCGGCTGCCTCCATCAACTCTGGAGTCAGCTGCTGAGCCCCCGGACCGGAGCCTGGGCCCAGCACGGCTCCGGCCACCTGCCCCGGCTGCCTTCACCCCTGCCAGGGCCGGAGACTGGCGCTTGTGCCCTGCCCGCTGCACGGCCGCCTGCGCTGAAGCCCTCCGGAGGCCGCCTCGCTCAGGACCCGTCGGAAGCGCGCTTCCCCCGCCGGGGCCGCTCCCCCGCCGGCCCCGCCCGTCCCCGGGCCTGTTCCGGGCCATGGCGGGGCTGCTCCGGCGCGCCCTGCGGGCCGCGCCGCTCCTCGCCCGGGCCCCGCGGCGGGCGGCGGCGGCGTGGCCCGGGGACCCGGAGCCGCCGGACCCGGCGCTGGAGGACACGCAGAGGTGCGGAGCGGCCGGGGCGCGGCGGGGCGTGCGGCGGCCCGGGCGCTCACGCTGTTCCCCGCAGGGCGCGGCGGCGGCGGGCGGCGGCGCGGATGGAGCGGCTGCGGCGGGAGCTGGGCGGGGGGCGCGGAGCCCCCGACCGCGTCCTGACCTGGCAGGCGATGGAGCAGCTGCGGTGAGCGCGGGGCCGGGCGGGCCGCGCCTGCCGACCGCCCCGGTGAGCGCCCGGGTGACCGTGCCCGTGCCCGCAGGTTCCTGCGGCGGGAGCTGCCCGACGAGTGGCCCTTGGAGCGCCTGGCCGAAGGCTTTGGCGTCAGCACGGACGTGGTGCGGCGGGTGCTGCGGAGCCGCGGCTGTCCCTCTCCGCAACGCCGCCTGCGGCAGGACCAGCGGGCGCTGAGCGCCGCCACGGCACCGGCACCGGCACGGGGGGCGGGGGACGGGCGCGAGGTGCGCGCCCCCGACGGGACGCTGCTGTACCGGCTGCCGCGGGGCTGGGGCGGGCCGGGGCCCGGCGCGCAATAAATGCACTTGGGGCCCGCCTCCGCCTGTGCCGCTTCCGTCGCGCCGGCCGCAGGCTCCGAGGCGGCGGGGATGAGCTCCGAGGCGGCGGGGATGGGCTCTGAGACCGCGGGGATGGGTTCCGAGGCGGCGGGGGTGGGCTCCGAGACCCTGGGAATAGGCTCCGAGGCGGCGCGGCTGCTGGAGGCCGTGGACTTTGCAGCCAGGAAACACAAGGACCAGCGGCGGAAGGATCCCGAGGGCACCCCCTACATCAACCACCCCATCGGTGCGGAACCCCCCGGCACCGCGCCCCGCTCCCGGGAGCCCCCCGCGGCCCCTCTCTCCCACCCTGGCACCCCTCCTGCCCCAGCGCGCTGCCAGCCCCCGGGAGCCCCTCGCCCGTGTCCCTTGTCCCGTGCCGTGTCCTTGGGCCCGAAGCACGGCAGCCCCGGCTCTAGGTGTGGCTGCCGCCCCCCCGTTGCCCTGCCGTGCCTGGGGCCCGCGGGAGCTGCTGAGGGGCCCCCGTGCCGCAGCCGCCCCTGCCAGGCCAGGGGACAGCCCCACCTGGGGGGCACTGCCAGCCCCCGGCACCTTCCTGCCTGCCCAGCCACGGATCCACCGCGCAGGACGGGCCCGCGGGGTGTGCCCTGCCCAGGGCTGGCCTCGGGGAAGCCTCCCTGCCCACCGTGCAGCGCAGCCCCCGTGTCCGGGCCCGGAGCTGCCTGTTCCCCGCCGCCTCCTCCCACCTTTCCATTCTCGCTGCAGCCGTGGCCAGGATCCTGGCGCATGAGGCCGGCGTGACGGACGTGGTGGTGCTGCAGGTAACGCTTGCCCTGCCCTGCCCTGCCCTGCCCGCTCCCCGCGGCTCAGCCGCTCCCCGCAGCCCCCTGGTCCCCTGCCCGCCGCAGGCCGCCCTGCTGCACGACACAGTGGAGGACACGGACACCACGTTCTCGGAGATCGAGGAGCGGTTCGGCGCGGAGGTGCGGCGCGTGGTGGAGGAGGTGACGGACGACAAGAGCCTGCCCAAGATGGAGCGCAAGCGGCTGCAGATCGAGCACGCTGCAGCTTGCAGCAGCCGCGCCAAGCTGGTGAAGCTGGCGGACAAGCTGCACAACCTGCGGGACCTGAACCGCTGCACCCCGCAAGGTGCGGCCCCGGGGCGCGCGGGGAGCACGGCGGCAGTGCAGCGGCACCGGGCACGGGCCCCGCCGGTCCCGGCCCGCAGCACGGCTGGTGCCTGTGCCGAGGGACAGAGGGCCCCGCGGCCGCGCTGGGCCGGGGCGGCAGTGGCGGGAGGCGGGGTCGGTGTGTGTGTGTGCCAGTATCTGTGCCGGCGGAGCGATGCCGGTGTGTCCGTGCCCGTGTCTCCGTGGGACCGGAGGGTGCGGGCGGCCGCGGTGTGGCGGGGCCGGAAGTGACGTGGCGCGTCTCTCCGCAGGGTGGTCGGAGGAGCGCGTGCAGGAGTACTTCCGGTGGGCGGCGCGCGTGGTGTCGGGGCTGCGCGGGAGCAGCGCGGCCCTGGAGGGGGCGCTGCAGCGCTTGTTCGAGGCGCGCGGCGTGCCCACGTGACTGGGCTGCGCCCGCCTCCGCCAATAATAAACGTGTGCACAGATCGGCGTCCCTGCGTTGCCATGGTATTGCGCGGTTCCGCCTCCGCTGAGTTCCGGCGGCGCCGCGCCCGCGCCCGGGCGTTCCGGTGGCGCCGCGGTCCCCGCCATGGCCCTCGCCGGGCGGCGCGACGCGCCCGAACCGCCGGACTTCGGCATCCTGAAGCGGCTGGCCCGAGACCAGCTCGTCTACCTGCTGGAGCAGGTCCGGGGGCATCCCCCACCGGGGCGGGCATCCCTCACCGGGGCGGGCGCTGCGGGTCGGCGGGATCGGCACCGGCCCCGGGCGGGGGTCGGGAGCCGGGGCGGGCGCGGCTCGGGGCAGCCGCCGGGTGCCCGCCCATGCCCGCCTGCCCGCAGCTGCCCGGCAAGAAGGACCTGTTCATCGAGGCCGACCTGATGAGCCCCCTGGACCGCATCGCCAACGTGTCCATCCTGAAGGTACCGCGGGGCCGCTCGGGCCGCCCGCGCCCGCCGCCCGCCGCCGCCCGCGCCCACCCCGCGCCTGTCCCCGCAGCAGCACGACGTGGACAAGCTGTACAAGGTGGAGACACGGCCGGCCCCCGGCGCCAGCGACCAGTGAGTGCCCGGGCGGGGCAGGGCAGGGCAGGGAGGGTCCCGCGGCCCGGCCCGGCCCGGTACGAGCGGCCCCGGCCCCTCTCGGTGCAGGTTCTGCTTCCTGGTGCGGCCGCGGGTCAGGACCATGAGGTTCATCGCCGGTGAGTGCGGCCGGGCCGGGGCTCCGCCCGAGGGGCGCGGGGCGAGCGGCTCTGCGGGCCGGGGGGAGCCGTGCCGGGCGGGGGGCGGCTGTGCAGGGGCTCTGCGGGGTCTCCACAGATATCGTCAACGCTGACAAGATGTCGGGCAGGAGCAGGAAGTACAAAATCATCTTCAGCCCCCAGAAGGTCAGTAGGACCCACGGTGATGCCCATTTGCACTTTCCACTCCCCTGTGGGCACCAAAAATTGTTAGTTTTTAACCCAGAAACATTTGCATAAACCCAAGTGTTGTGACACTGGGAAGGCACTGGGCCCCTGCAGAGCTTTTCCTGCTCAGAGCCTGCCTGGCCCTGAGGGTCTCCCCTTCCTTCCCTTGCAGTTCTATGCCTGCGAGATGGTGCTGGAGGAAGAGGGGGTCTTTGGTGGTGAGTGGGGCTGCGGGGCTGGCTCGGGGAGCTGACACCAGAGGATCCCAGTTACGTCCCAGTGCTGGGATCCCCGTGTGGGCAGGGAACACGGGCTCTCTCGAGGCTGGCTGCCAGCCTGCAGGCCAGTGTGTGCCCACGCAGCACAGCCCCTCTCCTCTGCCCGAGGAGAGGAGAGATGGACCTGCCCCGTCCTGTCTGGAGCTCCACAGGCCCTGTTCTGGGGCTGCTGTGATTCCTGGGGCTGCCCAGGGCTGCATAAGTGTCCCCTGTCCCTGTCCCGCACACAGATGTCACCTGCGATGAATGGTCCTTCTACCTGCTGCCCCTGGATGAGGACATCATTAGCATGGAGCTGCCCGAGTTCTTCCGTGACTACTTTCTGGTCAGTGGGACGTGTGGGGGGTGACAGCCTCACTGGGGCTGGGGACAGGAGGAGGTGTGTGGTGCCCCGCTCAGCCCTCAGTCTGCTCCCAGGGGCAGCTTTTGCTGGGCAGGGGTGGCTCGGCCCCGGGCTGGCCCCTCTGCCCTGTTATGCTGTGTGCCGGGGATGGAGCTCCCAGCCCTGCCCAGCCCTGCCCACACTGCCTGCCTGCTCCCCAGGAGGGAGATCACCGCTGGATCAACCCCGTGGCCAGAGCCCTGCAGCTGCTCAACTCCCTCTACGGCCCCTTTGGGAAGACCCACGGCATCGGCCGCTGTGCCAAGGTGGGGCTGGCACGGGGGGCCCATCGGGGCTGCGGCTGGCAGGGCCCTGGGCCAGAGTGTCACTGCCCGTGCCTTGTGTGGGTTTTGGGGGTCCCGTGTGCCAGGGCGGGCAGCACAGGGGCGGCTGCTGCTCGCTGGGCGTGGTGGAGCCCCGTGCCCTGAGGGTGGGAGTGTTGGTGCCTGGCCTTGGCCGTCAGCCCCGCTGTGTGCCCGGGCTGTGCCCTGCCCTGGCACCCTCTGCCCCTCACAGATGTGCTGCGAGCTGTGGCGGGACCTGGAGGAGGAGGGCGACGGCGAAGGGCAGGGCAGGAAGCCCGAGATCGGACACGTGTTCCTCATGGACAGAGGTGGGCTGAGGCAGGGGCGGCACGTCCCGGGGGGCAGGGAGAGCCCCTGGGGCAGCAGGAGGAGCGGGAGGGCAGCCCGGCTGTGCTCTCCCTGCAGACACCGACTACGTGACCGCGCTCTGCTCCCAGGTGGTCTACGAGGGGCTCGTGGATGACACCTTCCGCATCAAGTGTGGTACGGGGCAAGGGCAGGGTGCGGGCTCTGCACTCACTGGGGGCACAGCGGGCTCTGCACTCACAGCCCGGGACTCTGCACTCACAGGGGGGCACAGCGGGCTCTGCACTCACAGAACGGGGCAGAACGGGCTCTGCCCTCACAGCACGGGCTCTGCACTCACAGAATGGGGCTCTGCACTCACAGAACAGGCTCTGCACTCACAGCACGGGGCTCTGCACTCACAGAATGGGGCTCTGCACTCACAGCACGGGGCACAGCCGGCTCTGCACTCACAGAACGGGCTCTGCCCTCACAGCACGGGCTCTGCACTCACCTGGCCAGCAGGTTTTGTGCAGGTTTGTGCCTGGCATTGTCAGGCACGGTGCTGTTCCCACAGGGACAGTCCCAGTGTGCTGCTGGAGGTCATCCTCACTCTTCCCAAGACACTGGGCTGGCACCCCCTGTCTGTGCTGCCTCTTTCAGCAAGGCTCGTGCATGTGGGAGTGTTGCTGTGTCTGGGACAAAGCAGGTCTTGGCTTTTCCCTGCAGGCAGTGTGGATTTTGGGCCAGATGTCACCTCTTCTGACAAGAGTATTAAAGTGCTGCTCAATTCCCAGGACAAAGTGAGTCCTCCCAAGGCTCGGGGGATCCCTTGGTGGGAGGAGGCAGAGTGAACCATTCCCCCCTAAGGCTGAGCAGGGGAGGACCCTCGGGGCTGACCCTTGAGGAGCTTTTCCCAGACCTGGTGTGG
>JAHXMQ010000066.1:18925687-18936996 GCA_020466415.1 Ammodramus savannarum pratensis
CTTTCAATCCTCACCCGGATTGGCTGAAGAAGCAGTCCAATCCGAATCCTGATTGGCTGAAAAAGCTAGCGCGGCTGCGTCCTGATTGGCCGAATGGGCTGAAGAGCCGATCCGCTCAGTACCGGGAGAGGCTGCGCAAGCCGAGCGTGCCCGGGCGAGCCAGAGCCGCACCTCGGTCCGGACCGTGCTGTGCGCCCCCTGGTCCAGCTGTGTGTCGCCTGGTCCAGCTGTGCGTCCCAGTCCCCCCAAGTTCCTGTGCACGCCCCAGAGGAGCAGAATCAGCCCCAGCTCTGTGCCAGCGCTGCTCTCTGTGCCACTCCCCAGAACGAGCCCTGTGCTCACAACAAACCCAGGCACAGCCCGGTGCAGCCCCCGCCCCAGGACAGCTTCACATGGCTCACACACACCAACACTGCAGCCCTTATGGAAAAGTGAATTTAATGAGCACATCCAGCCCGCCCCAGGGTGTCCCTGGCCCCGATGCAGCTGCAGCCCCACTCCAGCGTGTCACTCAGGTCACTGTGGGCTGAGCTGAGCCCCGTCCTGTGCCGCAGGAGGGCCGCCTGCCCTGCCCCGAGCACAGAGCGGGCCTGGAGCTGGTCCTGCAGAGCAGAGCCTGCCCTCACCCCCGTCTGCAGCTCCCCTGGCTCCTGGGGCCCTCACTGCTCCTGCACACGCACATAGGTGCTCCAGGGCCCACACACCACCTCCTCCACCCGCAGCCCCTCGGCCACCAGGTGCTCCACGCGGCGTGCCTGGTCAGAGCTGCTGTTGTTCCCGTGCCCCAGCTGCCCGTATTTACCTGCAGAAACAGCCATGACACAGCGTGGCCCTGGGGCCTCACAGGGCAATCGCTCCTGGTGTTTGTGGGGAGGGAGGGAGGGAACACAAGAGCCCCCAGTGTAGACAGAACTCGTACAGCGACAGAAGAGCCAAGGGCGAGAGAACAGGAGCAGAAGCTGCTCCTGGGGAGGTTGTACAGTCCCAAAGCAGAGGTGCCACTTACCCCAGCCCCAGGTGTAGAGCTCCCCGCCTCCTGCAACAGGGACAGCACCATCAGGCAGCACCCAGTGAGCTCCATCCCCGACAGTGCCCCCAGTGGCACTGTCCCGAGGGTCCCGGTGAGCCCTGGCACCTCTCAGAGCCCCTGCCCCCAGTGGCCCTGTCCCCTGCCCCGCTGGACACTCACGTGTGACCGCGGCTGTGTGTCGGGAGCCACAGCTGACCGTGCTGACCTCCAGGTCCTGTGGCAGATCCAGCAGTGCTGGGAACGCCTGGATGGAGATGAACGCAGCATCCTGGGCAGCCAGCTGCTCCTGGCAGGACATCAGCTTGGTGCTCCCTGCACAAGAGGTGACAGCAGCATTGCTCACAGGCTGAACAGCATGGGCCCTGCACCGAGCTGCAGGGGCTGTGCAGGAACCCGGCCCCCTGCCCTCAGCCCGGCCACATGGCACAAGGCACCGAGTCAATGCCCCCAGCACCCACCTGCGCCCTCGTCCTCATCCCGCGCTCGCTCCTCTGCCAGGGCTTTGGAGGGCAGGGCCAGCTGCCCCGACTCGTTCCAGCCCCACATGTACAGGTCTCCTCCCTCTGCGGTGGGGGAAAAACGCATCAGGCAGAGCTTAGCGTGGGCCGCACCCGCTGGGTGCTCCGGGACACTCACACCCCACACAGCCAGGTCCCCCCAGGGCCCTGTGCCGCCAGCAGTGCGCCCAGCTGTCCCGCCCAGGGCAGCCCGGCCCAGCCCAGTCCAGCCCAGCCCAGCTCAGCTCGGCCCGGCCCAGCCCAGCTCGGCTCGGCCCAGCCCAGCCCAGCCCTGCCCGGCCCTCACCGCTGACGCTGGCCGAATGCCACCCGCCGGCCGCCACCGCCCGCATGGGCACCCCGGCCAGCGCCTCCACCAGCCGCGGCTGCAGCTCCGCCTCCAGCTGCCCGTGGCCCAGCTGCCCGTGCCTGCAGGGACACACACGGACTGACAGACAGACAGACAGACAGACAGCCCACCGCCTCCAGCCCCTGCCTCCTGCCCACAGACCCCACCAAGCCCTTCCTGCTGCCACCAACCCAGCTGCAGGCTGGCGGAACAGCCACAGCTGAGCAGAATTAACCCCAGGAGAAGCCAAGCGCCAGGGGGAGAGTGATGCCCAGCACCACAACAGCAGCAGTGGGACACAGCACCAGGGGCTGCCGTTGTCAGAGATGGGGCAGGAGCAGGAGGGGTGAGAGGAGCAGCTCCGCTGCAGAGCGGTGCCTGTTTGGTCTGGGGAGCTTCAGTGTGACAGCTCAGGACTGGAAAGGCTGTTCACACTGTGGAATGGAAAGGAATGGAATGTTCGCATTCCATACGGAATCTGCAGAGGGCTGAGGCACAGACACTGAGAGCTGAGGGGCACGGAAGGGCCTGGTGCAACAGGAAAGTGGCTCTGGGCACTCCCTCACGAGAGGGCAATGGTGACCACAGCCAGCAGCAGGAGAGGGGTACAAAGGGTGAGCTGGGCCAGCACCTGGCTGTCACACTGCGGGACACACTGGCACAGGCAGGCGTGAGAGGATTCTCAGATGTGCTGAATAACCAAGCTACAAACAAGCTAATCCTCAAGTACACATCCCCACATGTGGACACCTTTCCTATGAAGGCAAGAAGGACCAAATAACGCAGTGCTGGCAAAGCAACAGCTGCTGGTGTAGGCTGAGTGCTGTGTCTGCCACCAGCGAGCAGGGACTGGGAGGGAAACGCTCCTGAGCGATGACAGCAGGGAGGGCACTGGGCCAGGGCACGCAGCCCTGTGACACATGAGCAGCGCTGGGCTTGAATTCCTTAGGCAGCAAAGAGGAACGGAGCAACCCTTCCACGCCACAGCTGAGAACAACCAGCCCCCGTGGGACCCAGGGCTCCTGTGGCTCTCCAACACCTTCTGGGAAAACCTGACTGGGCAGCAAATACACAGGCCACCCCTGAATGAACACCTGTCCCAGAGTAACCTCATGATGCTTGTGTCCCCCCCCACCTGCTCTCTTTATGCTGGATATTAAGTTCTGCGCTTTTAGGACTGGTTCTGAGAGCAAAAGGAGGGAAAAAGAAACACAGAGTTTGTTTTCAAAAACCGCACTCACTCCCCCACATCCTTCTCCTGGACTGTTGTCTGCAGCACAGACAGACAGCAGGAGAAAGCACTCCTTTGCTTTTTAGTTTTTTTAGCTAGCTGCGGCAGTGAAGTTCCCTAGACTAGGAGTTTTCTTTTTCTTAGAGCTGTTCAAACCTACTCTAAACTGAAAACCCAAGAGAACACCAAGAGCTCACACCTATAACCCCCCAAAGCCTAGGATGCTGCATTCCAGAGCCAGAAAATCTAATAAAAGACTAAGCAAACCAATCTACACCTCACAGAAAAATCTCTCTAAATTTGCCATCTCTTCAGAACAGCAGGTCTTTTTTTGTTTAATATTCTTCTTTTTTTATACTTGTGAACTCTTTGCTTATTAAATAAAAAACTTTTTTCCACTTTTCTCCAAAGAAATCTTTCCCCAAACCAATTTAGAGGAGGGGCCACTTGAATATACTTTCTAAAAGAACCCTCCTCAGAAATTTCCTCCCAAAATTTTCCCTAAACCAAAACAAATACAAGAACACCTTTGTGAGAATAAACTGAGCAGTGCCACCAGCTGTTAAATGCACCCGAGTTCAGCTGCTGGCAGGTGACACAGGGCGCTGGGGCTGGAGGCTTTTCCCAAGGGGTTCATTCCCTTCCACAGGCTGTACCAGAGGAACCTGGCACTGAGCTGTCATAGACCGATGGAATCACTCTCCAGTTCAGAAACACAAAAGCTCTGCTGCCAGCTGGTGTTGTGTGTGGCAAATTAAAGAGGAGCAGGGACAGAGCAAGGACCTTGATGGTCCTACAGAGACCCTAGCGCCCTCGGAGACCGCCCTGAGGGAGCCAAAAGTCAGAGCAGAGGCAGAGTGAGCAGCCAGGACCCAGCCGAGAGGGGAGACAGGACTGCCCATGGGGCCAGCGAGGGTGGACTGGGGGAGCAGGGGCATGGCGAGAAGCACCCCCCAAGAGAAGCCTTGATTTGGGATGCCTGTGCGGGGGACCTGGCTGTGGTGGGGGACACCCATCAGCAGGTGGGTGAGCACTGGGCACCTGCAGCTGTACCCCAAAGCTTCTCTCAGCTGTAAGGCACCATTCCCAATTCCACCCCAGGGGAAAGTCAGGAGGCCTATGCTGGCCCCAGCCAGTGTGTGCAGGCTAACGGGGGTTCAGCCCCTGAGGCGACCCCCATTCCGACACCCTCTCACCTGCACCTCCCCGTATCCCTTCTGCATCCACCCCCATCGTTCTCTCTGCCTCCCACCAGCACCGAGCTCGTTCCGGAGCTCCTGCAGGCCCACCCGCCGGCCCCTGTGCCCGCTGAGCCCCGCTCACCTGCCGCCGCCCCAGGAGAACACCTCGCCGGCGGCGCCCAGCGCCAGGGCGTGCTCCGTGCCCAGCACCAGCCGCCGGGCCCGCACGCCGGCCGGCAGCGCCGTGAAGAAGGGCGGCCGCGGCGTGGCGAAGCCGCCGGGCAGCAGCGGCAGCGGCGGGCGCCAGGGCGGCTCCGGGGGCAGCGGCCGGCTCCAGGCGGGCTCGCCCTGCAGCGCTGCCCCCAGCGCCGCCTCCCGCGGCCAGGCGCCGGCCGCCGCCGCGCCCCGCAGCACCAGGTGCGTCTCGGACGGCAGCGCCTCGGCCCAGCCCGGCAGCCGCCGCTGCAGCCCCGCGCTCCGCACCTCCAGCCCCGCGCCTGCCGCGGCGGCATCTCAGCGACCGGCCCTGGGCACAGCCCGGGGGACGGCACGGGGACAGCCCGGGGGTCTGGGGGAACGGGACGGGAACGTCACCGGGGGACCGGCGGGGAGCACCCCGGGGGAACGGGCGCGGTGGGAGCGCTGGGGGGACCCGATCCCGGGGGAACGGGCGTCAGGGGAAGGGGCGGACAGGACGAACCGAGGCGACCGGCGCGGCAGCGCACGGAGGGGACGGGACCCGCCATCCCGGGGAGCGGCAGGGGGAGCGGGCACGGGCCGGCCAAGGGCCGCGCTGCCCCGCGGGAGGGACGGGGACGGGAGCGGGGCTCCGGGCGGGCCGGGCGCGCTCACCGGTCTCCACGACCACGTAGCTCCAGGCGGGCCACACGCGGGAGATGCCCTCGGGGCCCGCCTCCAGCCGCCACGGGCCCGGGCCCGGGCCCGGCTCCCCGGCCGCCTCCTCGGGGCTGAACCCGAACACGAGCCACAGGCAGGCGGGCGCCGCCATGGCCGCGGCGGAACCGGCAGAGGAGGGGCCGGACGTGACGGCGCGGGGCGGGCGGACGGACGGACAGACGGACGGAGGCCGGGCCGTGGTCCAAGAGTAGCTTTAGTGTTCCCGGGCGGGCCTGGCTCCGCCGCGCCCGGCCCGCCCCGGGTCAGCCCTCCCGGCTAAGGCAGACGGTGGCAAAGGCAGCGGCAAGCCCGGTGCTCCCCTCGCCCCGGGGCACCGCCCGGGACAGCGTGGCCCCCGCCCCGGGCAGCGCTAGTGCTGAGCCAGCTCCGCGTGCAGCCGAGCCCAGGGCGGCCCTGGGACAGCGAGTGAGCCTCGGCCTGGGCAGCGTGTGCGGCGTGCGGGACCCGCGGGCCTCAGGCGAGCCCGGGGTTGGGCTTGATGAGCCCGTAAGCCACGGCGTGTGCCAGGCTCTCCTGGGCCGCCTGCGCCACCCGCGGCTTGTCCTTGTCCTTGGCAAGCACAGAGAGGATCTCCAGCATCTCGCTGGCGATGAGCTGCTCGGCCACCTCCCGAGCAGCTGCCATCATGTTCATCACCACCACGGCGCCGCGGTGCTGCAGCTCCGCACTGGGGCTCAGCAGCAGGGCCTGCAGGATCTCCAGCCAGTGCACCGTCTGCAGGGGAGCGGGGACAACATCATCACGGATCCCAAGAGAAGGGTTCCAGCTCAGCCCCATCTCAGAGTCGGGCCCAAGACACGACAGGCTGCCCTGGCTTCTGGGGCCAGAGCTCCAGGCCGCCGCGGGGAGGGAATATGGGACACAGGGTGCTGTGTTAGGGTGCACTCACCACCTGGGGAATCCGCTTGCAGATGGGGGGATGCAGGGTAGTCAGCATGGCCAGGGTCCCCGAGGCTGCCCGCCGCAGCTTCTCATCCTCCTCCCCGCTGTACAGGACCATCAGCTTCAGCCGGTCGCTGCCCTCAGCCAGGAACATCTCCTGCACCTGCACAGGGGAAAGAGCAGGGATCGGGGGGGTGTGGTGGTCCCAGCAGCCCAGCACAGACCCCAGCCCGTCCCGGCCTTCACCTCCTTGCTCATGGCCATGTTGCACATGCACTCCGTCGCGGCTAGCCGGATCAGCTCGTGCTCCTCAAACATGTAGCCCTCAATCATGGGCACAGCGCGCTCTTTCAGGATCTTCTGCCTGGGAGGCGAGCGGGCAGTGAGCGCTCCCTGCCCAGGGCAGCCCGCCAGGCCCCAGGGCATGGCACAGCCGCCCTCTGCCCCGTCCCTACCGCAGCCGCTCGCTGATGCCAGCCAGGTTGGTCAAGGCCATCAGCCCCTCAAAGTTCTCCAGGCCTGTGCGCTGCAGGTGCAGGAGGCTGACCAGGGGCCGCACCACCTCATAGATCTGGGGAGACACAACACGTGGCACTGAGTCAATGCCCACTGCTGCTCCCTGCCCGGCAGCCCCCAGCCCCAGCACTCACCCGCTCCCCAGGGAACGCCATCTCCGGGTTGGACGTGATGGTGATCTTTGCTAGGGCCTGCGCTGCCTTGGTCTGCCCCACTTCAGTGCCCTCCAGGGACAGTGGGATCAGAGCCTGGGGGCAGAAACAGCAGCCTGTCCTGCAGCCAAGGGCAGCCACAGCTTTCCCCAGCCCCGTGTCCAAGGGAGGGAGTGCAGCCCTGCTAAACCAGAGCCCCAGCACCCCGGAGCAGTGCAGGGCAGAAGCACAGGGGGTCCATGCTCTCACCTTGCCTCCTCCCTGAGCAACCACACCACCCCGGTCTTCTGCCTCCTCCACCAGTGCCAGGAACACTCTAGGGACCAAGTGGGACTGGTTGCAGCACTTGGATCGTCACAGTGGGCCCAGGCTGCACCAGCCTCCTGGACATCCTCCCTGCTGTCCAGGAGCTGGCCTTCAGCACAGGCACGCGAGTTCACCAGCAGGATGGGAACCCGGCTGCCTCCGTCCCACCTGGAGATGAGCTCCCGGCAGGAGTTGGTGAGCGCCGGGTTCTCGCTCTTCACCATGCAGGCCAGAGCCGACACCACGCCGGCCGTCAGCAGCTTCCGCACGCGCCGCTTCACAAACTCGGGCTTGTCCTGTGCCAGGGCAGGGCACGCTGCGCTCGGGAGCACCTGCGCAGGTGCCCGACCCCCCCGCGGGCCTCAAGGACACCGTGTCCGCGCTGGGAGCCCAGGCTGTGCCACCACCCACTTTCCTCCCAAGCACAGCCGTGCCCTGCTCACCTTGGGGTGCTGCTCTGGGATGTGCTGCTTGGCATACTTGGCCAGCTCCAGCATCTGCGGGTCCGGCTCCTCGTGGTCATAGCTGTTGGTACAGTTCACCAGCGTGGAGGCAACAGCATAGAGCACACTCCTGTCCTCTGACTGCGGCGACAGTGGGCACCTGTCACACTCACAGCAGGGAGGAGCAGCCAGGACTGGAGCCCACCCACCCCCCGAGCATGAGCCCCACACCTGCTACAGTACATTTCCCTGGTGCCAGGGCGCCCATCCCACAGCTCTTGGTATGCACCTTGGCCAGCTGGAACATGGCCTGCATTGCTGCCTTGTCCTCCACAAACTCCTCCTTGACATCTGCATCGAAGGTGAGGTAGGCCAGGCCCTCCACAGCCCAGCGCCGCGTGCCCGCGTCGATGGCCTCGTTGCAGAGCCACCTGGAGAGTGCTCCCTGAGCCTGGCTGTGGGGCTGTGCACAGCCCAGCTGCACGGAGCCCAGCCGGGGGGCACCGTACCCACTCCCCACACCCGGCCCCGCTCACTTGCGGCACTGCTTGGCCAGCTTCATGGTGGATCCCTCGGCAAACTGCTTCATGCTGAAGTCCGTGCCTCCAGCAGATCCCAGCTTGCAGAGTCCCTGCAGCCAGGAACAGAGTGTGGGAGCAGGAATGCATGTAGGCAACCTGGACCCACAGCAGCGGGGAGCAGCGCTGTGACTGCACCCACAGCCCAGGCAGGGCCCTGCCACAGCCTGTGCCAGCTGCTCACCACGAGGGCGCGGATGCGGATGCTGTCCCTCTCGCTGTGCTTGTAGATCTCCTTGAGCAGGTTGACGCCGTTGGCCGTGATGAAGGAGGCGCGCTTGGCCTTGTCGGCCGCGTGGATCAGCGCCTCCACGGCCACCAGCTGGTGCGCCTCGCAGACAGAGGCGCACAGGGACAGCACGCTGTCCATGATGCCCTTCAGCTCCAGCACCCTGTTCCCTGCATCTGAGGGACCCTGCAGCAGGCACGACACTGTCTGAATGGCCCGCAGCTTCCCCGGCAGCTCGTGCCCCTCGAACCAGCTCCTTCAGGGAAAGACCACCAGAAAGGGTCAGCACGATCCACCTGCTTCTCCCTGCCCCACCTGCTGAACTTTGCCCACAGCAGGTCCCCAGCCAGCGTTAGCACTGAGGGTGACAGGTGCTGCCAGGTGACAAAAGCCCCGTCACTCCCGGGACACCCTGGCTCACCTCACATAGTCCTCGCACAGATGGTGGAAGTTTTCCCTCTCGGCATCACACTTCAGGTCCTCATACAGTTTGCTCAGCAGAACAGAGGTGCTCATCCGGCTGTTCTCTGTCACGGGCAGGCTGCCCGAGCTGCCGCACACGGTGCTGCCCACCTCCAGGATCTTCTTCAGGCCTGGGAAAGGTCAGACAGCCCAGTGAGGGGCACAGTGGCATGTGCAGACCTGGGGCAGAGGAGCACAATGCCCCAGCAGGACACTGCTAGCCATTCCACTAACCCTGATCAATCACCCAGAGGCTCAGGCTGTTGTTGGTCTCCTTTGGTGACCTCCTGGGCACCACTTTGATGAGCAGGTTGAGGGCGTTGTCACGGCCATGCGCTGAGGCCCCTTCCAGCACTAGCAGCTCCAGGAGGTGCTTGATCAGCAATTTCAGGTCCTTGGAGGAATCTTCCAAAAAAAGACAGTGCCCAGCAGTCAGCACCCTGGGCATGGCCTCACGCCCCCCATGGTACAGCTGGCAGAGATGCTGCCATGACCAGGGGCTTCTGCCTCCTGTTAACCTTGGATCAGAGCCTGGCTTTGCTGCAGGGAGCAGTGACAGGGCAGCAGCAAACAGCCCCACAGCACCTCTTGCACCTACCTGGGGCTCTCCCCGTACAAGAGCCAGCCAGCAAGCCCACACTCACCCAGCACCACTGCATCCTCCTTGCCACGGAAGTCTTTCTGCAGCCCCTCCTTCAGGGAGTCGAACATCACGTGCAGCAGGTTGCAGGCAGCCAGGGACACCTGCTCGTGCTCCACACCCAGCACCGCCGCGAGACGGGGAGCTCCCAGTTCCGCCAGGATGGCCGTGGTCTGCAGGTACAAGCACACCTGTCCTCCGGAGCCCCTGGGGAAGCCTTGCCGCTCCCCAGCCCCTGTTCAGGATGGTTTCCTCTCACAAGTTGAGGCCTGGCAGGTAACAGCTCGGAGCTCCCCTGTGTCCCTCTGCAGCCTCCCCAGCACGGCCTTCCCCGGGCCCAGCCCTGGGGTGTGGGGGCACCTACACGAGAGCGGTGGCCGGAGCACAGCCCCACCAGCGTGCGCAGGGCTGCCAGCATCAGGTCAGCCTTGGCCGTGTCCAGCAGCTGCATCAGCAGCCGCACTCCGTCACTCTGGAAGATCTTCTCTGCTCCAGCCTCTTCTCGTGCCAGCACGATCAGGTTCTGTGCAGCCTGGGGAAGGAGAGTTCTGTCTGGGTCACAGCAGCACACTGCACAAGGACCTGCTAGCAGCTGCAGGCACCCACTCTCTGCCCTGTCTTGGGGAGCATTCTGTGGCCAGCAAGCCCAGCCTGCCCAGGCAGCACCACTTAGCCACCACTGGCCAGGAGCAACAATCCTCCCCTCCTCTCCTCCCAGCCACACACTGCACCCCACTCCCTGAGCTCAGACTTTCTGCTTCTTCTCTGCATCCTTTTCTTCAAGATCCAGCAAGATCTGGAACATCTGCTCTACTTTGGAGTCCGTGCAGGACATGGCCTTCATCTGCAACAGAGCAGAAAGAGCGGCTCAGTCCTGCCCGCCTTCTCCCACCAGGCAAGCCCCGGCGGCCGGCAGCCCCAGCGCGCCCCGCTGACCTTCTCGTGCATGCTGCTGCCCAGGGCGCGCAGGGCCTCCTGGAAGGCCTTGTTGCGGGGCTCCAGGCTGAGGCAGCGCTGCAGGTCGCTGACGGCCTGGTCCATGCGGCCCAGCTGCTGCAGGGCCTGGCTGCGGCGGAACAGCGCCTTCACGTCGCGCCCGTCCGCGGCGATGGCTGCGCACAGCGGTCACTCAGCGGGCCCCCGGCCTGCCCAGCGCCCCGCGGGCGGCCTGCAGGCTGCTCCCCAGCCCCACCGACTGTACCTTTGGTGGCATCGGCCTCTGCCTTGGCGTAATCCTCCTGTGCAGAGACAGGAGGGAAGAATGCCTGAGCACTGCTGGCACAAGCTGCACGCAGCCCACACCCCTAACTTTGGGGACTGGGGACGGGATGGGAACGGCATCATTGGAGACAGGGAGCCAGCATAGTGGGACACCCTGTCTTTCCCAGAACACAACCCTCAGAGAGTGTCCAAGGAGCCCTACGGCCCCCCGTGCTTTTCAGGCACTTCTGGTCTACTCAAGCCCCTAAAGTTCCTCGTGTCCACCCCCTGCCCCAGACAAAGATTCCCTGCCAGAGATCAGAGAGACCGTGACTGCTTGGGAACAGCCCCAGCCAGCCGGGCAGGTTCGCGCAGGCCGCGGGGACGCACCCGCCCAGCGCTCACCAGCTTCAGGTAACACGCGGCCCGGTTGCGGTGCAGCACGGCGCGCTCCGACGGGGCCTCGCTCAGGCTCAGAGCCTCCGTGTAGGCAGCGAGGGCGGCTGCGTGATCCCCCGCCTGGAACAGCGCGTTACCCCGCGCCCGGAGCTGCTCCGCCGTCACCTGCCGAGGGGCACCGGCTGGGACACAGCCCTGGGCCCCGCACGGACCCGGGACAGGGAGCCCCGGACAGGGAGCCCCGGGACAGGGAGCCCCGGGACAGAGATGCAGAGACCCCCGGGACAGTGACCCCC